>CM072517.1:72388137-72680733 GCA_036898135.1 Oncomelania hupensis
AAGATGATCGTCAAGTCAGTTACATACATTGTAAAACGTAAACAAAATACACAACAAACAAGAATACACATATCATTAAACACAGGACGGGGAAACAAAACAAGGATCCACAGAAACAGAGGACAGAACAGTTTCTCCAAAATACTCTTTTGCATTTTACATGAACATAGTCAAACAACATGCCTGGATGGCAGGCATGTACAGGAACCAATAAGCTGGCACTAAACCAATGAGTTTACAACTGGCGACGAAAGGCTACCTTTGAGGGATGGATATTCTCTAACACCTCAGGACTGTGTGTTTACCGTGGAAAATCCCATCCATTTTTCACACTGACGCAATATCTCACTGTGCGTAAACACATAACGCTGATGACGTTCCGCCCCTTCTGAAAATAGCAACACCAAATTGACATGTAGTATCTAATACATGGCTGCTCTGTTGGTAATATCAATAACAGTGCAGTCGTTGTCGCCATTCTTTATGGTCACCTTCACCTTTATCATCATCATCATCATCATCACCACCACCACCACCACCATGCACACACACACACACACATCATCATCGTCATCATCATCATCATCACCATCCTCATCATCATCATGAACACCACTACCACCATGCCCTCTCTCTCTCTCTCTCTCTCTCTCTCTCTCTCTCTCTCTCTCTCTCTCTCTCGCTTTCTCTATCGGCGGTTCTCTGTTGTAACCTTCACCTTTATCATAATCATCATCATCAAGACAACCTCCACCACCACCACCATGCTTTCTCTCTCTTTCTCTCTCTCTTATACACACACACCCACACACATTCGCTTAAGGCACGGTGCGTTTACGCCTTCGAGTTAAAAGGCCTACAAAATCACGCACATCAGCCTCACGTCACAAATCTTTTTCAAATTCACAATAAGTTTTGCCCCACAAAAAAACCAACAAGATTAAGCTAGCCAAGCATTATCCCCTTTTGAGAAAAAAACGGTCTTGACCTAAATTGAAAATTCATTGGCTTCTGTAACAATCAACGGTAGCAGTGTGGATTCTTTTGAAAAAAATAACAAATTAATTAATAAATAAATATTTTACGAAAGTGTTACATAGTATATAGTAGACACATTTGTTTACAAAACAAGAAAAGGGACGCCAAACGCTCCAAGCTCAGCGCTCGCTTTGCGCCACCATTGTTGATGACGCCATGTTTTTTTCATGTGACAATGATTTATATTTCCCCAGTAAAGTCATTTTCACGCAAAACACACACACACACACACACACACACACACACACACACACACAACACAACCGTCCTTGCTACCCTGGCAATTTAAAACATGTATTGCTTCTCTGGCCTCAATTTGGCCTTTTGTTTCTCCTTTGCAAGATCATGGAAAAGCACTGTTTTGAAACAGCAACCGTCAAGATGGATAAATGGAATTTACAGAATGAAGTTAAATATTTCATCACTGCAAATATTGATCGATATGGATTTAGTTGGGTTAAAAAAACGGAAGAAGAAGAAGAAGCAGAAGAAGCAGAAGAAGCAGAAGAAGAAGAAGAAGAAGAAGAAGAAGAAGAAGAAGAAGAAGAAGAAGAAGAAGAAGAAGAAATCAGCTTTAAATATATCCCTTTGACACCTATGTAACCACTAAACTAATGACATTAGTGGAAAGACAGGTTACAGAAATGAGCGACAAAAGCATCAACATTTTGTTATGTTCACAAAACTTATACAAATGTACAAATTGCGCTACTTGGGCTAAACAATAAACAACATGTAAAAGTATCCTGTTACTGTGACCTTTTATACCGCTTCAGTTCTTGGTTGTGCATCAACATCATCAATCACCATCATCAATCATCATCATCATCACCTTCGTGATCATCATCATCATCGTCGTCGTCGTTGTCTTCATCATCATCATCATCATCACCTTCGTGGTCATCATCATCATCGTCGTCGTCGTTGTCTTCATCATCATCATCATCATCATCATCATCATCATCATCATCATCATCATCATCATCATCAACTTCTTCTTCTTCATCATCATTATCACTAGGCTGGGAGTGCTCTGTTCGCTGACTTTCATTGTGTAGCGGTAGCAAACAAAACCCGTTCCGCCTCATCCTATTTTACCTTCGTACACAATGTGGAAGTTTAGATGATCTGCCATTCAATAATCCTCTCCCTTACACACACACACACCAACACACACACACGCACACACCCACACCCACGCACACACACCCACACTCACCCACACACACACACACACACCCTCGCAATCATACACACACACTCTCTCTCTCTCTCTCTCTCTCTCTCTCTCTCTCTCTCTCTCTCTCTCTCTCTCTCTTTCTTTCTTTCTCTCCTAGATAACATAGATCATAGATAACAAACTCAGTTGGAATTAAAAGTCTTTGTAAAATTCTCTCCACAAAATTATTTATGTTGTCTAAGCTTCAATCTGTCATAACTGCAGCTGCTAAAAGCTTTGTTATAATGCTCATATCAAACCTCACATTGATTAAGCATCAACCATAATGGCCGGCCGCAGTGGTGCCTTGTTCACAAAAATCAATTGTATTCACCTTGAAAGCACACACAAGCACACCTAATCGCAAACACAAACACGCAAATACACATACACACACATGCAATCCCCCCCTCCCCACACACACACCACCACCACCACCACCACCTCCATCATCATCACCAGCACTAGCACCACCATAGTGATAGAGTATGCGGGTTAAGGTGATGTCAACAGGGACATGACAGACGACCAAGCAATCGTTGGCAAACACCTGACCCCCCCCCCCCCCTCCCACCCCGCTCCTAGCTTTTCCAATCTGCCACCATAATAGTAGCAGCAGTTCCGTTAGCAGTAGCAGCACTTCTACTACTTCTATTACTACTCCTACCACAACAGATGATGATGATGATGATGATGAAAGAAGAAGAAGAAGAAGAAGAAGAAGATGATGATGATGATGATGATGATGATGATGATGATGATGATGATGATGATGATGATGATGATGATGATGATGATGATGATGATGAAAGAAGAAGAAGAAGAAGAAGAAGATGATGATGATGATGATGATGATGATGATGATGATGATGATGATGATGATGATGATGATGATGATGATGATGATGATGATGATGATAACGACGACGAAGAAAAAGATACATAAAACAATGATAAATTGAGCTTTCGTTACTTAAACCTTTGACAGAAAATGATTTCCCTTGTTTAACAGAACGCCAATAGGCCCAACCATCGTCTAGACTTTAGAGGATACTGTTAGCGCTAGAAATGTAATTGCATGCAGCTGTTGTTGTTAACCAGCACAACAGTTAAGGAATTGTTGATTTCATAAATACCTATTCTTTTTAAAGAGTTGAGATGTTGGTGGTGGTAGTGGTGGTAGTGGTGGTAGTGGTGGTGGGATTTTTTTTTGTTGTTTTGGGCTAACTAATATTTTCAGAGGGGCAACATTCACTATAAATGTTAAACGGATCTATCGAAGAGATCGTGGTGAAAGTGGAACCTATTTATCTGTGTTGAACACACCGACCGCTTTGTATGAGAGAAAAAAAAATAATCGGCTACACCTTACCGATTGCCATTTATTGGGCAGAGTATGACATTTCTGTGGGTAAAATAGAAAGAAGTGCCAGGCTCGTGGAGTCCCTGACTTTGGGGTCGATAGGGCGAGCACTGTTTATTGTCAGAAAATGGAGGCGAGAAACAGACCAGGAGCCAACACAAACAAGGTTTGAATGTAAAATCACTAATCACCCACCATCATCGTTATTGTTTGTTTTGGTTTTAGATACACTTCGTAGTTGAGATTATCCGAGGTTTGCTCTGGTCGCTTATTTACCCGGTGAGTTTTAGCTACATTACGTGGCTTTAGCACCATGGACTGCCCCACGTACGCTGATTTGTGGCACATGGAGCAAACCAAACAGTTACTGCAGTAACCAATGGAGCAAACCAAACAGTAACTGTAGTTACCAATGGAACAAACCAAACAGTTACTGCAGTAACCAATGGAGCAAACCAAACAGTTACTGTAGTAACCAATGGAGCCAACAAAACAGTTACTGTAGTAACCAATGGAGCAAACCAAACAGTTACTGCAGTAACCAATGGAACAAAGCAAACAGTTACTGCAGTAACCAATGGAGCAAACCAAACAGTTACTGCAGTAACCAATGGAGCAAACCAAACAGTTACTGCAGTAACCAATGGAACAAACCAAACAGTTACTGTAGTAACCAATGGAGCCAACAAAACAGTTACTGTAGTAACCAATGGAGCAAACCAAACAGTTACTGCAGTAACCAATGGAGCAAACCAAACAGTTACTGCAGTAACCAATGGAACAAACCAAACAGTTACTGTAGTAACCAATGGAGCCAACAAAACAGTTACTGTAGTAACCAATGGAGCAAACCAAACAGTTACTGCAGTAACCAATGGAGCAAACCAAACAGTTACTGCAGTAACCAATGGAGCCAACAAAACAGTTACTGTAGTAACCAATGGAGCCAACAAAACAGTTACGGCAGTAACCAATGGAACAAACCACACAGTTACTACAGTAACCAAACCTGTCTTGCCTTTGTAGGCATGACAGATTCACTGCGGCAACAGTACCCCCGTTGGAGTGCCGGGGGTTTCAGTATAAATAGTATCCCCACTTTATGGAAATTTAGTGCTTTAAATTCCCACTGTTGCTATCTTCCTCATATACTCTTTCCCATTCCTGCTCTGTCGAATCACTCTGCTATACTATCTTCTTCTTCGCTAGATCAATGACCTACCTTTTTTCTTGAAAACTCTTCCTGGACAAGACTCCTTGTTTGTGTATGAGGTCTGTTGGATCAGCTTGGGAGTGTTGGACGCTTTCTGCTGGGTGGTCACTAGGGCTTCCTATGATGTTAGTATTTAGCAATATAGGCATTTTATATGTATATGTTTCGTTGATGATTTGTAATGGTGGTTGTATTCTATTTTGTTTTTGTAACCGGGGGTTCGCGTAGTTGAGGTAAACCCTCAGCCGTCCCCCGCGTGGGATGTCTTTATTGTAAAGTGACTGGCCGGTGGAGGGCGTTCAATTTTCCCACTAGGGTTGTTTCAGCAGATCTTTTATGCGGATCGGGGGTTGTCCGGTCCTGATTTGGCTCGGAGGAGTCCGCTGGACCTAAAGCAACAATAAATCAATCAATCAATCACTGCAGTAACCAATGGAACAAACCACACAGTTACTGCAGTAACCAATGGAACAAACATTCTCCCAGCTGCTGTAGGACTTGATGTGGTCCGCATACTATGAACAAGGTAATTCATTGCCTAATGTTAACAGTATGGAAGGAACCATGAAGTTTAACATCCACACCCGCCATTGGCGATACGGCAGACAAGGGATAACCATCTGAGGAAAGAGTGGGTACAGGGATCTAAATCAACCCTCAACCACCAGAGCAACCATAATGCTAAAGTATTGGCCATGTTAACAATACTGGATTATGTTGTATAATGCTGGCCATGTTAACAATACTGGATTATGTTGCATAATGCTGGCTGGTCATGTTAACAATACTAGATTATCTTGTATAATGCATGCTGGCCATGTTAACAATACTGGATTATGTTGTATAATGCTGGCCATGTTAACAATACTGGATTATGTTGCATAATGCTGGCCATGTTAACAATACTGGATTATGTTGTATAATGCTGGCTGGCCATGTTAACAATTCTGGATTATGTTGTATAATGCATGATGGCCATGTTAACGATACTGGATTATGTTGTATAATGCATGAGGCCATGTTAACAATACTTGATTATCTTGTATAATGCTGGCAATGTCCAGGGAGGTTTCCCAAAGGGATGGGAAATGTTAGGGCTAAACCAGGCCACAACTACCATATCTTCACCACGACTACCATATTTTCTTCACCACACCAACATAAACACCACCACTACCCCAACCACCACTAACAACGTTTACTAATTCAAACTAACCCCAATTCAAAACATAAAACACCAGTAATCCTCCTCTTACTAAAGGTTATAGATATATATCTTACTAGTGACGCCAACAAATGCCAGTCGAAGGAGAGTTGGAAAGTGAAGTACATTCACTGAAGCCATTGCTGCTTGTTTCCTTGGCTGCTGTGTCACTTGGAGGGGCCAATCAGCAGCCGTCTCTCAAATGTCCAATCAGAATGTAAGTCCTAGGTCGTGCTCGTGACTATTACCAAACTCTGCACAGAATTGGGAACATATAGACAGAAAGTGTGCATGATGGAGGAACAACACAAAATAACATGGTTCACCTATAAGTGTTCCAATAAAGGCTTCTCCCCTCTCCAGCCAGACACCGTGGGGCCCGGTAGCTCAGTTGGTAGAGCGGCTTACTAGTAACCGAAATGTACCTGGTACGAATCCCGGATTGGCCAACGTGTGCCCATATTATTTTCCCCTTACCATCAACTGGTTCGCTGGTGTCAGAATAATGTGACCAGTAGTCGCCTATACGCTTCGGTGTGGTGTGACTATAATCTACAGTTAACCAGACACCACTTCAACAGGTGTGGCCCAGTATGTGTCTGATTATGACCTTGCCTTGTAGAGTCCCAGCGTGTGTCTGATGATGACCTTGCCTTGTAGAGTCCCAGCGTGTGTCTGATGATGACCTTGCCTTGTAGAGTCCCAGCGTGTGTCTGATGATGACCTTGCCTTGTAGAGTCCAAACAACTGTCACACACTTTGCTCTTGACCAACAGTGGACCTCTTATTATAGAGTGGAGGGTGAACTATTGCACAAAGGCTTTCACCTTATCTTAAAAGCGACAAGCAGTGTGATACTGTGTGATGATGACCAAGCAGTGGTCGGAACCGCTATCATTTTCTACAGCCTTTCATTCCTTTAAGCTGCCATGAGTCACTCTTTGAGTTGAAATGCGCACTGTGCAAAAACAATAATTCAGTTATTACAATATTATGCTTACATTTCATTTCGGAATGAGAAACGTAATCTTATATATAGATTCCAGTGTTGAAATATTATAAAACGTATTCTGGAATGGTTGGCGGATCAATATTTATAATACTTAGCAATATAACATAGTACAATACAATACAATACAATACAAAAATATAATTCAATATAAATTAACAAAGCACAAAACAATACAACACAATAAGAAAGAACACAATGTAAAAAAGGTAAAGGTAGTCCCATAGCCTTGTGGCCGTAGGGGAGCGTGATGTTGGAGATCACACTTATCTTGGGCCAGCGTAATGAGGGTGATGCCCATCTCTCTCCCTCGCTGCTTTACCTTCCCCACCCTTAAGAGAGTAGGTACTCAGTCACAGTTGAATCAACTGGGGTCGTTGTTATTTGTCGCTTCACGTTTTGCGGTAACCCATCCATGTGCTAACCGCACTGGACGGTGCTTAACTTTCTACCACTTTCCAACCACTGCGCTATCCGACAACCGAACAAAATGTATCTTTTAATGAAGACCACAGATACATTAACCATGTTGAATCGATCCTCGTAACAAAGCGGAAGCAGCAGTACGCATATATCTATTTTATTAATACACAGGACGCGCTGTGCTATCGACGATCCACTCATTCTTTGCTATCGAGGGCCCATTCTACTTGGTTCAATGCCCCCCACTGTCATTAAGACTGCTGACTGATCAAAGATCATCTGTGCAGAAAAGAAGGCTAAGTTTTATTTGTTCTTCTTCATTAAGCCACACGTAATTCTGTGACTTATCTCAATGATCTTGTGGCACCTTTTATATTTTTAAAAAAAAATCCAGCGTGTACAATACATTATTCAACAGGTCTTAATCAGTCTTTGCCTGCGAAAAATTACATAAGGCCCACAAAATTTGTCTGTTTACGGAAAAATAGGGACGGTATGTCGCCTTTTTTAAAAACCATTTTCCATCTTGGGAGCGATTTTTTTGCCTTTTTCAATTTTGTTTCTTCCAGATGATCCCAAAAAAGTTTGGGTCGGGTTAAAAAATTAGGGTCGGTCAGGATACCGTAAACATACATACGGTATGTATTACTAAGGAAAAAAATAAATTTGCTTTTCTCCGACGCGAGTGAACCAAGGAAGCTGCTATTGTGTTGGCTGTGCCTTGACCCTAGCATGGACGGAGTTTGCTCAGAAGGCGGAGAAAAGAAATAAGACTTGATGGCGGAGATGATTTTGGTGGCCATTAAAAGTTCAGAATGGAGCATCACACACAAATTCTTGATGTAGCTTATTAACGACTTTCGAGTTACGGAAAAGGATAGGATAGGATAGGATAGGATAGGATAGGATAGGATAGGATAGGATAGGATAGGATAGGATAGGATAGGATAGGATAGCTTAGCAATTGAATGACGGCATCGCCAACTTGCACAGTCTAAATGAAGTTTACGTGTGCCAGCTTTGGCCCCACAGAGAAGCTTGCCTCAGACTTATCATCGTTCAGTTTCAGCCTTCTGATCAACATCCGGGACTCGACATCTTTTGTACAGTCCTCAAGCTGGCGTTGAGCGGTGTTAGCTGAAAAATTCAGCGCAGACATTCAGATTAGTTTATTTAAAGTCCTTTCTTTGATCAAATTAGCAGAGACAGCGTTATCAGGAATGCGCAGCAGTACAATTATGAGTTGTCAGCGAAATGCTTACGAGGGATGCCAGGTGCGTCAGTCAAAGTGTCCAAATGAATATTGTAAATGGTGAACCGAATCGGTTTCGGGACAGATCCTTGAAGGACACCATATAGAAGAAGAGTGGAAGAGGAAGAAGCGTTGTCTATTGACACCAACTGCCAACGGTCCTTCAAATAGGACTGGAATCAGCGAAGGGCACCATCGGACACCCCAATGTTACTAGACAGTCTATCTGCAGGAGAACAGCGTGGTCGATAGTGTCAAACGCTGCACTCAAGTCTAAGAAAGAGAACGCTTATGTCATACCCGTCAATATAGCACCGCAGATCATTCATGATCCAAAATAGCGCAGTCACTGTTCCCTGCCCAGCTCTGTAGGCAGATTGACATTAATTTTGTCCCAGAGGTGATAGGAGTTCAGATGGATGACAAGCTGCTCTTCCACAATGTACGTGCTCTAAAACCTTGAAGAAGAACAAAAAAGAACAGCAAGAAGAAGAACAAAAACAAGAGCTGCAGCAACAAGAAAATTGACCAATTAAAATAAATAAATTATGTAGTTCTTTACTTAAGACTTAAATTTAATTAAACATAAATTTATTTATTTATTTATTTAGTTCTAGAAAAGTGGAATCACTAACCGTTCAATCAGCCTCAGACTGTGGATCACCATCCGTTCACTGAAATCCAACGAAGACTCACAAATCGGAGTAAAATGTTGGGTTCCAAGCACAGAGAAAGCAGCTACAGAGATGTTAAGCAAATGCCCAAGATGTATGGGTTGGCGGACCATCTACCACACATGCACGCACAAAGTATCAGACTGTATAGAAGCAAAGCTAGTTCTTTGATAGAAGCAAACACAAAACAGTCTTTGATAGAAGTAAATGAGCGAAGCTGTGCAAATTAACAGACTGTTCACCACACGAGCGAAAGGCAGCTAACAGAACGAGCACAACCCGCTGCAATAGTTCTTTGTTAAGTGTGCATCCATTTCTCTTTGTACTGCACGCGCAGTACCTAATCTGAGTGAGTGTCACAGAATAGTGGAGTGGAGTCCATACCTCACGACTACACAGATTGTATGCAGTTGTGACACTCAGTTTGAAGCCGTACGTGGCACTGTCCAGTCGACAAATCTTTATTGCCCAATGGAGAATTAACACAGCACATTGTAAGAGAGACAAGAAAATTGAAACAATGACATCCTCATATAGGTGTTGCCCCGACTCTTTCCAGTAATAACGACAGCAATTAGCTGCCCTGTTTCAGCGCAATCCGCTTATTTCCAGTAATAAAGCTAATAATCCATACTTTACGGTTCTGCTGGGCGTCTGTCAACTAATGCGTAGTGCAACGCAGTGCCCGGAGACTATGTGCAGCAAGACCTTTGTGTTAAGTGATAGTGTATCAGCATGCGGCACGCACAGCCAACTCGATATCCTGTTGGTACCAGACAAACAGCCTGATCGAACCAGGTAAACGATCGAACATTCCTCAATTCTAAGCACTTGTACCAGAACTTGTATAGATATAAAATGCCTAGATCTTGTCAATAGCATGTTGATAGGTTTGTTGTTGACGTTTTCCTGAATTTGTATCTACTAATTTCCCTTGTTGTTCATTTTATTGTCACGTTTGTGCACTTCCAGAATTACCCAATCTGGAAATATTTTGAACTAGACGGAGTGGGGATGGTGAGGAGTGGGTTAGGGGACGGTGCAATGTCGGTCTGTCGGTCCTTTGGAAGTTATATCTCAAGAACCAATGAACGGATTTTGACTACATAAGAACGTTACATACTAGGATAGTGGCCTGCGGCCCGTACGTGTCACCATTTGTGCTCTGCCGCGTAGGTCAAGGGCATTATTCTGCCCAATTAGTTCGTTATAACTCTAAACAGGCTTGAATACAATCTATCTTGCAAATCTGTTTAGTTTTATAGTCTTTGTTGTTAGTAGCTGTAAACCTCCGGAACTATTATTTTGGGCTTTGTCCGTCCGTCCAGCGGTGTCTTGCTTCTGTCCGGAGAGCGAACTTGTTTTTTCCAACCTAGTTCCAGTCACTTTCCCGAAAAAGGCATTTACCGAAGTCGAACGAAGCTCTCCGAGTCGAGCGGAGCTATCCGATGTTTTACGAACGAATGCTGGCAGGACTACGTGAAACCACAGGCTGGGAATTCTCGTCTTTCGTAGGCCTCAATTACATACTATACTACGTACATATTTAGGAGTTTACAAAGACAAAAGAAAAGACTTCAGAGCCTGTGGTGAAACATCCGTGCATAAAAATAGCCGCTGCTAGATCTAATTCTATTTCGATCTGCACAGCTTCAAGCTCAAGTCGAGATTTGCATTTTGAAGCAGTTAGTATTATTATTATTATTATTTTATGATGAATAATATACTGACATAATTAGTAATAAGGAGTAAAAGTAATACATAACACATAAAGCACACATACAACGATTTCACATCTATATCAACAATAAAACCATGACAAAACTTCAAAGCGCTATGGATACGTTGATGTCACTTCAGCACAACAAGGCAAAGCAAGTTTATAATGGTCTCAAAAAAACAATGACATTTTTATTGCAAGCACCAAAGCAATTATTTATTTAACTAATATTATTCTTTTTAACTGATACAGTACATTTGTTATATGTAGCTCAATGATATGTATTTTAATGAGAAACACGTATTAAAAATATGTTGCGTGGCGGGCGGAAATTTCTATAAATCATCTGAAAACTTTGGTAAATCTATAAGAAAAAATAACCAGTAACACTATCTGAATATTTCGGGTTACACCCAACTTCAGCAAAAACAAACAAAACGTCACTGACCATATTTACACCATTGAGCACGCACAGCAGCACACTATTCTTTTTTTTTTTTTTTTTAAAGTAGGAATAATAATAATAATAATAATAATAATAATAATAATAATAATAATAATAATAATAATAATAATAATAATAATAACACACAAACAAAACAAATAAATAAATTAAAGATTTGCTGGACTCTGTAAGCAATGAATAACTATTAAGCTTTTAATTTAACTCTGATCTCGAGTTGTCTTGATTTTGTGGTTCTGATTCGGCTCTTTGCAGTCCGCTGGACCCTGTAAGCAATGAATAACTAACTATTATTTTAACTCTGATCTCGAGTTATTAAAAAAAAAAATTCGCTTAGCCTACTCGTCCTTCTCCGGAAATTTCAAGATTCGAATATTATAAAGTATAGGCCTAAATATTATTAATTAGAATAGATATACTTTATACATTTATTTACGTATAAAACAAACAATACAAGTCTAATAATTATATTCAGCTAGTGAGCTTCTTCGCTCAATAGTTATTGTTAAAGCCCCAAGGGCAAGATGTAAAAAAGTGCATCCAGCGCTTATTCTTTTACCCTTGCAAAATAAAATTGTTATCTTATCTTATCTTATCTTATCTTCGCTGCGCGGAGACTGACTTATAATATGATAATGTAGATTAAGCCTATGTATACTGTATAACAGTGTCTACTTGGTTCTAGGCAGGAAATGGGCAATGCTATTATTAGCCTTTACTGCTGAGAACTAACAAAATGCAAATCAAGGAACGCAACTATTAAATATGGTCGATAATAATTGTGCTCATATTATGCTCATATTAACAAAGTATACCGTTGCGAAATGCTAAATCTGTGTAAATCGAACAGAATTAGAAGCAACAGCGATCATTTGTAATGTCAGCTAGTCGTAGCCATGCAAGCATCATTTCGTAACACATCGGAGAGCTTCGTTCGACTTCGGTGATTGCCTTTTTGGGCGAATGACTGGAACTAAGTTGGAAAAAACAAGTTTGCGTCCGGAGAAGGCATTTGCGCAAATTTCTTAGAAAACGATGGACGGATTTTGTTTAAACCTCGGTATTTAGTTAGGAAATAGTGAACATTGCCAGATGCCCCCTCCCCCCACTTCCCTTTCCCCCCCCCCCCCCCTATAAAATGCATATCGGGTGATGTCATTATATTGGCGTAATTTTTTCTAATCCTATTTTCTCCCAAACTACTGGAGGGATTTGATTCAAGTTAGCCATGCACTTGGACTTCACATGTGCCGATTGGACCCTGCCAGGTCCTTCTTGCCCAAGACACACCACATGAGTAACTGTAGATTATAGTCACACGACACCGAAGCGTATAGGCGACTACTGGTCACATTATTCTGACACCAGCGAACCAGTTGATGGTAAGGGGAAAATAATATGGTCACACATTGGCCAATCCGGGATTCGAACCAGGTACCTTTCGGTTACTAGTAAGACGCTCTACCAACTGAGCTACCCGGCCCCTCTCACCACATGATGTTCAGTTCAGTTCAGTGGGTAAATTAACGTCCCCGGACACATTGCACCACATGATGAAAACAGCCATCATTTTATACTGGATCGGTCGTCGCCCGGGTCACCAAGGACGCGCCGTCCGTTGGCCAACAGGACGGAGGTGATAAGTGTGCTACTGATGGGCAACTTAGCAAGATCCGCATGACAAACAACGTCGTCATAGGAACCTGGAATGTCAGGACCATAACTGCGCAGGGAAAATTAGAAGAACTGGCCCATGAGCTGAACCACTATCGATAGAACATTTTAGGTATCAGAGAACTGCGCTGGAAAGGCCTAGGTGAAACAAAGGCCAAAAGTTTTATTTCAGCGGGAGATATGACAGGCACGAACACGGCGTTTGATTCTTGGTCCACAGAGGCATTCTAGCCACTGTCATGGGTTGCCGCCCAATCTCCAATAGACTCATTACCATCCGTCTGAAAGCAGCCCCTTTCAACATCACCATCATCCAGGCCTATACTCCTACATCAGACTATGACGACAGCAAAAATGGAGGATTTCTATGAACATTTATTAAAGAAGGTGTGACGGTGGGTTCTATTGTTGCTGAGCTCTGCACAATGGAATGCTATTACCCACTCGTCTTTCGTCTGCGGGGATCGGCTAATTAGATCGCTCTATGACTAATCTTAATCCATTTATATGTTTGGCCCTGTCTGTGGGTGGATGGGATTATAGAGATAGGGAGAAAGTGTAAAGATTCACTGACACACCGGCTCTCGCACGGCTTTGTAACATAGGTAGTCCAGCCACTTGTTAACAGTAAATATCATACATTTATTTCCTCTACTCTATATCAAATTCTAATCTCTAGATTAACTTAAATGTCCAAAACGTAGGATAACTAGGATTAACTTAACAGTCCAAAAGTCACTTCGAGTGGTTCGGAGAATGGGTAGATATTTGCTGGATCTATTCTGCTACTGTTCTCGATATTTGCTACTGAGTCATCCTTGGGCTTTGTCTTGGTTTTGCCTAATGTTCGTTTTCAGGAAGAGTGGACTACCGCACAGTCCCTATAGATCAGTGTTCGTGCACATGTTCTATGGACTTAGCTTAAGTTTCGAGGTGCGGTGTTGTTGTCTCCTCGTCTTGTTTGTTGACTACTGAGCTATTGGAGCTCAGTGCTCTCTGCTCAATTACAGGCAGCGTGTCTGGGATGACTCTCTATGGGGTCTATCTCCTGCCGCGGACCAAGCCTGTTCGTCTGTAAAACATAAGACGAGTTTCTGCAACGCCTTGTTTACAAAGGGTGTGCAGAGCGTCTCACTGATGGCAGAAACAGCCCGCCACTTATACAGATAAGAGACGAACAATCTTCTAAGTCCGTGGACCACTGGAATCTCCAACATACTTCATATATCTCCAACATGCTTCATATACACAGGGAGAAGTAATTAATAATATACACCTTCTCCGGTACAGCTCCTGGTCTGCAAAAATACAGATAGGAGGAACAACAATTGGTCAGTGGGGCTACCTCGTGGTCTTAAAAACCTGTCGCGTGGGTCAGCCACATGGTCAAACAAAGTTATACTAACATTCACAATTATAAAACATGGCAAGACTTCACAAGCATAATCCAATAATAATATAAATAAATCGCGGAGAAACAAAAGATTGATCATTTAACTTTTTGACAAGTTCAGGCTATGGCTATGCTGCGATGAATTGGATTTCACCCGTCACCTGCGTAGTCTTCTGAGAGAGATCTTTCAGCGTGTCCGTCTCGGGTGAGGTTTAACAAAGACTGACGTTACCTTAACGCTGTGGACAGCTGAAGCGCGCGATATCCCAAGAATCCTTGCGCTGGCGCGGGGGATGACGGATATAGGTCAGCTGGATTATGCCATGGCCTACCTAGTGAAGATTTAGCCTACATATGCTTAGAACAACACTAACTTCTGTCGTCTGCTAGGCATCGACTTTAAGTTACAAAGGCCAAAGAAGGATGAATGTTTAAGGCGAGAAGACTTTGTGCTGGGTTCAAACTCGCCTCTCGTGACAGAAGGACATAGTCATAGTGAAGGCGACTGGAATGCCAAGATTGGCCAAGATGCGCACCACAACTGGGGAGACACATGTGGACCCCACTGCAACAACGAGATAAATGACAGGGATCTGAGACTCTTGAAGTTTGCCAGATACAATAATCTGATACTGGCAAACACACTTGGTCTTCACAACAAATCCAGACGACGGACATGGCACAGTTGCAGCGGGGAGCATCACAACCAGATCGACTACATCGTGGTCAAGTCACTCTTCAGATCAAGCATCAACATTGGCAGGACACGCACGTTTCCAGGAGCAGACATCGAAGTGACTACGATCTCGTAATGATGTCCTTCCGGCTCCAAATAAAGAGAGTAAACACAGCAAAGTGCACGAGACTGAAGTTCGTCCTGGGCAAACTGCAAGACCCGGAGGTGGCAGAAATATTCCAAGCCACATTTAGAGAAAAATTTGCACCACTGCTCATTTTGGGAGCTGGTGAAGTAGATGTCAACACCATGACCACCACCTTCAACGCAGCTATGACAGATGCCGACACTGAAATTCTTGGCAAGCACCGCCCAAAGAAGGAGCCGTGGATCACACCTGAACTTTTGGATCTGTGTGATAAACGAAGAGAGATGAAAAAGAAAAAGAACAACTCACAGGGAGCTGATGTTTACCGATAAATCAACAATGGCATCCGAAAAGCCATGCGCACCGCAAACGAGAACTGGATAGAATAGCAATGCCAGGAATAGAGAACAGTCTGAACTAGATCAACAGCAAGAAGGCCTACAGACTGTGAAGCGGCTGACAAGTGTTATACAGCCCAAAGTCTCCACGATCCAAAGCACGTCTGGCATATGCCTTACAGAAGAACAAGAAGTCCCGGAAAGATGGACAGAGTACTGCTCTGACCTTTACAACCACACACCAAACGGAGACCCATCAGTTCTAGCATGTCCACAGAACAGAGAAGAAGAAGAAATCCTCCCAATTCTCCGAGAAGTTGAGGCAGCTGTTCAATCGCTGACGAAAGGGAAGTTATCGGGAGTGGACAACATACCTGCGGAATTGCTTCTAGCAGGAGGAGAAGCGATGCTTGACGACCTCACCATTATCTGTAACAAGATCTGGCAGAGTGGGGAGTGGCCTACACTATGGACCCAGTCGCTTGTCATCGCTCTTCCCAAAAAAAATAACCTTCAGGAATGTGAAAGTTACCGCACCATCAGCCTTATCAGCCATCCCAGCAAGGTCCTCCTGAAAATAATACTCAACAGGTTGAAACCCCAAGCTGAACAAATCACAGCTGAAGAACAAGCAGGATTCAGGGCAGTGCAAAATACCACTGAACAGATTTTCAACCTCAGAATAATCTGCGATAAATACCTACAGCATCAACAACATCTATATAATGTGTTTGTAGACTTTAAGAAAGCGTTTGACCGAGTCTGGCATGCAGCTTTGTGGGCAACCATGAGAGTGTACAACATCAGCCCTAACATTATTGAAGTCACTGAAAACCTTGATGAAAAGACTACCAGTTCAGTACTCCACAACAAAGCCATCGGGAACTGTTTCAGAAAAACAATCGGTGTGGGTCAAGGATGCCTACTCTCTCCAACGCTCTTTAACATCTTCCTAGGGCGCATCATGTCAGATGTCCTTTCAGATCACGAAGGCACAGTCAGCATAGGGGGTAGAGCAATCTCCAACCTCCGTTTTGCGGATGACATTGGCGGATTGGCTGGAGATGAACAAGAACTTGAGCAGCTTGTACAGACACCACCTCCAGAGCCTATGGAATGGAAATAAGTGCAGAAAAGACCAAAATGTTGACGAGCAACACCAATGGCATCAACACGGGCATCAAAGTCCATGGCCAATCCCTCAACACTGTGGATAGCTACAAATATTTAGTAGCTATTGTATCAGACAATGGGGCCCGACAGGAAGTCCTCTCCAGGATCGCACAAACAACTGTTGCCCTGACAAGGTGGAAACCCATTTGGAAAAACTGGACCATCGGTCTACATTCCAATGTAAGGCTGCTGCGCTCCCTTGTCATCTCCATCTTCCTATACGCTTGTGATACATGGACCCTCACAGCAGATCTACAACGAATAATCCAAAGCATGGATCCATGGAGATGAGGTGCTACAGAAGACTTCTGGGCATTTTCTATACCCAGCACATCACCAACGACGAAACCATTGGACAACACGATCATATACTCACAGTGGTGAAGAAACGGAAACTCCGGTGGTATGGCCACGTCACCAGAGCATCAGGCCTTGCAAAGACCATCTTGCAAGGCACGGTGCAAGGAGGTAGAAGACGAGGTAGAATTTTTTTTTCGTATGTAATTAGAGTGCACATATGCCTTCAGCCTAAAACGAAACTATAAATGGTACTATGTTGTTTATGATTATGCTTTCCTTATCATTGTTATTGTGCCTGCGTTGATGGCAATGTATTTGTATGTCAATGATGTAACTATTCCGCCTAAACTGACACAGATTATTGTAACTCGTCCAGGTATGCACTCACTTAAGCTTTGCCTTTTGTGTATTCCTGTTACTGTATTTGTTATGTATTTGTCAGATCAGAAATTCACTGAATAAACCATTGTTTAAACCAAACTATGGTCTATTGAGTGACGTAATCGTGGTGACATAATTTAAAAAAAACACAATTAGATCCTTTTTTCATTTTTATAACTATTACAGATACAATGTTTACCTTTTACATTAATTTTTAAAATTTTTACCTTAACAAAAAATATATATTATGTGTAGTATTCTCCCTCCCATATCCGCAACATACAATCAACACAAGCATTCAAAAAGGCCCTCAAAACCCACCTCTTCAAACTTCACTATTCAGAATGATCTGTATCCCGCTGCCATTCTCTCCTCTTTGTCTCTGTCTGATCCGTAAGTGTATACACGGCTGTACATAGTTATATTGTTTTTCCTCCTGGGCCTAACCGGGCATATAAATAGCTGTGAATATGTTTTTGCTATTCTATTTGTCTTTTCTGTCATTTGTGTACATAGTTGTAAATTGTAATTTGTGTACATAAGTGTAAATAATTTGTACCCTTACTGTTCTGTCTTTTGGTGTGTTGTGGCGAAGGCGATGTTTTGTCGAGTGCATGTACTTATATGTAATGACTATGTAAAGCGTGGTGAGTCTGGTCATAGACTGGAGTATCCGCTATATAAAAAAAATCCGTTATTAGTTGCTTTTTATATTGTAAGTGATAGGCTTTCACTTATTTGACAACGCGTATTTTCATGAAAAATAATGCACAATGATAATATCTTGTGAACGACTTGTTTCTCACAACACTGGACGGGCTTTGCCCTCTGTGTATATGTGTAGGTGTGTATATGTGTAGGTGTGTATATGTGTAGGTGTGTATATGTGTAGGTGTGTATATGTGTAGGTGTGTATATGTGTAGGTGTGTATATGTGTAGGTGTGTATATGTGTAGGTGTGTATATGTGTAGGTGTGTATATGTGTAGGTGTGTATATGTGTAGGTGTGTATATGTGTAGGTGTGTATATGTGTAGGTGTGTATATGTGTAGGTGTGTATATGTGTAGGTGTGTATATGTGTAGGTGTGTATATGTGTAGGTGTGTATATGTGTAGGTGTGTATATGTGAAAGGAGAAATGGAAAAGAATGAGCAGCAGGAGCGCTAATAGGATTATGCAGAGAAAGTAATATTGAACACAAGCCGCTGGGTGCAAAGTAAAAGAATATTAAAATATATAATGAATGAACGAAAGAAACCAACCAACCAAAAAATAAACATGCAAATGATTGAACAAGGGAATATTTTATTTCACTAGGTTCGATTGTACAAGGGAATACTTTATTTCACTAGGTTCGATTGTAACTTGTTCCTGCAAACACTTACAGTGCTCAGGCAATCATTATATTGACTGAATCGAATAAAATCATTGACCAGTCCACACAAAGTAACAATAGTAAGTAAGTCTTTTTCAATTGTAACAAATAAGTTTCCTGCTTTCAAGACTCAAGCATTCAGAGAGTATGTGTGAGTTCTGTTTTGTCCGGTAAGTGTTTCAAAACATTTCTTTCTACAAGCTCAAGATGCTTCTCCCGATCTCGACAGCATGTCTTCCGGCGACTTTATATTCTCCCTTTTTTCCGTGATACAATTGAACACAATCTTTATTACCCCATAAAGGAAATAGGCTACAGCAAGTGCATAATCACATTTTAAATGTATATATTATATATTAAGAAAACACACACGCACACACACACACACACACACACACACAAGACTTTATCTTTCCTGTCGTTTTTTTATTCTTTTTATTTTTTATATTATCGAACACTATGCATTCGACAATGGATGGAGATGCGCGTTATAAAGGGACATCATCATCATACACAATATTCACATGTTACATTCATATCTATTCAGAATTCACAATAATCCACTTTC
Organism: Oncomelania hupensis; assembly: GCA_036898135.1. Taxonomy (NCBI): domain Eukaryota; kingdom Metazoa; phylum Mollusca; class Gastropoda; order Littorinimorpha; family Pomatiopsidae; genus Oncomelania; species Oncomelania hupensis. Next base: position 72,407,743 of record CM072517.1, read on the forward strand.
ATCTATACCATACTAATCGAAAAACCTTATTTCTACTTTCTCCCTCTCTCTCGTCGGGTGGTGTCGGATAGCGTAGTGGTTGGAGCTATACTGTGTCGCAAGTTAAGCACGGGTGACCCCAAAACGTGAAGCGACAAATAACAACGCCACCAGTTGACTCAGCTGTGACTGAGTACCTACTCTCTTAAGGGTGGGGAAGGTAAAGCAGCGAGGGAGAGAGATGGGCATCACCCTCATTACGCTGGCCCAAGATAAGTGTGATCTCCAACATCACGCTCCCCTACGGCCACAAGGCTATGGGACGGACGGACGGAAAACGATGCTTAACGTCCTATTGCATGAGCGTTAAGGACGATCACCACGTCGCCACCCTGACAACAATGACCATCATCATCATATCAATAATGAGATCCTACGGATCTTTTAGTGTTGTTTGTAGATTATAGTCACACGACACTTTCGCATATAGGTGACTACTGGACCGATTTATACTGACACCAGCGGGCCAGTTGTTGGTAAAGGGGAAAATAATATGATCACACGTTGACCAATCCGGGATTCGAACCAGCGACCTTTCGGTTACTAGCAAGACGCTCTTACCAACTGAGCTACCCGGCCCCTCAGTGACCACCATGGACTCTATATATATAGGGTCCATGGGACCACCTTTACCCTTACCTTTTACCCCTCTCTCTCTCTCTCTCTCTCTCTCTCTCTCTCTCTCTCTCTCTCTCTCTTTCTCTCTCTCTCTCGCTCTCTCTCTCCTACACACACCACAGCTGAGCGAGCTATAAGCAGTTGCATGCCTCGTTATCAAAAGGTATCACAAAGCATATGATAAATGATATTGTCACAGGAAAAACCCTTGGTGTCCTGAATGAAATGTCTGGAGCCGATCACGAAAGTTCGTCTTCTTCTTCTTCTCTTCTTCCGTAGCCCACAATCAATCGTGTTGATTATTATGGCACTTTTTCCCAAGGTGCATGCTGGGTGTGTTCTTGTTACCGGCACTCACCCGTCTAGGACATGAGCGTCAGGATTTTTAAAGTCCGTTATGATGGAATGTATGCGACACAGACTAGACCTCGGTTTATACTCTCATCCGAAGGAGTCCAACACCTAAGTGTTACCAGGCCACCCCGTCCGCTTTTTTTTCAACTTGTGAGCAGCTCAATATAGGTAATGAATGTTTCTGCGCGCAGATAATAATTTATTATGCAATACATCCTTAAGCGCGGACGTTAACCCTTAATGTTCTTGGCGGCTAAAGCCTACTCCATGCGGTCTGTTCCAGTTTAGAGTCTAAGGATTCCGATTCTGGTTCAAAACGGCAAACCGAGAGTGGTGTCCCTTGGCTCCTTTTTTCATCATGGTAGGCCTAAAGCTTTATTTTTCACAAATCTGTACTGCCAGTAGAGATTAAATGTTTACAAATCTTAACAATTCAAACAATAATGACTTGAACAAATTATCAATTAATTTGTCAACGTTGTCTTTTATTAACCGTGGCGAATTGTTTACATTTAATATGGGCAATCCGTCGTTTTAAAGTTGCCATTGGACCGCTTGAGAATCTCAGCTGTTTTTGTTCAGTGGGTTTGTGAGTTGCTGTGACTGTGAGAATGTACTGAATACTTATCTCTTGATATACATACTGTGATAATGTAACTAATTCAACCAACGACGTGTTTTGTTTGTTTATTAGAAAATACAGCATTCCAAACATGGCAACCAAATGTACTACTTGTGGCAGCTCAAGCGGTATCCCAAAACTAAAGGAGGAAGTGGGTTTATTTTATTTTGTTACAAACCATTTTATTTTCTGTATAGTTCTCTCAGTGGCTCAACTTGCATCATTTTAATCAGTTTTGCCTGGTTGGTTATTGTATTAATAAACCTACCGTAATATATATACACTGTATAACTTAACGTCATTTATAAGTACTCTTGCAGTCTTGGATTCATTTAGTTGAGGGAGTCAGTTATGCGCTAATGGAATTATCACTTGGGTTCTGATTTTGTTTATTTGCGTTTTGGTTACGGTTTGTTACAAAGAGTTATTGTGTTAATTGCTTTAACTCTATGATGACCTTTTTACTTTTTGCCTGGTTACCACTATACTATTACTACTACTACTACTATTAGTACTACTATTACTACTACTACTACTTCTGCTACTACTACTACTGTTAGTAAGTGTTCCGTGTTATCTGTTGACTTGAGTTTTATGTAATGTTTACCGGCTATTAAAATTCTAAACTGTAAGAATGGGGTGTCGGATAGTGCAGTGGTTGGAGCACTCGCTACTGTGTCGAAAGTGAAGCACCGTCCGGTGCGGTTAGCACTTGGATGGGTGACCGCTAAGGTGTGAAGCGACAAACAACAACGCCCCCAGTTGACTCAACTGTGATTGAGTACCTACTCTCTTGAGGGTGGGGAAGGTAAAGCAGCGAGGGAGAGAGTTGGGCATCACCCTCATTACGCTGGCCCAAGATAAGTGTGATCTCCAACATCACGCTCCCCTACGGCCACAAGGCTATGGGACTACCTTTACCTTTACCTTTTTTAAGAATGAACAAACATTGAGGTTTAACGTCTACACCCACCATTGGCGATATGGCAGACGGGGATAACCATCACAGGGAAAGAGAGGGAGGGACCTGAATCAACACTGAACCACCAGAGCAATCACTCTGCTAAGGCGGACAGTGAACAATTGCCACGTTTTACCTTGCCCACTATGTACCACCGGATTTGAACCTGGGTTCCTCAGTGTTCAAGACGAACGCTCTACCACTGAGCTAAGACGGTGGGACAACCGTAAGGTCATTTGTGAATTAACATAAATTATAATAAGCTAGCAAAGTAATGCCTGTGAAACAAACAAAAATACAAAAAATACAACCAATTAATCGTAAATATATATAATATAAATAACAAGTAATTTCATTTGGTAATTTAATTTTTTACATAAAAGTATCTGCTGTACTAATGATGTTACTAATAATTTTATAGTATAGTCATTTTGTTTTTAACCTCAAGTAGTCTACTACACTGTACACACCAATTCAGCCAAAGCTTTTTAGTTTTGAGGTTAGGTCAGCCAGGCTAGCTATAAATAGCTTCGCCGATGCTTCCTTTCCTTTCCTTTCACTGGAATGGAGGGTGCAGGCAAGCTATAAATAGCCCGCAGCCAGCAAAATGTGGAGGCACTAAACAATGCTGCTCACATAGGCATTGAGCTGGTGTGTGTACTTATACTATACTAACTATTTCATACCATACCATTACTATGGCATATCATACTATATTAAACTATACTATATTATATACTATACTATGCCATATCATACTATATTAAACTATACTATATTAATACTATACTATGCCATACTGTGCTATACCACACTATACTATACTACTCTACACTATACTATACACTATCCTATACTGTGCTAGTACTATTAATAAATAAATGTGCTAATTTGATTTTATCATAAAAAGGTCTTCATTACTATACTAACAGTAATAATTTTGTGTGGTAAAACAGGTAATTTTATTGACTTACAAGTCACATGTGCAGCAGTTTGAGGCTATCCATTATGATGTTGCTGAATTCAGAGAATACCTTAACAGATTTCTTTTAGACATTCCACCTTTCCCCCTCCACGCCCCACCCTCACTTCTTTCGCCTCTTGACTTCTTTTCTCTCTTCTGTGGATGAACTGTGTTCACCTATCCCACAGTCCTATTGACCTCAAGAACAATACCTATTCTGCTGCTACTTCATTCACTTTGTTAGACAGTATATAAGGAGTTTTTTGCTAGAAAGCTGCTGCTGTTTTATTGTGTACAACGATTTTCTCATTTTTAACTAGATGGTTAGAATTTTACTATCGCAGAAATAACTTTTTAACTACAAGGTCAGAATTTTACTCTCATGAAACAGCCAGGGTAAATTGCTTAAACCCTTTCTCTCTTCCGTTTATTGTTACTATTGCATGATGGGGTGGCCTCATGGCGCAGTGGATAAGTCGCCGGTTTCCTATGCCGAAGGTCGCGGGTTTGATTCCCGCGAGGGGCGAACGTATGTGACTTAGGTACGAGACTATTGAGGTCACCGAGGGTTTTCTCCGGGCACTCCGGTTTCCTCCCTCCCTTCAATAATGGTACAGGACGCAGTCAATATAAAAATTTCAAAAATAAATATTCGATTTTCTTTCCGTCTTCTAATAGCGATCTCCTTGCCTTTACACCACCTGTTTGAGTGATGATTGTGTATTTGGTGTGTGTGAGGGTGGATGAGACAGGTGAGCCTGTATGTTGGTATAGATCGCCGCGCTTTGAGCCTGATTGATTTTGGGAAAGGCGCGTATATAGCATCCTGTATTATTATTATTATTATTATTATTATTATTATTATTATCACCTCTCTTTCTCTTTCTGTCTGTCTCTCCCTCCCCCTCTCCCCCCACTTCTCACCTCTCTCTCTCTCTCTCTCTCTCTCTCTCATGCTTACATTCTATTAACTTCGTTAACAAAATAAAGAATTATCTCTCTTTCTCTCTCTCTCTCTCTCTCTCTCTCTCTCTCTCACACACACACACACACACACACACGCTTATATTCTACTAACTTCATTAACAAAATAAGAATTCTCTCTCTCTCTCTCTCTCTCTCTCTCTCTCTCTCTCTCACGCTTATATTCTACTAACTTCATTTACAAAATACAGAACTCTCTCTCTCTCTCTCTCTCTCTCTCTCTTTTTTTTTTCTCTCATTATACGCCCCACCGCCGTAGCTCAAGTGGTAGAGCGTTCTCCTGGCACGCTTATCACATGACACAGGTTTGAATCAGCAGTGGGCTAGATAAAAGTGGCCATTTTTTACTGTCCATTATAGCTGTATGATAGCTCTGGTGGTCCAGTGTTGATTCAGATCCCTACCCCTTGTTCCCTGGGATAGTTAATACCGTCGGCCATATCGCAAATGGTGGGTGTAGACGTTAAACCTCAACGTTCATTTCTCTCTCTCAATACTATTAGATTAAAAAAAACAACTCAACAAGCAAACATGAAAACCATTAATGGCTACAGCTCATGATGGCTTCTTTCTTTCTTCTTTTGTGAGAGGGAGAGTAGGATTGGGTGAAGGAAGATTGTTGATAGCAGTTTACACCAGCCCTTTGTCACTTAACACAATTACTAACACTTGGAACAGTCTGCCAAGGGATGTTGTCACAGTTTGTTCCACAAATGGATTTTATTAAAATGGCTTTGATAAGTTTTTGTCTACCATAGTGTACTCCATTGACTTGGTGGAGATTTCCTGACCCCCACCTCCCTATAGTAGGTAAAATTCATCACACAACTGATGCCTGAAGGCCTGCCTGTGTGTCAGATAATAAGTGTGCTCACACAGGCATATCTGTCTAGAGGGCAAAAGGCTGATAGCTTACGATGCCATCACTACTATACTATACTATACTATACTATACTATACTATACTATACTATACTATACTATACTATACTATACTATATTATTCTAAGGAATTTTGTGGGTGGAATGACAGAAGAAGAAAGAAGACGGAATATGATCTTGCATCAGTTGGTCAAATAATATGGTTGTGATTGTGAATTTTATTGGGTATAAATTGTATGCGGAACGTAATTGCACTAGCCAAAGTTAAGACTAACTTGCACCTATCAAGAAGGCAAGACAGAGAGCTAAAAGGAGTATAAACAGAGCAGATAAAAGGGCACACCAAAGTTGTCTGCAAATAGGTGAATGTTCTGTTTCCCTTCAACGGTTTTCCACAGCATTAAAGGTTCTGTTCATCATTGAATCTCATTTTGAAACTCCTTAAAATGCTGGATCATTGGTGCATGAATGGACACCTTTAGATGTAAGGTAGTACCTATTTCAAGTGAGTAGTGCAGAATTGACAATGGCCTAGTTGTTCATTCTAGGTGGTGTTTAGCGATTTCATGATGAGCTTGGCATTCAGTGATTTGACCGCCTTTGCGACACACAGTGATAAAGTTTTCATTATGTAAGGTATACAGCTGCCTGTATTTATTGAATCTGAACTGGACTGGACTGTAAAGATTTAATTATAGAATAACAATTCAGCTGCATGTATTTACATTAAGGTCATCTGAAGGTCACCGTTTTTTGGCATAATAAACTTTTTCTGTACTTTATTTGATAGTACATGAGTGTGTTTGATCCGGAGGTAAGGTTATCTCAAGGTCAAGAGCATAGAAAGATGAAAATCGGTATTTGCATTTTGATGCCACCGTTTCGTTTTGTTTTTCTTGGGCACTAATTTTCATGTTAAACATTGCGAGTTCCATAAGGAAGCAAGTGAGTCATATAGGTTTTGCCCTTCTAGTTATTATGTAAATTAGACAACTGCATGTATTTATTTGCAGTTATGACTCACTGTTGATCCACTGTGCCTCACGACTTTCTCCTATGAAATCTAGAGGCTTACGAATTAGTACAGAGAATATTGTTGCCTAGATTAGTCTTTTTAACTGACATAAAGGAATTAGTAAGGATTGTTGAGGAGAAGTCCCGTAGAACCAAAGTTTGCAGTAACCGATAACCTTTTTAAAACAATATTTATCAGTGATCTACTGGAATGTGTAAAGAATACATTTAATTTTTTTTGCAGATGACACGAAGGTATATAAATGTGTTTGATAAAGGCAATGAGTTACAACAGGATCTTTATTGCTTGCAACAACGGTGGGATATGTGGAACGTAATGTACGGTCTTGCATGAAAACATAATCCTGGACTTAAGTATACAGTGACAGTTGGTAGTAACAAAAGACCACTGAGGACATGGGATGAACAAAATGACTTGGGTGTGACTTTCAATAGGGCCCTTTTATATGTTCAGTTCAGTTCAGTTCAGATGGACTATGTAAGCCTGATGGCTTTTTAAGTGTTCTTGTTTCTCATGTACGTTAACATTTGCTGGTTTGTGTGGCAGTTTGCTTAGGGATTTACAATCAAGTGTGACAATCAGACATCAAATACTTGTTTTGCTTTTTCACTGAAACTTATCTTTTCCATAAGTGTTTTAAATATGTTAAGATTGTTAGCTTTTTTAACAAGTGCAGGTAATTTGCTCCAGAGTGGTGCCATTCTGTAACTAAAGCAGTGCTTTCTTTGACTAAAACAGTGTTTCTTTTGTAACTTTGAAAGAATTTCATAAACATATTATTTTCAGCATTTCTAGCGTAGTATCAAGTACAAAACTTGAAAAAAAAAGTGTTAGCATTAATTTGATCTATATTGTTAAGTATTTTCTAGTGGGAGGGAGGTGGGGGGGGGGTAAAGTTTTAGCAATCTTTCTTTGTTAAGAAAAGGTTTCAAGGACAGAGAAAGATGGAGTACTCTGGTTAAACGATCAACTGTGGTGCCCCTACAACCTCCGAGTTACGGGATAGGATAGGATAGGTTTTCAAGGGCTTAATTCGCTTGATTGCTCTTCGCTGCACTGTTCCCAATGCTGATAACTGTCTTTTTAAAATATGGTGAACACCAAATTTGCATATTCTAAGGGATGTCTGACCAGTGTTTTATACAGGAATGTTAAGGTGTTTTCATCAAGATAAGAGAAGGACATTCAGAATTTTGTTTGTTCTCGCAATTGCAAAATGTATACGCTTCTCAAATTTCAGTATATCATCAAGTGCAATCCCATGATCCTTATATTGATTACACTTGTCAACTGTCTGTTGGTCTCTGTCTGCTGTCATAAAAATATTGTTTGCAAGGATTGCTTTTACCCACATTTAAGACCTTGCACTTGGACACATTGAAGTGCACTTGATGTTTATGGGACCACTGAACTAGGTTGTGTCAGAAGAAAAATTGTACAAGTTTGTGCCATCTGCACCATTTTTTGTATAAGTAAAGCAAATAAAATAAGTGGACTTTTAGCTTCTTGGATTAAAAACATTTTTTGTCAATGGTTAGACCTGGTCATGAATATGCCAATAGTTTTTGGCATACTATTTTAAAGAGGCAGTCTTCAGTAACTGAGAAAGGTACAAAAGAGACCTTGTAAAAGATTGTATGACATATACTGAAAGTTTTCAGTATCTTGGGCTACATCCTCTATATGGACATAGGATCAGGGTAATTTAATCCAAACATCTAAGATGTACCATGAATTGGATGACTTATGTTGGAACGACTTCTTTAAAACTCATAATACTACGTGCATGTCTGAAGAAAATTTTTTTTAATTCCAACATGGCAATACTAGCTTGTTTTTTGAGTTGCTACACATTGGAATGATCTCTCTTTTTCATTTAAACATGCACAAGGCACAGATTTATTAATTTTAAGAACCAGTTAGACGTGTTCCCAAAATAAAAAATAATAAAAACATTATTCTAGTACTTTGGTGAGTGATGTGTTCATTTCGTTTAATGTTGCTTTATCTTGTTTTGTGTGTTTAGTTGAGTCGAGCCATGGCCTCCATTGGAGCAAGGAAATTCCATTACTTTGCCTTTGGCAGTAACTTGCTGAAAGAACGAATCACCATCAACAACCCCACTGCCGTTTATCAAACTGTCGCTAGGCTGCAGGTAATATAGCTTGTTGATTACCAGGCACTCTCTTTAAGTATAATAATAATAATAATACGAATACGAATACGAATCTTTATTGTCCATAGTTAAAATACAATAACATGGAAATTTGTCTTTAGTAGCACAAAGACTAAGACAGAAAGATTAAAAACTAAAAGAAATATTAACAGTTTTTTGTTATATAAAACATTAATTAAGACAATCAGATCATACGCATGACAAATAGCTGACTTCATTGCACAACTCACATCATATTACATTACATCATCACAGTACACAGAAGACAAATGTAGCCATTGTAGGTAACTGGGGGTATTACAGTTTGCTTAAATAATAATAATAATAATAAATAATTAATTATTATTATTATTGTTATTGTTACAAACACAAATTAATTTTTTTGACTTACATGAGTTCAGCAATGTGATACTATGCATTTATTTTTATTGGTCATATAACCTTTTGCTTTTATGTATATTGTTTTATAATGCGTTCAGAAATAAAATCACAAGGTTCAAAGTTGCCATAACTACCACCATAAAGTTTTACTAATGTTTGACAAGACAATTTCTCACTTGTTGACTTGTTGTTATTTATTAGTTCCTGAGCGAAGCTGGGGAACTGTTGTTTTTGGCTTTGTCTGTCCGTCTGGTTTTCACTTTGCCGCACTTTTCTCTGAAACTAATAGACGGATTTCTTTAAAACTTGGTATGTAGTTAGAGCCTATTGTGTAAGTTGCACCTTTTTGGGATTGATTTTGGATTTTGGACACTTTATTGTCCCTTTTTATTGGGAAATTCTGGGCCCCCTCCCCTGGGGAAGGCGCAGTCGCAGTTTGTGGCGTGCCCAAACCCAACCAAACTAATAGTTGAGTTTTTAAAATTTTTGCTGGGTGAGCAAATCTGTTAAAAAAAACAACAACAGACATTACCCGAATTGAAAGTAAATAATATTCGGAGAACCATAAAGCCCATACGCAGGATCGATCCCAAACCAGTCAGGTGCCATTAGTTTCTACCCTCTCCACAATCATCTCGGTCACATGAATGCATTTTTGAAACTAAAGTGGTCTGTGATCGAGATTATATATATCTATATCTATATCTATCTATCTATCTATATATATATATATATATATTTGAAATAAAACTGATTGTGCTGTTCTGAGTGTATTGTGTTTACACACAAACACACGACAGTAGATTTGTGATAAATAAAGGACATTCATTACAAGCGAGATTCATCTTTATGCAGTGAATCAAAATGTGAAGACGCCCTTACAATGTTTATTCACAATTTCTTTTTCAAATATTTATTGTTTCTACTCAGAAAAGCCCCAAGCATTTGCTTGTCAGTGGTTGTGTAACACTACATAACCTGAAACTAGTCGTCTTCAACGCTCGCTTATACAGTAGGCGGCAGCCTGTGGTGTAACGCATGACCCTGGAGCCAAGTTTAGGGTCCTTTCAGAGGAAACCGGCCTATTGTGTGTGATTCTGTTTAGTGTTCTGAATGGCTCAAGTCTAATGAAATGTTTAGTAGCTTTTAGTATAGGTTTTGGGTGCAGAATGTGCTGCTTCGTCCTTCACATTTGAGTACAGTACTGAATTCACTCCTGTTTTCTTCGCATTCAATGATTCATCGTTCGTTTTATTTTATTTCTTCATAGCTGGCGATACTGTTGTCAGTTTCGTGAATTATTCACTACCTCTCATCATTAGCAGATGGACTTTTGGTCATTGGATTTTATACTGTGTGAAAAGTTATCTGGCTAAAGGGAAATCTTGACAGGCTACTGCCTTAAGCTGGGTCACTATACTATAGACACTGAGACAGATACAGTACAGATTTTCCTCAAGCATTACAAAGAAAATTGTGTGCAACACATGTCAGATAAACATAATAAAACACGCCTATACATTGGAACACATTAGTACGATAGGAAAGTTGAATTCAGGGCTTTCAGCACCTTGCATTTATTATGTGCCTATGGTGTATTGTCTATGTTGTTGTTGTTGTTTTTGATGTTCAGGGCTACAAGCTAGTGTTCTGCCATGCGGAACTGACAGACTGGCATGGAGGGGCGGCCAGCATCGAAGCAGACGAAGACAGAGAGGTGTGGGGTGTGGTGTGGTCCCTGGCTCTTGACGACCTCCCACACCTGGACAAGTAAGACACATTAGGCTGTGTATTAAGCATCTGACACTTGCAGCAAGCCAAACACAAGCATAATACATACTGCAGTAGCTTTGGAGTGAAACCCTTTGTTTACTTTAAAAGAGGGCTGAGGCAGCAGTAGGCTCCTACCCAGGACCCAGGCAAAGAAAAATTGTGTCATAAACATTTAAAACGAGTTCTTCTCCCCTCCTTCAGATGAGAATATAAACCGAGGTTTAATCTATGCACTCACGCGTTCCATCACACGGAATTTAAAGATCCTGATGCTCATGTCCTATACGGGTGAGTGGCAGCTACACAAATGCACCCAGCGTGCACTAGGTCCCTTCTCCTGCATACCAAGTTGCCCAGGATTATGTTCAGTGGTGTGGGCGTCAGACAGAGCTGCCTACCCCCAGATTACCCAGCGCTTACTTTTAGCTACACATAAGTGTATTTTTAGAGGCGCATGAGTAATGCTCATGCGTTCGACTCAGAACAATTGTGAGCATTGTTACAAAGGTACAGTTAGATTACTAATTGTAAATGGTGTTAAATAAAAAGAAAAACTCACAAATTTGTAGATGCGCAGTTTATTTCTCTTGCAGTTATATTTATACAAAAACACACACGCACTTGTCACTAGCGCGCACACACACACTGTAGACTGATTAAAGCTGCAGCTGGGCAGAATATGCAATCTTCTTCTTCTTTTCAAATGCAATGCGTATTTTCAAAGGATCGGACGTAATGCGTATTTTTTCCCAGCCTTGCATAACAAAGTACGAGAAATGCGTACTTTAGGCAGCTCTGGCGTCAGACTATGGGCTATATTGACCAGTGTCTTGAGCAGCTCTTGAGCTCGATAATCTCATTGTTGTTTGTTTTGTGTGAACAATAATCTGCGAGAAATACTTACAGCACCAACAACATCTATATCATGTGTTCGTAGACTTCAAAAAGGTGTTTGATCGAGTGTGGCATGCAGCTCTGTGGGCAACCATGAGAGTGTACAACATCAGCCCTACAATTATTGAAGTCATCAAAAGCCTGCATGACAAGGCTACTAGTGCAGTCCTCCACAACAGTGCCATCGGAAACTGGTTCAGAACAACAATCTGTGTGCGTCAGGGATGCCTACTCACTCCAACACTCTTAAACATCTTCCTAGAGCGCATCATGTCAGATGCCCTTGCAGATCACGAAGGCACAGTCAGCATAGGGGAAAGAGCAATCTCCAACTTTTGTTTTGCGGATGACATTGATGGATTGGCTGGAGAGGAACAAGAACTTGAACAGCTGGTACAGAGGCTTGACACCACCTCCAGAGCCTATGGAATGGAAATAAGTGCAGAGAAGACCAAAATGATGACGAACAACACCAATGGCATCAACACGGACATCAAAGTCCAAGACCAATCCCTAAACACTGTGCATAGCTTCAAATATTTAGGAGCCATTGTATCAGACAATGGGTCCCGACAGGAAGTCCTCTCCAAGATCGCACAAACAACTGCTGCCCTGGTGAGGTTGAAACCAATTTGGAAAGACAGGATTATTAGTCTACATTCCTAGGTAAGACTGCTGCGCACCTTTGTCATCTCCATCTTCCTATATGCTTGCGAAACATGGACCCTCACAGCAGATCTACAACGAAAAATACAAAGCATGGAGATGAGGTGCTACAGAAGACTTCTGGGCATTTCCTATATCCATCACATCACCAACGACGAAGTCCGAAAGACCATCACACAAGCCATTGGACAACACGATGACCTGCTCACAGTGGTGAAAAAAACGGAAACTCCGATGGTATGGCCACGTCACCAGATCATCAGGTCTTGCAAAGACCATCTTGCAAGGTACAGTGCAAGGAGGTAGAAGAAGAGGGAGACCAAAAAAGAGGTGGGAAGACAACATTCGAGAATGGACTGGTTTGACGCTGAGCGAAACAATCAGGGTTGCTGAGGACAGGGAAATATGGAGTATGCTGGTTAAACGATCATCTGTGGTGCCCCTACAACCTCTGAGTTACGGGATAGGATAGGATAGGTGTGTGTCTCCTCCTCATACCCACCCATTCAATGCGCCTAGATCCGAAGGGTAGACACCTTATAAATATTAATTATTATTATTTTTATTATTATTAAAACCTCTATATAAGAATAATTAAATAAATCAAGAAATAAAATCAGTAATGTCATGCATGTAGGATCAAGAAGACTCATTCCAAGGAACACAACTAGTAATGAGAATTTTTTTATGAAGTCCTCTATTTAATGAGAATTTCTGATTTGATCTATTTACAAGTGTGAGAATTTTTTTTTTTTTAATGCGGTCCTCATGCCGTGACTCTATTGCAAATGTATTCACGAACGTGCAGTCATTAATGAATCAAGGATGCAACTTTATAGTACAGTATTTTAACCATGTCGTGCATTTATATTATTTATTATTGTTCCTGGACAGCAGTGATGGATTGATAGGTAATATTGTTCATAACGATCATAGGATTGATAGGTAATATTGTTCATAACGATCATAGTATAAAGAGAGGAGTATAGAACTGCGACATCTACAACAAAAGGGGTTTGATTTTGTATAAACAATTGTCAGTGTCATTGCAATACATTACATTACACATACAAAATACAATACAATGATAGTACAATACATACAAATACCATACACCCCAATACAACACAACTACAATAGAATACAATACAAATACAACATAAAAACAAAAACAACACAATATGATATTACACAATACAACACAAAACAACACAGTGCAATATGACACAATGCAACACAACATGACACAATCCAATACAATGCAATACATTACAATACAAAATTGATAAAACATTAGCACACAGCAATTGTGTTTGGTGTTGCAGGCAGGAGCACGGGTACAATCGGATAACAGTGTCTGTGGAGACACTAGAGGGCAATACAATTGTGTTTGGTGTTGCAGGCAGGAGCACGGGTACAATCGGATAACAGTGTCTGTGGAGACACTAGAGGGCAATACAGTTGTGTTTGGTGTTGCAGGCAGGAGCACGGGTACAATCGGATAACAGTGTATGTGGAGACACTAGAGGGCAATACAATTGTGTTTGGTGTTGCAGGCAGGAGCACGGGTACAATCGGATAACAGTGTCTGTGGAGACACTAGAGGGCAATACAATTGTGTTTGGTGTTGCAGGCAGGAGCACGGGTACAATCGGATAACAGTGTCTGTGGAGACACTAGAGGGCAATACAATTGTGTTTGGTGTTGCAGGCAGGAGCACGGGTACAATCGGATAACAGTGTCTGTGGAGACACTAGAGGGCAATACAATTGTGTTTGGTGTTGCAGGCAGGAGCACGGGTACAATCGGATAACAGTGTCTGTGGAGACACTAGAAGGCAATACAGTTCAGTGTGAGACGTACCAGATGATGGATGGCCGTGTGAAGGTGCTGCCGTCACGCTACTACAAGGATGTCATCGTCAGAGGCGCCCGACAGCATGACCTACCCAGACATTACATCCAGTGGCTGGAAAACATTGAGCACAATCATTTTGAGGGTCAGATAACTGTGTATGAGCAAATCATGCAGAAGATTGAGATGGAGAAAAAGGATGATATATGACAGTGCTTTTACAGAACAGGGTTTGTGTGTAACTGTAACAAAACCCATTATATATGATGGCTTTATAATTATTTATATATAGAGAGAGAGTTTTATTTTGTGGTCAGTGATAAAAGACTGTGATGATTTTCTCCCAGCAGCAATTTTTGTGTACCATTTGATAAAATATATTGTTGAATTTACAGGGAGTATTTTATTTAACATTTCTTAATCATTTTTTTCATAACGATTATCACTGAAGATTATCTTTTGTAAGATTTGTTTGTTTACAACGGGTAAAATACACTGTTGAATCAACATGGTATGACACGCCACCATAACTGGGTGGTAGAGAGTTGGTCCAGCTCACTGATGTCCCAGGTTCAACTCCTGAGGTGGGCAAGATATAAGTGGCCATTTTTCCATGTCTGCCTTAGCAGTATGATTGCTCTGGGGGTTCAGGGTTTATTTAGTTCCCTACCCCCCTCTTTCCTGGGAGGGTTATCCCTGCCTGCCATATCTCCAATGGTGGGGATGGACATTAAAGTTCAATGTTCGTTCATTCAACTTGCAATATTTTAGTGAACATTTTTGTTATCATTGTTTCAGAACAATGACTTGTCTCTGCAGGAAATTGGATTGGGTGTCAATTGACGATTCTTATATTGTGACTATACTGCTCTTTGATAATTACGTTTTATATTTGCTACAAAGTCATCCTGGATGGGCAGTGAAAAGAAGCTGTACAATTGATGTCAAAAAGTTACACATTTTATTTAGTGTGGCAGTGCAGCTATGTTATGTTGCGTGTGTTTATGGGTGAGAATGTCTCTCCGAACATGCTACCTGATAAGGACTTGAGCTAATCTGATCTCTCTATAGACTTGGTATATGTTATGTTGTCAGCTAGGTCATTGCACAAGTGAAGAGTTAATTGAATGATGTACATTGAACTGCCTTTGCATGATTGAGTAGAAAGTTAATTGTTTTGTAATTTTTATAAATATATAATACTTGCCTAATGATACTCGTGCAAGTATTAAGGGTATCTGCTGGCAGCATGAACTGAATTCTCCCCTCTCTCCATAAAGTCCGCCAACACTTAACCCACCATCTGTCAGTGACGGAGAAATGTCACATAATGCTACCTCTTCATCTGTTTTTGGAACTTGTATGATCTTTGTTTATGTGTGATAGTCTTAAAGAGTGAAGGAATGAATCTATATAGCGCATTACGCTATATATCCATCCCCTAAGGCATGTCCACAGCGCATTGTCCCCTGAGGCATGTCCAAAGCGAATAATAGTTCCTTGAGGCATGTGCTCAGCGCATAGTTCAATGAGGCATGTCCACAGCACATAGTTCCATAAGGCATGTCCACAGCACATAGTTCCATAAGGCATTTCCACAGCACATAGTCCATAAGGCATGTCCACAGCACATAGTCCATAAGGCATGTCCACAGTGCATTGTCCCATGAAGCATGTCCACAGTATATAGTCCCCTGAGGCATTTCCACATAGTTCCCTGAGGCGTGTCCACAGCACATAGTTCCATAAGGCATGTCCACAGCACATAGTTCATTAAGGCATGTCCACAGCACATAGTTCCATAAGGCATGTCCACAGGACATAGTTCCATGAGGCGTGTCCACAGCACATAGTTCCATAAGGCATGTCCACAGCACATAGTTCATTAAGGCATGTCCACAGCACATAGTTCCATAAGGCATGTCCACAGCACATAGTTCCATGAGGCGTGTCCACAGCACATAGTTCCATAAGGCATGTCCACAGCACATAGTCCATAAGGCATGTCCACAGCACATAGTCCATAAGGCATGTCCACAGAATATAGTTCCATGAGGCGTGTCCACAGTGCATTGTCCCATGAAGCATGTCCACAGTATATAGTCCCCTGAGGCATTTCCACATAGTTCCCTGAGGCATGTCCACAGCACATAGTTCCATGAGGCATGTCCACAGCACATTGTCTCATGAAGCATGTCCACAGTACATAGTCCCCTGAGGCATGTCCACAGTGCATAGTTCCAGTCAGCCTCATGAGTATGAGTAAACAAACCATGTGTGGTTTCATGTCATGTATTGGATTTCATCTTTACGTAACAAATGTTAAACAGATCTCGCCTGATCAGCTGAGTAGGTGGGAGTGATTTATGGAATACAGTGTTCCATTTTGATTATTTCATTCTTGCCAAAGGTTTTTTATCCATTTGTCCATTGTTTCCATTTTACACTGTACTTATTCTTTTATTCTTTTTTTTAATCATTATTTTAAATAATTGTGTGCATTTTCTTTTAGATCTGTGAATAACCAGGAATTGGCCAAAGAAGGAAAAGGTAAAGAGACCCTATGATCCATCCAGCCACGTGTATCTCAAGAACTGCTGGCGGATTACAAAACAAACAAAAAACTTGCTTTAATTATTAAACACCAGTGTTGTGCAGCTTTATGTGCCATCAATTATTCACCAAGTCAGAGGTCAAGGTTACGGTGGCCATAATGTTATCAAGCACATTACATGCCATAGCTAAAAGGTGGCAAGCAATATCCTTAACATTTTGATTGCTTCTAACAGCTGGCTGACTTTACATGCTTTTCACATGCAGTTGTGCATGGGAGGTAAACTATTTGGCACAGGAGCTTGCTGATCACTTTTCTCTGTGCTGGGTGAAAACATTTGAATGACACACCATCTTGTTTATTGTTTGTTCATTTGTCAGAGCCATGACTGTTCATTACAATGCTTGCCATTTGCTTTTGCTTTTTGTTTTTAATGGCTTAGTTTTATTTTAGTAAGCCTGGTTTGAAATATTTTGACAGATTTTATTATTATTATTATTATTATTATTATTATTATTATTATTATTATTATTATTATTATTATTATTATTATTATTAATTTCATTATCATTATCATTATTATTATTATTATTATTATTATTATTATTATCATTATTATTATTATTATTATTATTATTATTATTATTATTATTATTATTATTATTATATAGCACTTTATGTGCCCAGGGTCTGCTTAAATCACTTCCATTTATTTATTTTATCTTAATTTGTATTTATTTATTCGAATCCCGGATTGGTCAACGTATGATCATATTATTTTCCCCTTTACCAACAACTGGCCCGCTGGTGTCAGTATAAATCGGTCCAGTAGTCACCTATAAGCGAAAGTGTCGTGTGACTATAATCTACAAACAACATTTATTTATTTGTGTGAATATGGATGTTTGCGTGTGTATGTGAATGTATATGTTTGTGTGTGTGTGAATGTGTATGTTTGTATGTGTGTCAGTGGGTGATTTGCTTGCAAGAAAAAGCAGACTACAAAATGGAGAAGATTTTAGAAGTATAGTTCAACAAGGTACCAGTGTTGTAACGCCTGATTGTATATTAATGTCAGAGAACATATTGATACGCACTAACTTGTAATCATTGCCCCTCGTCCACAGATGAACCTCCTTCCAGACTCCTTACCACCATCTCTCCCTCCCTCATACACCCCCCTACATCCCTACTCCACATTTATGCAAATTGTCTCAGGGGAGCACTTATTCATAATTAATTCAGGTTTGAAATGGATCAGAATTTTGTTGAGAAAACGACATCGACCTCTTCATGAATGAAGTCACACCTGTTTCCTTGCTGCTTATGACGCCTTGTCATCATAGAGAATATGCCAGTGACGTGTTATGGCGTCACCTTCGTTGTGACATTTATAGCTCTGTATAGTTCAACAGTGGGCAAAACAAATGCACAGCATTGGAAAGTTCACAACTTTAGTGGTTGAACATTTATAAGTTAGGTATGATAACTCTGTTCAGTGGTGGGTGACAGCCTGCCTCTCACTCCTACATCACCCCTACCACATGCCCTCAAAGCTGATCTATGCACCAACAAGGGACATAGACTAAAGAAAAGCAATGCAGTGCACCTATGCATAAAAAATGCAACCAAAAACATGTGATTATATCCCCCCTCCCTCTCTCTCAGTGTCTATCATTTGGACTAACAATAAATAAATAAATTAATATTATTTTAAAACAATTTACCCCCACCCCCACCCCTGTTTAATTAACGTTAATAAAATAATGTATAAGCTTTACCCATTTATTTCTAATACTGTTTGCTATTCAAGCTAGACTTTTTGACTTGCATGCATAGCATACCCCATGATCCTCAACCACCAAAATAATTTCCAGATTTTTGCAAATCTGTGCGAGATGAGTCCTAAATAGTCCAAAAAAAATTTTTTTTTAAATGTCCGTCTGATCATCTGTCTCTCTGCACTCTGTCTGTCCACCATCTGTCTGTGTGTAATAACTTTAAAGTGGCTATAAGTACTATTTCAACTGTTACAACTAAACTTGGTAAGATGGTGTATACCCACGATACGTCATAAATAATCAGTGAATGAATGACTTCACTTCGAGGTCAAGGTCAAAGAGTCATCAAATGTTGGTAAAAAAAGAAGAAAATTGTTTAAAAACTTTCACTTTTTTTCTAGATTATTCATATTGAACTTGTGATTCTTTGATGCATGATAGATATCAATGAGACACACATACTATGTAAATTTGGTAAACCTCACTTCAAGGTCTCTGGAGCTGTCCAAAGTCGGTTAGTAAAAGTACTTTGAAGAGACCTTGACCCTAAACTATGAGAGATATAAAGTACAAACTTGTATTAAGAGATGGTATATGTTCCGTTTTTGCATTGATCTTGAAGGTCAAGGTCATTTCATACCTTGAAGAAACGTACAAAAAAAATAGGTTATTGTAAAGTGGATGATGGAATATGGCTCTTTATTTAATAATAATAATATTATTATTATGAATATTTTTGCCCCTCATCTAGACTTAGACTTAGCTCTAGGCGCTTACATGAATGCAGAATAAGTTTAAAACAAAACGATGACTATTAACAGTAACATATCCTATCCTATCCTATCCTGTCCCATAACCCGAAGGTCGTAGGGGCACCACAGATGATCGTTTAACCCAGCATACTCCATCTTTCTCTGTCCTCAGCAGCCCTCATAGCTTCGCTCAGTGTCAAACCAGTCCATTCTCGAATGTTGTCCTCCCACCTCTTTTTCGGTCTCCCCCTTCTTCTACCTCCTTGCACTGTGCCTTGCAGAATGGTCTTTGCAAGGCCTGATGATCTGGTGACGTGGCCATACCATCGGAGTTTCCGTTTCTTCACCACTGTTAGCAGGTCATCGTGTTGTCCAATGGCTTGTGTGATGGTCTGTCGGACTTCGTCGTTGGTGATGTGTTGGGTATAGGAAATGCACAGAAGTCTTCTGTAGCACCTCATCTCCATGCTTTGTATTCTTCGTTGGAGATCTGCTGTGAGGGTCCATGCTTCGCAAGCATATAGGAAGATGGAGATGACCAGAGAGCGCAGCAGTCTTACTTTGGAATGTAGACTGATGGTTCTGTCTTTCCAAATGGGCTTCAACCTTGTCAGGGCAGCAGTTGTTTGTGCGATCCTGGAGAGGACTTCCTGTCGAGACCCATTGTCTGACACAATGGCTCCTAAATATTTGAAGCTGTGCACTGTGTTGAGGGATTGGCCTTGTACTTTGATGTCCGTGTTGATGCCATTGGTGTTGTTGGTCATTTTTTTGGTCTTCTCTGCACTTATTTCCATTCCATAAGCTCTGGAGGTGGTGTCAAGCCTCTGTACAAGCTGTTCAAGTTCTTGTTCCTCTCCAGCCAATCCATCAATATCATCCGCAAAACGAAGATTGGAGATTGCTCTGCCCCCTATGCTGACTGTGCCTTCGTGATCTGCAAGAGCATCTGACATGATGCGCTCTAGGAAGATGTTGAAGAGTGTTGGAGAGAGTAGGCATCCTTGACGCACACCGATTGTTGTTCTGAACCAGTTCCCGATGACGCTGTTATGGAGGACTGCACTGGTAGCCTTGTCATACAGGCTTTTGATGACTTCTATAATTTTAGGGCTGATGTTGTACACTTTCATGGTTGCCCATAGAGCTGCATGCCAGACTCGGTCAAATGCCTTCTTGAAGTCTATGAACACATGATATAGATGTTGTTGGTGCTGTAGGTATTTCTCACAGATTATTCTGAGGTTGAAAATCTGTTCAGTGGTACTTCGCCCTGCCATGAATCCTGCTTGTTCTTCAGCTATGATTTGTTCAGCTTGTGGTTTCAACCTGTTGAGTATTATTTTCAGGAGGACCTTGCTGGGATGGCTGATGAGGCTGATGGTGCGGTAATTTTCACACTCCTGAAGGTTACCTTTTTTGGGAAGAGTGATGACAAGCGACTGGGTCCATGGTGTAGGCCATTCCCCACTCTGCCAGATCTTGTTACAGATAATGGTGAGAGCATCAGTCATCGCTTCTCCTCCTGCTTATATATATGACTCTAAACACACACACATATTCACATACCCACACATTCACTCACACGCATGCACAAACTTGCTAACTATGACTTTGCAGATCTGTTTCATTCATTTCAAACTATGGAAGGGAAATAATTAGTTTTAAGAGAGGATTTAAATGACTGAATTGAATTTCTAAGAGAAACAGGCAGTTTGTTTCAAATACTAGGGCCCTGATAAGAGAAAGCATGCTTGCCATATGATTTCGTACACACAGATGGAACTGCAAACAGACAAATGTCGGAGAAAGAGTGAAGTTGTCTAGAAGGAATATAACTGTGAAGTCAGCAATATATTGAGGGGCAGTGAAGTTGAGGACACTGAAGCAAAGGGATGCAACTTTCTGCCGGATACGCCGCTCCACAGGAAGCCAGTGAAGGGACAGACGAAGAGGAGTGACATGGTCACATTTCCTCAAGCAGAATATCAGCATGATTTTGAATTTTGTGACTGAGATGGACAGGAGAGCCAGAGAGGAGAGAATTGCAGTAGTCGATTCTAGAAAGTACAAATGCACACAAAACATTTAACGCATAGTATGCATAGTCTTTCCCTTCGAGTTTGTAATTTCTTTCCAATCATGAGCCAGATTTGCCTGATGAATGGTACAATTCTCCCTTGGTAGCGAAAGGGTTAATGTATAACAACCTTTTTTCTTAGAATATTGTTATTTAGTGTGTATTGCAGATATTTTGTGCAGTTTGCAGCTGTTACATAGGTTCTTCTTGTGTATTTATAGTTTCAGCAAATATTGTGAGTAGAATTTAGATAAGAATAGAATATACTAGTGCTATAATGCTATATTTAATAAAAGGAGTTTTGCACATGTGCAGCAGTTTTGCACAAAAACAGTTTTGTAATGTTTTTATGTATGTGTGAGAGAGTTTGTCTATGTGTACATGTACGTGTGAGCGTTTGTGTCTATCCATGTGCGTTTGTCAAAGTTCTTTCATTACAATGACAGTTTACATGTACATAACACAGGAGGTTGATACTTTATTTTCAAATGTGATTTGCCAACAGATAATATGACTCATACAGTACTAAGCAGAAGTCATATGCAGGATGTTGATGCAACATTGTTTCCAAAGCCTAGGAGTGCTGGTGATTTCATTTTCAATGCATTGGCCATCTTACTGCTTCATCGATCATCTGCTGGTGGTTTCAATGCATTGTGAGAGGGGTAGATTCAAATTAGGAAGGGATGATGATGATATTAGTGATTCCCGCCACCACTGTAAAAAGTCCAAAAGAACTTAACTGAATAAAATTAATAGTAGGCTTAACTTACATTATTTAATTTATTTTTAAAAAAAAAAAAAAGGGGGGGGGGGAACCGAAGGTGTGAGGGGATTGAGATCTAGATATCTCTGGGGCAGGGAAGTGAGGAGAAGGATGGAGAAATTAGCCACCAAAATACAAATGAAAGCATAGTTGCTATATTTGCTTTTATGCCCAAGCCAAACTGGTAAACAAACTAAACTATTACCAATTATTGTTTGCTCTATTTCCCTACAAATTGGGCATATAATCCGATACTGCCAACATAGTTAAAGTAATAAAATTAGTTAATTAAAACGTGGCCAGAAGATTTTAAAACCAAAAATAGCATTAGGGCTATCGTTCTTGTGTTGTGGAAATTACCTCCCTCGAATGTTCGGCTAGGCCTATTCTACCGGAAGTCGTGCCGAAGCAGACGGCAAAAACATCGATAAGCGAGCGAGTCGGTTAAACGCACACTGCATACAACCATTCAAGAGGCGATCAGACCATGGGACGGCGTATATGAATGACTCAGTGTAGGTTAAAAATAAAACGTTCTGAAGAGGGATACTCATGTACGTGTTGACTCGACCCATAAAAGCACGTGGAGAAGTTGACGTGGAGATCTGTTTGTGTCCGTGTCTTCATTCTCCACACGTCTGGTCTTGGAGTTGGAGATGGCGAGCAAGAAAGAAATCGACGATGACACCAAGGATGTAGTTAACGAGTCAGAGATCAGGATCAAAGCTCATCGGTGGTGTAAAGATTCTATAAGCGGTGTGTGGTCAAAAATTTCCCCCGATGATATGATTATGGAACCTGTCAGGTGAGTCTTTGGTTTCTACACTTGAAATATATTTATACCTTTCTGAGTTCTCAATGCGATAAACTGTCTTAGGCCAAGGTTAACAAACGTGATGCAGAGTGAATGCTAGAGAATATTGAGATACATTCAAATTACCTGCAACTTGATCATAGACATTTTTAATTTTCAGTATGAATTTGGCTGCTCACATCACAAACAGTGAAAAATTGTGAATATATTTGATTTAGGATATGTACTGATTGTATTGATTCAGGCACATGTATATGATTGTATCATAACATTAACATATTTTTAAAAACTACAGACAATTGATAAATTATAGTCCTATTATAATTAAATTTATGCCATTAAGATTTTATGATTGGAGATGGGGTGAAGAGTGGGATCATGCAGGGGTCACCAGCTGGGTGTAATGTAAAAGATTTAAAGAAAACAATGTTTTGGAAGTTTTATTTTTGTTCTTGTTGGTAAATTAAGTACTCTAAACATTTGAAACAGTTTTAATTCATCATTGTTTTTTTATCCTTTATCTGAGACCTGGACTATACAAGACTACATCATCATCTTCCTCAATTTTAGAGTTCCCCAAGGGTTGATCCTCAGACCATCCGAGATTGGCTGCCATGCAACGGGCCTGGAAGTTGCGTCACTGAGTATCTTTGCCGTCTCCACACAACTATTGAAACAGAGTGTGAGTGTCACCCCAAAAATCTAAAAAATGTTTCTAATTCACTGATTCATTTGAGTCGTCATATATAGTATTTGCCTTAAGTACTAAGGAATGTTTGGGCTTCTCGTTTCTGTTTCCATTTTTCCCAAACTTTGCTTAGATTGTAAATAGTTGTCACAAAACTAAAATCTGTGGTTGGCTGCCCCGCCACAAAATCCCCGGTTGCGATGCCACTCTCATACATTTTTGCTTCGGCTGAGCTGCCACTTTGAATTCTAAGGCAACACTGTTTCAGCTGAAGTTGAACAAGACTAAAAATGCAGATGCATAATTTTTACATATTCTCACATCCACTCCTAATTCGCACCTCATATAATAGAAGATTTATGCAGATTTGTTGGTCTGAAAATGTTGGTTTCCAACCACACTGTGTGCACAGAAATGTCTTGCCTTTGGCTTATGTGTTGGTAGCGTTTGGTGCAGCAATGCATCATCCCTAAAATCCGATCAGGAATATGTAATAATAATGCCACTGCACTTTAAGTCATGTTTAGTTGAAACATTGTTGCCATAGATTTAGGAAGTGGCCGAGCGGCCGAAGCAAAAATTTTATGAGAGTGGCGTCACAACCACTGAACCAGGGATTTTGTGGCGGGGCAGCCGACCACAGATTTCAGTTTTGTGACAACTATTTACAATCTAAGCAAAGATTGGGAAAAATGGAAACAGAAACAAGAAGCCCAAACATTCCTTAGTAGGACAAATACTATGTGATGAATCGATGAATAAGAACATGTTTTAGATTTGGTGGGAGACATTCACAGTGATTTGATAGTTGCGTGGAGGGGGGAAAGGTACTCAGTGGCGCAACAACCAGGCACATTGCGTGGCAGCAGAACTTGCATGGCCTGGTTCTGTTCACACTGTACACATCCCCTCTGTCCCAACTGATTCAAAACTATGACATTAATATACAATACCACCACCCAGTGACCATACGATCTCCATATTGTTCTCCCTTTTCTGAAGTGCACTTTTGTGTATTTCCACCACATGTTTTGCGCTGTATCTAAACATTAGCTAAGCCAATTTTGTACATGTTTGCTTGCAGATAGTTCAGATAGTAGCCTGTTGTTCCATGTGTTCTTTTGTCTTCGTTACAATAAAGATGAGTCCCAACACTGCCATGAAAATGAACACTTTGGAAAATGCTTATTTTTCTGCTAAGTGCGTGGGTGTCTGGAAATACATTTGATTGGCTAGCAATCTTGTTTTTAATCTGTTTGATCCCCCTTTTAGCATTTTTTCCCCAACCTGCATTCATGTGCATAGATCTTAGTCTTGACCTGTATGAGTCAGGAAAAGGCGCCTTATCCATAACTTTATTAATTATTACTAGTAGCAGTGGTAATTGTAATTTAGTTTTTTCAACATTTTTACTCATCAATGATGTACAAAATCAATAATAATGATTATAATAATAATAATAATATTATTATTATTATTATTATTATTATTATTATTAATGTTTTTCATTGTGGGGCCGGGTAGCTCAGTTGGTAAGAGCGTCTTGCTAGTAACAGAAAGGTCGCTGTTCGAATCCCGGATTGGTCAACTTGTAATCATATTATTTTCCCCTTTACCAACAACTGGCTCGCTGGTGTCAGTATAAATCGGTCCAGTAGTCACCTATATGCGAAAGTGTCGTGTGACTATAATCTACAAACAACAAACAATGTTTTTTCATAATGCACAGTACTGAACTACACAGAATTTGTTCAGACAAAGCCCTTACCCTCACAAGATTACTCAATATATACAAAGTTAAAGGAGTTCTAACCTATCAGAACAGCTGGTACAGAGGCATGACACCACCTCCAGAACCTTTGGAGAGGAAATAAGTACAGAGAAGACCAAAATGATGACCAACAACACCAATGGCATCAACATGGACATCGAAATCCAAGGGTAGTCCCTCAACACAGTGCATAGCTTCAAATATTCAGGAGCCATTGTATCAAACAATGGGTCCTGACAGGAAGTCCTTTTCAGGATCGCACAAACAACTGCTGCCCTGACAAAGTTGAAGCCCATTTGGAAAGGCAGGACCATCAGTTGACACTCCAAGGTAAGGCTGCTGCGCTCCGTTGTCTTTTCCATCTTCCTATACGCTTGCAAAACATGGACCCTCACAGCAGATCTACAACTAAGAATACAAAGCATGGAGATGAGGTGCTACAGAAGATTTCTGGGCATTTCCTATACCCAGCAGATCACCAACAATGAAGTCCGACAGACCATCACACAAGCCATTAGACAACACTATGCATGACATGCTCACAGTGGTGAAGAAACAGAAACTATGGTGCTATGGCCATGTCACCAGAGAATTGGGCTTTGCAAAAGCCATCCTGCAAGGCATGGTGCAAGGAGGCACAAGAAGGAGACAGAAAAAGAGGTGGGAGGACAGCTTTCGAGAATGGACTGGCTTGACACTGAGCAAAACCATGAGGGTTGCTGAGGAAAGAGAAAGATAGAGTACATTGGTTAAACGACCATCTGTGGTGTCCCAACGACTTTCAAGTTATAGGATAGGATAGGAACCTGTCAGAAGCACCTTATCTCAGCTACACCTTTAGCCTAGGGTAAACTGAACTAGCACAGCATAGTTACACTTAATCTCTCTTCTGTTCTCTTTCACCCCACTCCCTACTCCACACTCTGCGTAATGCTCACCTGTTATAATACACTGTACAGTCAATGTCACATTGACAGGCATCCACAGTTTGAATCCCAAGAGCCAAGATGGACTGGAACGAGGGTGAAGGAGGTGGAGGGGGGAGGGTAATCTTAATTTATTGTAAGGAAGGCGGTGGGAATTTTCTATAATAACATGAGTGCTGCCTACTCTTTGGGGAGAGTTATCTACTCATTTGGGAGAGTTGTCTGCTCATTTTAGAGTATTGTCATTTGAAAGTGTTGTCCACTCATTTGAGAGTGTTGTCTACTCATTTGGAAGTGCGGTCCTGATTTGGCTCGGAAGAGTCCGCTGGACCTAAAGCAATAATAAATCAATCAACAATCAATTTGGAAGTGTTATCTCTTCATTTCGGATGGTAAATCAATCCCCCCCGTAGGGGTGCCAGGGGTTTCAGTATAAATAATATCCCCACTTTTTTAGAAATTTAGTGCTTTAAATTCCCACTGTCACTGTCTTTCTCCTTTGTTCTTTCTCATTCCTACTCTGTTCTATCAATCTGCTATACTATCTTCTTCTTCGCTAGACCAGTCACCTACCTTTTTTCTTGAAAACTCTTCCGGGGACAAAACTCCTCATTTGTGTGTGAGGTCTGTTGGATCAGCTTGGGAATATTGGACGCTTTTCTGACAAATGGTCACTGGGGCTTCCTATGATGTTATTATTTGGCAATGTAGGCATTTTGTATGTATGTGTTTTGTTGATATTGTATAATGATGTTTGTATTCTATTATGTTTTTGTAAATGGGGGTTAGATAAATTAGAGTATAGCCTCAGCGTCTCCTGCGTGGGATGTCTTTATTGTAAAGTGACCGGCTGGTAGATTGCCTTCAGTGTTAACACTAGGGTTGTTTCGGCAGATCTTTTATGCGGATCAGGGGTGAGTCCTCTTTCACTTCTCTGGTCCTGATTTGGCTCGGAAGAGTCCGCTGGACCTAAAGCAATAACCATGTAATGTAATGGTAAAACAATGAAACATTGAATTGTAAGTGATAACATAGTAGCCTGTACATGTATACAGTGGTTGGAAGCCGATTGACGGTGCGGCCTCAGTGCCCAAACAAAACAAAAATTACAAGTGCTGGATCCTAAGAAGTGCAAAGTTCCCTCACTTGCACTTAGGAGCCTGGAGTCATTTAGGGGTACAGGTAACAGTCCCCTACTTCATATCAAATAACACAACAATTCACAAACACAGTTATCTAACTATGAAAATAATGCATTGGGGAACGTACTAAGAGAGCGTGAACAAAAATATAGTTCTCAGGGTGGTGATGGTGGTTGGGAGCGGAGAGGGAAAATTTTATGAACGAATAGAGGACTTATTAAGTTATTAAATATCTCCATTTCTTTCTTAGTTATACAACTGCCTTGATCAGAAGTCTGGCACATTACAACACATTACAAGGGCTCTCCAAAGGAGTAATACACCATTAATTAACATAATGCGCGAACGGTTATTTATTCAATAACCCTACAAGCCATTTGGAGTGTCACAGAAGTGTAGGATAGTGAAGTGAGGAGAAACACAGTTTTAAGTATTAATGTGGTGTAATGGTTTAGTATTTCTTTATTGACTCACTTGAATAGCAATGAGTCCAAGTACTCACCCAAAAAATGTTTTTCCAGATTTTCTCAAATCTGTGCAAGATGAGTCCTAAGTAGTCCAAAAATGATATCGGAAAAAAAAAAGTCTGTCTGTCTGTCCACCGTCGCTATCTGTCTGTGCGAAAACTTTAACGTGGCTAAGTACTCAGAAGCTATTTCAACCATGAGATCTCGAAAATGTTTAGTGAATGAACGATTTCACTTCAAGTTCAAGATCACAGGGTCATCAAATGTTAGTTTTAAAAAATGACAATTTTTATTTCATTTTTTTAATAGGTTATTAATATTGAACTTATGAATCTTTAATGCATGATTGATATCAATGAGACAAACATATTTATTTATTTATTTATTTAATCGTTCTTATATAGCGCTTTTCCAGCTCAAGAGCTGCTCAAGGCGCTGGCCGACACAGGATCTAACTCAAGCCGCCCGAGACGCCCACCCGCAGCCTTTGGGCGCATGGTCTGACGCCCGGACAACTGAGCACAATCCTGGGCAGCCAGGGATGGGGGAGAAGGACCTTAGGTGCATGCTGGGTGTTTTCTTGTCACCGGCACTCACCCGTCTAGGACATGAGCGTCAGGATCTTTAAAGTCCGTTATGATGGAATGTATGCGACACAGACTAGACCTCGGTTTATACTCTCATCCGAAGGAGTAGGAAAACAGGAGTAAAGTGTCTTTCCCAGGGACACAACACAATGGCCCGGCCAGGGCTCGAACCCAGGACCTTCCAATCCTCAAGCCGAAGCACTACCATTAGACCACAGTGCCTCCTATGACATACTATGCAGATTTGGTCAACCTCGCTCAAAGGTCAAGGTCACTGGAGCTTTCTAAAGTCAGTTTGTATTGTTTTTTTGAAGTGACCTAGACCCTAAACTATGACTCTATGAGAAATATAAAGTCCAAGTTTGTTGAATTTAGAAAGAAAGAGATTTCTCTTATATAGCGCACTTACAAGCTCAGAGAGCTTCTCAAGGCGCTGGCCCGTAATATCCAGCAATCACAAAATAGTTTGCTGAAGTCAGGATTCGAACCCACGTCGCCCAAGACGCACTCACTAAAGTCGTGCGCTCTGACCACTGAGCTATCTCTCACTTGCACACTCAAGCACACACATGCACATAAACACACATCCTTTTCAGACAATAAAGAAGAAGAATAAAAGGTGGAAGAAGAAGGAGGAAGACGCAATAATGAAGATACTATCACTGGACTTTAAAGACCCTAAAGCTCGTGGCCTTAATGGGTGCAATGAGTGACAGTTACATACATGCAACAATTGAGGAGTTCGATGATGCACCTAAGAATGCAAGTTGACACCTTGGATGGCTTGAGTGAGATCCTTTATCGGCAGCGCCTAGAGCAGCTCCTGAACTGGAAAAGCTCACTATCCTGTCCTATCCTGTCCCGTAACCCGAAGGTCGTAGGGGCACCACAGATGATCGTTTAACCAGCATACTCCATCTTTCTCTGTCCTCAGCAGCCCTCATGGCTTCGCTCAGTGTCAAACCAGTCCATTCTCGAATGTTGTCCTCCCACCTCTTTTTCGGTCTCCCTCTTCTTCTACCTCCTTGCACTGTGCCTTGCAGAATAGTCTTTGCAAGGCCTGATGATCTGGTGACGTGGCCATACCACCGAAGTTTCCGTTTCTTCACCACTGTTAGCAGGTCATCGTGTTGTCCAATGGCTTGTGTGATGGTCTGTCGGACTTCGTCGTTGGTGATGTGTTGGGTATAGGAAATGCCCAGAAGTCTTCTGTAGCACCTCATCTCCATGCTTTGTATTCTTCGTTGGAGATCTGCTGTGAGGGTCCATGCTTCGCAAGCATATAGGAAGATGGAGATGACAAGGGAGCGCAGCAGTCTTACTTTGGAATGTAGACTGATGGTCCTGTCTTTCCAAATGGGCTTCAACCTTGTCAGGGCAGCAGTTGTTTGTGCGATCCTGGAGAGGACTTCCTGTCGGGACCCATTGTCTGATACAATGGCTCCTAAATATTTGAAGCTATGCACTGTGTCGAGGGATTGGCCTTGGACTTTGATGTCTGTATTGATGCCATTGGTGTTGTTGGTCATCATTTTGGTCTTCTCTGCACTTATTTCCATTCCATAGGCTTTGGAGGTGGTGTCAAGCCTCTGTACCAGCTGTTCAAGTTCTTGCTCCTCTCCAGCCAATCCATCAATGTCATCTGCAAAACGAAGATTGGAGATTGCTCTACCCCCTATGCTGACTGTGCCTTCATGGTCTGCAAGAGCATCCGACATGATGCGCTCTAGGAAGATGTTGAAGAGTGTTGGAGAGAGTAGGCATCCTTGACGCACACCGATTGTTGTTCTGAACCAATTCCCGATGGCTCTGTTGTGGAGGACTGCACTGGTAGCCTTGTCATACAGGCTTGTGATGACTTCAATAATTTTAGGGCTGATGTTGTACACTTTCATTGTTGCCCATAGAGCTGCATGCCAGACTCGGTCAAACGCCTTCTTGAAGTCTATGAACACATGATATAGATGTTGTTGGTGCTGTAGGTATTTTTCACAGATTATTCTGAGGTTGAAAATCTGCTCAGTGGTACTTCGCCCTGCCCTGAATCCTGCTTGTTCTTCAGCTATGATTTGTTCAGCTTGGGGTTTCAACCTGTTGAGTATTATTTTCAGGAGGACCTTGCTGGGATGGCTGATGAGGCTGATGGTCCGGTAATTTTCACACTCCTGAAGGTTACCTTTTTTGGGAAGAGTGATGACAAGCGACTGGGTCCATGGTATAGGCCACTCCCCACTCTGCCAGATCTTGTTACAGATAATGGTGAGGGCATCAATCATCGCTTCTCCTCCTGCTTGTAGCAGTTCCGCGGGTATGTTGTCCACTCCCGCTGACTTCCCTTTCTTTAGCGCTTGCACTGCTGCCTCAACTTCTTCCCGGAGAATTGGGAGGATTTTCTTCTTCTCTGCTCTCGGGACATGCTAGAACTGATGGGTCTCCATTTGGTGTATGGTTGTAAAGGTCAGAGCAGTACTCTGTCCATCTGTCCAAGACTTCTTGTTCTTCTGTAAGGCATATGCCAGACTTGCTTTGGATAGTGGAGACTTTGGGCTGTTTGACACTTGTCAGCCGCTTCACAGTCTGGTAGGCCTTCTTGCTGTTGTTCTTGTTCAGACTGTTCTCTATTTCCTGGCATTGATCTTCTATCCAGTTCTCCTTTGCTGTGAGCATGCCTTTTCGGATGTCATTGTTGATTTTTCGGTAGACATCAGCTCACTATAATAATAATAATAATAATAATAATAATAATAATAATAATAATAACAATAAGAATAATAATACAAAGAAATGTAGAAGAAGAAACTCTAAAAAAGAAGAAAGATGACCACCAATGAGCGTCATGTCCCTGACACATTGTGCCCCTACTTGTTTGGATGAGAGCATAAATCAAGGTCTAGTTGCGAGTGCCTATGGTACACTAGAAAACATAATCCTTGCCATTTACCAAAATCATATTTTTGATCTACAATGCAACTTGACCCAGCTGTAGCAGTTTAAATAATGACAGATTTTGTCCATCACTTTTAACGTTTTAACCTTTCATTTTTGCCACACATCGATTTCATGAGTTAACATTTTATTACAGTAGAACTTTGTATACAATCCATGTTGATAAAATGTTGTACACTTCAGTTTTGTATGGAAACAGGAAAGCTACTATTTTCAATTGTGTGGTGGTGGGGTTGGTTTGCTTGCAGATAAGGTCACCACAAATTTGACACTCTTGGGGCCATGTTTTCATTCTCCATG
The DNA here is from genome assembly GCA_036898135.1 of Oncomelania hupensis. NCBI lineage: Eukaryota > Metazoa > Mollusca > Gastropoda > Littorinimorpha > Pomatiopsidae > Oncomelania > Oncomelania hupensis. Next base: position 72,439,520 of record CM072517.1, read on the forward strand.
CACAAAGGCATAAATGTTCATTAGAATAAGCCTAGCCAAAAGACCAGTTTTATCCCTTACACGATTGAACAGGACAAGATGTGGAAAAATTGGCTCGAGGCTCTACGAGTGCCAAATGATCCACCAGAACGACTATAGATACTATGTCATTATGTTTTCTGCTTCCACTAACTTTCACTACTCTGAAAGCTGGAAGGAGATCATACGCAAAGTTTCGAAGCAAATGGAAGCTATCAGTTGGTGTTTTTGTTGTTGTTGGTCATTTGTATGATTTGCTTGAGGTTATGACCCTTGAAGAGTGGTGAAATTAAAATAAACAATTATATACATTTTAATCATTTTTAGTTCAAAGTTCAAAGAATTATGTAGTTAATTAACATACAGGTTTCTCTCAATTGTATTGAATGGATGTATTCCAAGTTTTGATTCAACGTAATTCCACTGTGTGTACTTTTAAATTATAATTATTCCTACCTAGGTGACTGTCATTTTCAGAGCTAAACATAATTACTTGTCAGCAAATTCGTACTTTTGACCTTCTAGATTGGCCATAAGTTATGTTATATATATTATGATTAATCTAATATTACTATATCATAGTGATGTCTTTTCCCCTGTCTATTTAAACTATATTCTCTGACCTACAGTCTTTTTGAAAGGAGAGAAACTGCACAGACCCTGATAAAGCTTACAACAAACCTACACGCATGTTAGTACATTGCTATCAAAAGTTTTAATATCATTAACTTGGTTATCTGAGTGAGAGCAAGATGACATATATTTACAGGAGGTCAACTGAACTACAAATGCTGTAGGACACAAAGAGAAATACAAATCTAGACCCTAGTGTAGATAATTTCCATTTGTTTAGTGGGGTCAGGTACTGACTAGGTTATAGACTTGTTAAGTGTAATGTCTTGTTCTGTTTTAGTGGATAGGTTTTGTAGTGAGAACTTTGGACTTCACTATATCAGTATGCATGTGCAAGTGTGCACTAAATCCCCCTCCCCTGCCTCTCATTCTCCAGCCTCCCCCTTCTTCCCTCCAGTCATAATTACACAGACTAATTTAAATATCATCCTCTGTGAAGGTTGGTCATGGGCTAGTGAGAATTCCGGCAGGCAACTGGCTGTGGCGGGACACCAATTGAAAGTGCCAGCTTTTAGCGCTCATGTGAATATTGTAAAATTTGAGAGAGATCGTTTTAATTCAGTTTCTGAATTCAATTACTGAAAAGCCTGTATTGGTGCTAATTGAACTGACAATTATTGTGCACTTCCAATGATTAATTCAGAAACTGTCGTTTATTAAGTATACTACAATTGGTCTTGGTATCAGTTGTGTATGCACAAGAACCCATCTGTTGCAGCCAATAATATGTGCTTGAGTGCCATGGTATATCCATTCCTAATGATGAAAGGCTCAATATTGCCCTCAGTAGCCAGAATTTGACAACTCCAAATGCATTACACTTACAAGATAACTGAACATCTTACATTTCCATTCAACACATGAAATTCTCCAATTTCCACTGCAAATATAAAATTCCCAAACGTCATCCATTATTTTATGTTATTTTTATCTAGGTTATATTGTTTTAGGGAAAGGGGCGGGCATTATCTTTGTAAAGCTGTCCGTGAGAAAAGGGAGGTCTCCATAAATATCTCTCTTTGCTGTATCCTAAAGGTTCTCAGATAACTTAATGCCTGACCTACCTTTGTATTAGTTTAGTGTTGCTCTGTAATATGTTAATAACTGACCTTCTGATGAGTGATTTAACAGAATTGTTTGGCAGCCAAGGAGTGGCCGTATTTCTTTATATATAATAAACATAATAAACTACACCTCACCTATCCACCCCCCAAAAATGACATAGTTTTATGTTTGGTAATAAAAGTACAAAAATGACATAGTTGTATGTTTTGTAATAAAAGTACAAAAATGACATAGTTGTATGTTTTGTAATAAAAGTACAAAAATGACATAGTTTTATGTTTCATAATAAAACTAGGTGAAAATTCAGTGCTATTAAGTTTATTATGACAATTGTTGTGAAGGTCCGTGAATAATACAAATAATGGGGAATGCTAAGGAATAAGGCGCAGCGTGTTAGTTGACTGGAGTTATGTTTGTGTGCAGAAAGACCCCTCACAAGATTTACAACTATATCAACTCACAGCTGTGAGTACAGCATGTTGTCATTCCAATACATGCATGTATTCTAATTTCATATATTAAACTCTTTGTAGCCCTGAGTGCGACCTGTCACCTAGGTTCTTGTTTATGGAAATACGTTGAAATAGTCGGGATGGGGTTGAGGTGGGAGAGAGGAAGGAATTGGAACGAGCCCAATGTCTGTCGGTCCGTTGGAAACCATATCTGAAGAACCACTGAATGGATTGTGACCAAAGTTCATAGAAACATTTCTAGGTTAGTGGCCTCCCATGCCATATTTGCTCTACTGCAAAGGTCAAGGTCATTGGAGCTCAATATCTCAAAAATGTCTGAAGAGATTTTGTTGAGTTTTGATAGACAGCTACTTCAAATCATGGCCCATCCTTCATTATCAATCAGGTTGTCAGTCAGTCGGTGGGTCTGTCACAATTATTTTTGTTCAAAATACACTGTTGGCCTTATTTCCAGAATAACAACTCAATTTCATTATTTTTACTTTGCCCATACTTTAGCTACTGTTAAGCGTGTAGCTACTGTTAAGCTCGTTTTATTATTGATAGTTGTACTTTCTCAAAGGTTAAGGTGATGGTGCTTCACCATTTTGTAAATGCCTATTGTGCTGTAGGAATTGGCTCAGCTGATGTTGATAATGTTTTGCTTGCAGATAGTTGGGGTAGTGTTCTATCATTCCCTGTTTTCCAGTAAAGCACAGTCACCGCACTGCCAACAAAATTAACACTTTGGAAAATGCTGATTTGTCTGGAAATACATTTGAATGTCTTGCCATATTGTATAACATTACTTTTCCTGCCTTTTTTTTTCAAGAGAGACAACTAGTTTATGACTGTAACCATCTTACATTTAGGAGTCATACTCAATTAGTTGTAATCCTTAAATTTATTTTTGCAAGTTTTTTTTTCAATTAAATTGGTGTTATTCGCTTGTTTGTTTGTGGTTTGTTTGATTTTATAAGAAATTTCTTACTAACCCCACTCAAAATGACCTGCGTGTATCAAATTTGAAATCAAAAGTGCATGAGTAACAGACTGAAGTGAATATACTGTAGGTCAAACACAAATACGTATGTGCGATAACTAGACAATTTAAAGGTATTTCTTAGGGCCCATATCATAGTGACTTCAGCAACTCATGCAGGCTGAATGTTGGCAATGAATCTGTTTTGCCAATTTGTTGGTCTGAAAATGAAATAGAAAAGTTTGCGTGTTACCAACAATTTGCAAAGCAGTTCTTCAGAAATAGAAAAGTTTGCATTTTACAAGGATACGCAATATTTTATTGTCAAGTGAACACACTAGGAATGCATTATTTTAGTTAAACTCTTTAACAAAAATTTTGCCAAGATGTTCTTCAGAAATAGAGAAAGTTTGCATTTTGCAAGGATATAAAATATTTTATTGTCAAGTGAACATACGAGGAATGCATTATTTTGGTCAAACTATTTGACAAACATTTTGCCAAGTTGTTGAGAAATATAAAAGTTTTGCATACATATATCTCCTGTTGGGTCTACTTTTGGGGTTGTTGAAAATATCAATAATTTTTCTTTTACAGTTACTAAGAATGCAAAGCATGTTCAACATCATCAGCTCACAGTTGTTACTTTGAGTACAGCCTGTGAGCATACTAGAAATCAAATTTGACATAAGTGGATGACTCAGAACCTCTTCCCACACACCTGCCCTCCTTCCTCTTCACCACACTAGAAGATGAGACATAGCCTGCTATATTAAATGAGTTGTCAGCAGAATTACTCATTTGATGGATTTCTTGTTTTCGTGGTTCTCTTCCTATTAGTTACAAATCAATGTATTGAATATTGCACTAGATTCCATTTCAAGTTTTCCGATTCAATTATTTGCCTACTAGGTGATATGGTTTTTTCTCCACTTTGACAACATGAGTCACATAACACACTGCGCTCAATGTGTGGCTATATCTGTCCCAACGAAGTCAAGATTCTGAATAGTTCAAACAACTCACAAACAATTCACATTCAAAGAACTTAAATCAATACAAACAACTCACATTTGAGGGAACGGGATGGATTGAAATCACTTCACTAAGATCATTTTTCTTGACAGTCTTAACTCCTAAAACGTGCGTAATTTTCTTGCGCCTTTTATAGTCCTAATATGAGTCTGATTTCTTGTACATCTTGTAATTTGTGCAAAATTCTCTTGTTCACTATGTGCGCAATTCTCATGCGCATTTTATAGGCCTAATATATGCATCTTATAATAGGTGCGTCTTTTTTCTTCTTATAATATGCTACAACTTATGTAATGATGAAATTGGATTATTAATTTATTTTGTTATTTTGAGGGAGTGTGGCATATAATATGTATCAGCCAGAGGTAAATAAAGAGAGAGTGCTTTCAAACTGTAACTGAGACAGTGTATATTGAACTTTTTTTTAGCCAGATCTGTTTCACTGTTTCAGTGGTGGCATGTCAAACTACTTGTACCTGTGTCGACTGCCCAAGGGAGTTAAGCCCATGCAGGATGAGCCCCATCAGGTTTTACTACGCATCTACGGCCACATCACCACCTCCAACATGGACATGCTGGTGCACAATTCCGTGGTCTTTGCCATCCTGGCTGAGAAACGACTAGGTCCCAAACCTTACGGCATGTTCTTTGACGGCCGCATTGAGGAGTTCATTGTGGTAAGTTTAAGCTTGCAAATTTGTGTATTTTTTTTAGCTGGGAAACATCAGTGGAGTACCACTAGGGGCAGTGGAGAATAGGATCTACCCACCCCACTGGACATAGGCTTACACCTAACACACCTTTCGTGCTGTCGCACTGTCACTAAGGTTATAGAGCCAGTCAACCCCAACGAGATGCTGACCCCAGTCTTAGTGTCAGAGGCTGTTGAAGGCATACAACTGCATACAGCTGAGGCTTGATAGATCCCCGACACTCTGTTAGCAGCAAGGTCGCCTATCTCAGTGTTATTGCTAAAACAACACTAATGCTGGGGCCAGCGTATTGAAATATTTGAAATCTGTGACCCCCCCCCCCCTTTCCCCACTCCCCCCCCCAAAAAAAAAAAAGAAAAAAGAAAAGAGGTTTTGGGGAGGGGAAGGAATTTGGATCGTTTATGAATACTTACAGACCTGCTCTTATGTACCAGGGTTCAGAACTGTAGTAGATCATTATTTTGTGACAAATATTCCTGTGTGCTGATAGTCGAGGAAGCAGTGATTTGCTTGACCTTTAACAGTAGACTGGTTTAAGGGTGAAGTAAATATGTAGAGGCTTTCTTAAGGGTACCAGGACTAAGAACTGTAATAGATATGTTTATAAAACAAACCATTCCTTGCGTAGTTATATTGACTGAAATCCTGATTTGATTACCCTAGGGCAGTGGGGTAAAGCGTAGAAAGGTCAGCAGCAATAAGGACTGCAGTGGATTTTGAAAGATCACCAGCAATAAGGACTGCAGTGGATTTTGAAAGAGCCTCTCAAGTAAAACTTGGCACTGCCGGCCAGCACTCCTTCTCTTTTCATGCTCCAACCAATTGGAACTCGCTGCCTCTTTCTCTCTGTGATAAGCCATCTTTGTTGACTCACATGAATTGCATTGTGAGTCTATGTACAAAATTGACCATGCAGTGGAATGGCGGTTTATTTCACCCATTGGGTTATTTATTCACACATAAGCTTGAAAAGTCACATGAACATCGTCATCCCAAGATAAAGGTAACTGAAGGTCAGGGTCATCCCAAGTTAACTGTTTTTTGACAAAATACAGCTTTTGATGTAGTTTATTTGATCGTACATGGGTGTATTTGCGGAGGTCAAGGTCAAGAAGAGCATCGAAAGATCAAAGTTGATTATTACTTTGCACGTTAATGCCACTTTTTTTTTTATTCGTGGCACTCATTTTGATGTTAAACATTGCACATTCCATAAGGAGCATATGAGTCATATGGGCCTTGCCCTTCTAGTCTTCTTTCAAGTCCGCCCTGAATACCTTGCTTGTTATTTCCTAAGTAGCAGACCTTCCTACCTTCACTGACTGGCCAGACCATTACTTGCTATTTCACTTCTTTTCTTCTCTCCTAGCCTGTTACGGCCTTCGTCAGTTTCTCCCTCCCCATAACAAGTAAAATTCCTTGAACCTGTACCTGCTCCCATTCTATTTTTAATATTTTATTGATTACTGTACATAATTATTTTTGTCTTGTATACATTTCTTGCCACTAATGTTGACTTTAATTTTGGTCCCCCCTCTTCTTTAATGTAATTATATTATGTTTATAATTGCCTTTTTGCATGGATTGTGTGTGTGAATGGCACCATGAATCGCTAGATACCGTGAGATATGTGCGCTATATAAATTATTGTATTATAATTATTATTATTGTATTATTATTATTGTATTATTATTATTATTATTATTATTATTATTACTATTATTATTATTATTATTATTATTATTATTATTATTATTATTATTATTATTATTATTATTATATTATTGTATGGATATATTACTATTTAAGGATACTATAATATATGACATATTATTATTATTATTATTATTATTATTATTATTATTATTATTAGTGTTATTGTATTGGATATATTCCTACTTAAGGATATTATAAGATATGACCTATTATTATTATTATTATTATTATTATTATTATTATTATTATTATTATTATTGTATTTTATATATTCCTACTTAAGGATACTATAATATATGACATGTTATTATTGTATTGGATATAATCCTACTTAATGATACTATAATATATGAGATATTGTGTAAAGCAGTGGTTTGATTGACCTAGTAGAAGAGTGCATGAAGTGTTCAAAGGTCGAGTGAAGACTATCTTCAGCCTAGTCCTAGTAGTGGGTTTTTGCACAGTAAACAATGATGGGTCATACATACACAGCAACATGGAGAAAGAGTATAATCTGGTATTACTTTTATCTCCTTACCCTGCTGTGTGATGACAAAATGAAGCCAATCCATGATGTTAGTTCTGAGAACTACTACAATGCAACAGCACAATTGTAGACAACTTTATTGTCCAAGTTACGTTTGGCGAAATCCACATTTTGTATCCTCCTTGTTTGTACTTTGATGGCTCCATCATCTTTTTTAAATTACTTTCTAAGAAAGAGAATTCTCTTATATAGCGCACTTACAAGCTCAGAGAGCTTCCAAAGGTGCTGGCCCGTAATAAAGTGACGGTTGTGTCTATATAATATGCGCTATTTGATGGTTTCGTTGCCTGGATCTTGAAATCACAGGAGTTCATGACATTAAACATTCCTACTGAAGATAACTGTGTGTGTTCTCTAGAAAAAAGAGGAGACTTTATTTATGGGAATTTGTAGGAAAAAGCTTCAAACTAATAAAAGGCAAAAGAGTGATGGATGTTTAGAATGCTTGCATTTAAAAAAAATTAAGTGAAAGAAGAAAACAAAAATCTGTATCTAACTCATTTTTGGACTCTCTGCTTTGCCAGCACACGACAGCTTTGGTGTCCTATCTTGAGATTACCTTTCTCTCTGCAAGATGGGTTATAGCACTGCTGTTTACTCTGAACAAAGCCTCTTTCACTGTTCACTACAGCTTGTTCAGCCCTTAACATATATTTACATTAAAAATCACAGTAAACATTGGGCTTTGTAAAGACCGTGTGGAACTCTTACATTACAGCGGTATAGTGTGTTATTAGTGTTTTACTTCAATGTATTTATTATACACACACTCGCACACACACCCACACACACCCATGCCCCATGTTTACACACACACACACACACATTGTAATTATACACATGTATACACACCCATGAACGCACACATACATAGACACTGCCAAAGCAGCTATTGAATGAAGAAGATGAACATTGAAGTTATGCATATGATCTACACCCATCTTCCTATATGCTTGCGGAGCATGGACTCTCACAACAGATCTACAACGAAGAATACAAAGCATGAGGATGAAGTGCTATAGAAGACTTCTGGGCATTTCCTATACCCAGCACATCGCCAACAATGAAATCTGACAGACCATCACACAAGCCATTGGACAACACGATGACATGCTCGCAGTGGTGAAGTAATGGAAACTCTGATGGTATGGCCATGTCACCAGAGCATCGGGCTTTGCAAAGACTATCCTGCAAGGCACGTTGCAAGGAGACAGAAGAAGAGGGAGACAGAAAAATAGGTGGGAGGACAACATTCGAGAATGGACCGGCTTGACACTGAGCAAAGCAATGAGGGTTGCGGAGGATAGAGAAAGATGGAGTGTGCTGATTAACCGATCACCAACGACCTTGGAGTTATGGGATAGGATTGGATAGGATAGGACCTCAGGCAGTTTGTTTTAGATTGTGTATTGGCCAGTGCCTTGAGCAGCTGTAGAGCTGGAAAAGTGCGGTATACAAAAGATGAAATAAATAAACCCACTATCAACCAACAACTCAACACAAACAATTCACATCAACACCAGCAATTCACATCAACACAAACAACTCACATACAAATCACATTGGATATAACGGGGATCTTGTCCATATTAGTATATGTGGGTCATTTTCTTGTGCATCTAGTAATATGTAGTGCCTTTGCTTTTAAGTATGGACAAAATTGATTTTTATTAACCCTTACCCTGGTATGATTACCCAACATTCTTTCCGTAAAGTAATGATTCTCTGTTCAGTTATTTGAAAACATTGCATAAAGGTCTTTAGAATGTTAAAACCCATGTTCAGGGTCGTCTTCCTCAAGTGTGGAGATGAAAGGGAAGCCATTCCTGTCAGATATGACAAAATGGAAATGACCGCGATCAATAGAACCAAATGAATTGTATAGCTGGACTTTGTGACAAGCAGCTTAAGGGTTAAAACTAAGGGGTTTAGGGAAGGGGTGCAAGTTATAATGTGTATTGCCTAGTTGTTTGTAAAATACGGTATTGATTGTGTCTACAAGTACAAAGAAAGCTCAGCTTTGTGTTGATCAATGGTTAATATAGATCTACATTGATCTATAAGTATGTTATATCCCAGTTGACTATTGATCGGTGATTAAAAGGCTGCAGCATTAACTAGCTAACCTTTTGTACTTGCTTTGATAATAACTGCGGGTTTATGGGTGGCATTACTGTGGGAATGTGGTGTTCCTAAACAATAATAATATTGTGTGGTAGGTAGTACGCCTGATGTAGGCAGCAGCTTGCACGTTCTTGTGCTCTGTTCTAATTTATTAAAAGCACTAACAGTGGGTAGAAAAGACAGATTAAAAATTACAAGACGAGTCAGCGTATAAAAAACAACTTTCGAGTTTATTAAAACCTCTTTTCTCCTAGTAAAAATAGGCTACATTGCTGACATTGTTATAAAAAAAGCAGCTTCGTGATACTATTTGGACTAGAATGCACTGTATCAACTCATCGCTGCACAAAAAATTATTATTATTATTAGTTCCAGAGGTAAGTGGGAGAACTGTTGTTTGGGCTCCGTGCATGCTTTTCTCTGAAACTAATGGACGGATTTAAAAAAAACTTGGTATGGAGTTAGAACCTAAAGATGCCTGGCAGCTGACACCAATGTATACATATGCTAATACCATATGTTGTGACTGGATGAAAGTCCACACACAGAGACAGTACATGTTGATGATGATGATGATGATGTCCACTTGTATGGCGCACATATCCATGCTGGCAGCATGCTCAGGGCGCAGGGGGTTGGGGAAAAAGGGTGAAGAAAAAAAAAGAAAAAGAAGAACTTCTCTATGTATACACTCAAAAATAGTCAGAAAAGATACGTCTTCAGACGCCTCTTGAAAGAATCCAGTGTCTCTACGACTCTCAAGTCCTGGGGGAGAGTGTTCCACAATGCTGGGCCACAGTGGGAGAAGGAGCGGTGACCCAAGCGCCTCTTCCTGTGACCATCCACACTTGGAACGGACAACATAAACTGGGAAGAGGAGCGAAGGCGCCTTGAGGGTTTTTGTTTTGTCATGTTTTGGACCCATCTTGATTCCCTTCTCTACCTTACAAACTGGAAACCCCGTTTTGCCCTTCAACTTCCGGTTTAGCATTTCACCACAGGCGCTTACATTGGGGTCTGGCTACCGGCATTATAGAGACAGTTGTCAGCCGTCGTAATGGTACAAATGTTTTCACAAAAACCACAAATGTGACTACATTTAAAGTTGCTTTCAAAATATAGTTGAGATCCTATCCTATCCTATCCTGTCCCGTAACCCGAAGGTCGTAGGGGCACCACAGATGATCGTTTAACCAGCATACTCCATCTTTCTCTGTCCTCAGCAGCCCTGATGGCTTCGCTCAGTGTCAAACCAGTCCATTCTCGAATGTTGTCCTCCCACCTCTTTTTCGGTCTCCCTCTTCTTCTACCTCCTTGCACTGTGCCTTGCAGAATAGTCTTTGCAAGGCCTGATGATCTGGTGACGTGGCCATACCACCGAAGTTTCCGTTTCTTCACCACTGTTAGCAGGTCATCGTGTTGTCCAATGGCTTGTGTGATGGTCTGTCGGACTTCGTCGTTGGTGATGTGTTGGGTATAGGAAATGCCCAGAAGTCTTCTGTAGCACCTCATCTCCATGCTTTGTATTCTTCGTTGGAGATCTGCTGTGAGGGTCCATGCTTCGCAAGCATATAGGAAGATGGAGATGACAAGGGAGCGCAGCAGTCTTACTTTGGAATGTAGACTGATGGTCCTGTCTTTCCAAATGGGCTTCAACCTTGTCAGGGCAGCAGTTGTTTGTGCGATCCTGGAGAGGACTTCCTGTCGGGACCCATTGTCTGATACAATGGCTCCTAAATATTTGAAGCTATGCACTGTGTCGAGGGATTGGCCTTGGACTTTGATGTCCGTATTGATGCCATTGGTGTTGCTGGTCATCATTTTGGTCTTCTCTGCACTTATTTCCATTCCATAGGCTTTGGAGGTGGTGTCAAGCCTCTGTACCAGCTGTTCAAGTTCTTGTTCCTCTCCAGCCAATCCATCAATGTCATCTGCAAAACGAAGATTGGAGATTGCTCTACCCCCTATGCTGACTGTGCCTTCATGGTCTGCAAGAGCATCCGACATGATGCGCTCTAGGAAGATGTTGAAGAGTGTTGGAGAGAGTAGGCATCCTTGACGCACACCGATTGTTGTTCTGAACCAATTCCCGATGGCTCTGTTGTGGAGGACTGCACTGGTAGCCTTGTCATACAGGCTTTTGATGACTTCAATAATTTTAGGGCTGATGTTGTACACTTTCATTGTTGCCCATAGAGCTGCATGCCAGACTCGGTCAAACGCCTTCTTGAAGTCTATGAACACATGATATAGATGTTGTTGGTGCTGTAGGTATTTCTCACAGATTATTCTGAGGTTGAAAATCTGCTCAGTGGTACTTCGCCCTGCCCTGAATCCTGCTTGTTCTTCAGCTATGATTTGTTCAGCTTGGGGTTTCAACCTGTTGAGTATTATTTTCAGGAGGACCTTGCTGGGATGGCTGATGAGGCTGATGGTCCGGTAATTTTCACACTCCTGAAGGTTACCTTTTTTGGGAAGAGTGATGACAAGCGACTGGGTCCATGGTATAGGCCACTCCCCACTCTGCCAGATCTTGTTACAGATAATGGTGAGGGCATCAATCATCGCTTCTCCTCCTGCTTGTAGCAGTTCCGCGGGTATGTTGTCCACTCCCGCTGACTTCCCTTTCTTTAGCGCTTGCACTGCTGCCTCAACTTCTTCCCGGAGAATTGGGAGGATTTCTTCTTCTTCTCTGTTCTCGGGACATGCTAGAACTGATGGGTCTCCATTTGGTGTATGGTTGTAAAGGTCAGAGCAGTACTCTGTCCATCTGTCCAAGACTTCTTGTTCTTCTGTAAGGCATATGCCAGACTTGCTTTGGATAGTGGAGACTTTGGGCTGTTTGACACTTGTCAGCCGCTTCACAGTCTGGTAGGCCTTCTTGCTGTTGTTCTTGTTCAGACTGTTCTCTATTTCCTGGCATTGATCTTCTATCCAGTTCTCCTTTGCTGTGAGCATGCCTTTTCGGATGTCATTGTTGATTTTTCGGTAGACATCAGCTCCCTGTGAGGTGTTCTTTTTCTTTTTCATCTCTCTTCGTTTATCACACAGATCCAAAAGTTCAGGTGTGATCCACAGCTTCTTCTTTGGTCGGTGCTTGCCAAGGATCTCAGTGGCGACATCTGTCACAGCTGAGTTGAAGGTGGTGGTCATGGTGTTGACATCTACTTCACCAGCCCCCAAAATGAGCAGTGGTGCAAATTTCCCTCCAATTGTGGCCTGAAATAGTTCTGCCACCTCCGGGTCTTGCAGTTTGTCCAGGTCGAACTTCAGTCTAGTGCACTTTGCTGTATTTACTCTCTTCAAGTGGAGCCGGAAAGACATCATCACGAGATCGTGGTCACTTCCGATGTCTGCTCCTGGAAAAGTACGTGTCCTGCCAATGTTGATGCTTGATCTGAAGCGTTTCTTGACCATGATGTAGTCTATTTGGTTGTGATGCTCCCCGCCAGGACTGTGCCATGTCCATCGTCGGGAGTTTTTGTGGAGACCAAGCGTGTTTGCCAGTACCAGATTGTTGTATCTGGCAAACTCCAAGAGTCTCAGACCCCTGTCATTTGTCTCGTTGTTGCAGTGGGGTCCACATGTGTCTCCCCAGTTGTGGTGCGCATCTTGGCCAACCTTGGCATTCCAGTCGCCTTGCACTATGACTATGTCCTTCTTCGGCACTTGGTCAAGGACCGCCTGTAGATTTTCATAAAAATCCTCCACTTCGCTGTCGTCATAGTCTGATGTTGGGGCGTAGGCCTGGATGATGGTGATGTTGAAAGGGGCTGCTCTCAGGCGGATGGTAATGAGTCTACTGGAGACTGGGCGGCAACCCATGACAGTGGCTAGAATGTTCTTGTGGACCAAGAATCCAACGCCGTGTTCGTGCCTGTCATCCCTACCGCTGAAATAGAGCTTGTGGCCTTTGTCGGTCGTTGTTTCACCTAGGCCTTTCCAGCGCAGTTCGCTGATACCTAGAACATTCCATCGATAGTGGTCCAACTCGTGGGCCAGTTCTTCTAATTTTCCTTCCGCAGTTAGGGTCCTGACATTCCAGGTTCCTATGACGATGTTGTTTCTCGTGCGGATCTTGCTAAATTGTCCATCAGTAGCATACTTAACACCTCCGTCCTGGTGGCCAACGGAAGGCGCGGTCCTTGTGCCGTGTGACGACCCGGGCGACGACCGATCCGGTATGGAATTAGTGGGTTGTGTCATCATGTAGTGTGTCTTGGGCAAAAAAGACCTGGCGGTGCCCAATCCTCTCCAGGCTGTTGGCCACAGCCGAAATCCACGAATACAGTGTGGCTCGCCTTGGCCCTGAGCACATGGTCGTTGAACCTGTAGTAACGTGAGGTTCCTCCGCCCTGGCCGGTGACTTCTGTGTAGAAGACTTTCGCCCAGTGATGCCGTGCTAACATCACCCCTGTTAGTCGCCTCTTACGACACGCCGGGAAACGTTGGGTCTATTCTATTTAATGCCCGAACCCAACAAAGTTGAGATCCACTTTAAGGAAACTTCTCTGTATTGATAGGTAATGATGAAGGAGGGTTCTTTCCACTGAACAAGAGCAAGAACAAGCACACTCTATAGTAACCCACCTAACTGTAATTAGTGAATACTCTTTTATTAAACCATGGAAGGTAAAGGGGCAGAGTTATGTATGGATTTATTGACTCACGTGTATGCAGCAACATGAATCTGTATTCATAAACATGTTCCAGTTGTCTAATAATTTATTTATTTATTTGATTATTTATTTCTGCATTTATATACTCATTTTATTTTAACATATTCATTTATTTATTATTTTATTTCAATATTTCCTTTATTATTATATATTTATTGACTAATGTGCATGCAGCAACCTCGATCTGCTATAAACAATATTCCAGAAGCCTAATAATTTATTTATCTATTTATTTATTTATTTGCTCATTTTATTTATTTGATTTAAATTTAGCATTTATTTATATATTGATGCAGCTGTGTTGGCTACAAGAATTTCTGACCATACGGTGCATAGATCTCATTCTGTCCCTGTTAGGTTTAATCTATCTGTGTGCTATTACTTGAGATATACTTTTTAGACTTAGCAATACATTCTCTATTGCAATATTTAAACTTTATTTTTTATTTATGTAGCAGTTTCAAAGGGTAGCACGCTGTTTAGAATAGCACATTGAATATCATGCTGTTGAAGAAACCACGCTGTTATAGGCTAAACCTCAACAGTATCATCCCTTGGTTTCAAACAGAGCAGCAAGTGTAGCGTGTAGCATAACCTTCGTCCTTATTAACATGTGATTACAAGAGAATTTTAATAACGACTATAGCAAAGATTCTACACTGTACCACCTTAAGTGCCATATTTTTAGATGCCTTAGTTTATTCTCTACAGTAGATGCTTAAACCAAACATTAGCTTTTATGGATGTACAAATCGGAAGGGAAACATAGCAGCAAGGTTGTGAGAAGGTTCAGACTTAATAATAATAATAATAATACAGGATGCTATATACAGTGGAACCTCTCACAACGACCCCCCTCTATAACGACTCCCCCGCTACAACGACCCATTTTATTTTAACCGATGTATTTCCTTATATTGCTGTCATCAGTATAGCGACTCCCTCGCTATAACGTCTAACGACCGATCTTTGCAGACCGTATAGCGACTTTCTCGGCATGACTGCACAATAAAAACTGTCTACGATCTTGTTCAGCACAGTCAGACAGGTACCTATATGTGACACGCCAGCCGATAAAGTAATCTTCTATAAGTTTGACGTCATCTTGTAACGTCACATTCTAGATTCTACTCATATCGGCTACAGAGTTTTGACAAGTCACACATGCGTAAATGGCTACTTACTCGTGTAGCTTTCAGCGACTATCCTGTCGCCTTCATCAGCACAGACTGAAGGTGAGAACTGGGATTCAGTTCACATCACCGTGAGTACACTCACGGCAATGTGAATGAATGAGCGAGGTGTAGATTCTACTCGTTTGGGGTTTGCATTTCACTTTATTCACATCTAGAGCGCGGCACTGAGAAGAAGCAAAGAAAGCGTGATGGGATGATGGAGTCTACAAAGAAAAGAAAATTTTTATCTCTGGAAGATCGAGTTAGTGTTGTAAACAGACACAAAAAAGGAGAGACTGCCATTGCGATCGCAAAGAGTCTTAAAGTTGGAAAAACACAAATTCAAGGAATTATCCGAGACAAAGATGACATTCTTTACATTTTTTAAAAAGCTTTAAATTTGAAAAGCATACATACATGTACATAGTTCTTTATTGCCTTTAGTTTGAGATTTCCAATTTTATTTCTATTTTTATTATTAAATGCAATGTGCTGGATTCAGTACACAAACAGTTTTACTGAGTGTATGTGTGTGTGTTGTAAACAATACACAGTTGAGTTTATTTCTTTAATAACAGAAAAAGATGTACTGAAAGGTAAACTCTCTACCCCTCTGTAAAGACCCCTCTCTATAAAGACCAGCTCTCTATGAAGACCGATTTTGGTCAACATTTTCAAGGTCGTTAAAGAGAGGTTCCACTGTACGCGCCTTTTCCCAAATCAATCAGGCTCAAAGCGCGGCGATCTATACCAACATACACGCTCACCTGTCTCATCCACCCTCACACACACCAAATACACATCCATCACTCAAACAGGTGGTGTAAAGGCAGGGAGATCGCTATTAGAAGACGGAAAGAAATTTGAATTTTTATTTTTTGAAATTTTTATATTGACTGCGTCCTGTACCATTATTGAAGGGAGGGAGGAAACCGGAGTGCCCGGAGAAAACCCTCGGTGACCTCAATAGTCTCGTACCTAAGTCACAAACGTTCACCCCTTGCGGGAATCGAACCCGCGACCTTTGGCATTTGATGCTGGTAGGATGTTTACATGTTTTGTATTCTAGTCCGCCCTAGTCTAAAATAGTAACCATACCATATTTTATATATATATATATATATATATATATATATATATATA
This sequence comes from Oncomelania hupensis, assembly GCA_036898135.1. Lineage (NCBI taxonomy): Eukaryota > Metazoa > Mollusca > Gastropoda > Littorinimorpha > Pomatiopsidae > Oncomelania > Oncomelania hupensis. Next base: position 72,455,802 of record CM072517.1, read on the forward strand.
TATATATATATATATATATATATATATATATATATATATATCATTGGAAAGAGTAGACATTGTTCTTTCTTTTTTGTTATTAGTATTGGTTAGAACTTTATTAGATTTAAGATTTATTCTGAGTTTAGAGTTCATGACAACCTTAAGAGTAACAACCAACTCCCTCTTATCCTATCCTATCCTGTCCCGTAACCCGAAGGTCGTAGGGGCACCACAGATGATCGCTTAACCAGCATACTCCATCTTTCTCTGTCCTCAGCAGCCCTCATGGCTTCGCTCAGTGTCAAACCAGTCCATTCTCGAATGTTGTCCTCCCACCTCTTTTTCGGTCTCCCCCTTCTTCTACCTCCTTGCACTGTGCCTTGCAGAATGGTCTTTGCAAGGCCTGATGATCTGGTGACGTGGCCATACCATCGGAGTTTCCGTTTCTTCACCACTGTGAGCAAGTCATCGTGTTGTCCAATGGCTTGTGTGATGGTCTGTCGGACTTCAACGTTGGTGATGTGTTGGGTATAGGAAATGCACAGAAGTCTTCTGTAGCACCTCATCTCCATGCTTTGTATTCTTCGTTGGAGATCTGCTGTGAGGGTCCATGCTTCGCAAGCATATAGGAAGATGGAGATGACCAGAGAGCGCAGCAGTCTTACTTTGGAATGTAGACTGATGGTTCTGTCTTTCCAAATGGGCTTCAACCTTGTCAGGGCAGCAGTTGTTTGTGCGATCATGGAGAGGACTTCCTGTCGAGACCCATTGTCTGACACAATGGCTCCTAAATATTTGAAGCTGTGCACTGTGTTGAGGGATTGGCCTTGTACTTTGATGTCCGTGTTGATGCCATTGGTGTTGTTGGTCATCATTTTGGTCTTCTCTGCACTTATTTCCATTCCATAAGCTCTGGAGGTGGTGTCAAGCCTCTGTACAAGCTGTTCAAGTTCTTGTTCCTCTCCAGCCAATCCATCAATATCATCCGCAAAACGAAGATTGGAGATTGCTCTGCCCCCTATGCTGACTGTGCCTTCGTGATCTGCAAGAGCATCTGACATGATGCGCTCTAGGAAGATGTTGAAGAGTGTTGGAGAGAGTAGGCATCCTTGACGCACACCGATTGTTGTTCTGAACCAGTTCCCGATGACGCTGTTATGGAGGACTGCACTGGTAGCCTTGTCATACAGGCTTTTGATGACTTCTATAATTTTAGGGCTGATGTTGTACACTTTCATGGTTGCCCATAGAGCTGCATGCCAGACTCGGTCAAATGCCTTCTTGAAGTCTATGAACACATGATATAGATGTTGTTGGTGCTGTAGGTATTTCTCACAGATTATTCTGAGGTTGAAAATCTGTTCAGTGGTACTTCGCCCTGCCATGAATCCTGCTTGTTCTTCAGCTATGATTTGTTCAGCTTGTGGTTTCAACCTGTTGAGTATTATTTTCAGGAGGACCTTGCTGGGATGGCTGATGAGGCTGATGGTGCGGTAATTTTCACACTCCTGAAGGTTACCTTTTTTGGGAAGAGTGATGACAAGCGACTGGGTCCATGGTGTAGGCCATTCCCCACTCTGCCAGATCTTGTTACAGATAATGGTGAGAGCATCAGTCATCGCTTCTCCTCCTGCTTGTAGCAGTTCCGCTGGTATGTTGTCCACTCCCGCTGACTTCCCTTTCTTCAGCGATTGCACTGCTGCCTCAACTTCTTCCCGGAGAATTGGGAGGATTTCTTCTTCTTCTCTGCTCTCGGGACATGCTAGAACTGATGGGTCTCCATTTGGTGTATGGTTGTAAAGGTCAGAGCAATACTCTGTCCATCTGTCCAAGACTTCTTGTTCTTCTGTAAGGCAAATGCCAGACTTGCTTTGGATAGTGGAGACTTTGGGCTGTTTAACACTTGTCAGCCGCTTCACAGTCTGGTAGGCCTTCTTGCTGTTGTTCTTGTTCAGATTGTTCTCTATTTCCTGGCATTGATCTTCTATCCAGTTCTCCTTTGCTGTGCGCATGCCTTTTCTTAAATCGCGTTTTTGTTTTTGTTGTAGCCAATAGGTCAGAGATTGTTATATCAGTAGAAAGGTCATATTTTCGCATTTACATTGATATCTTATCCCATCCTATCTTATCCCGTAACTCGAGGTTCGTTGGGGCACCACCGATGATCGTTTAACCAGCATACTCCATCTTTCTGTTCTCAGTTACTTATGATGATATATAATTTGTATATTATTCGTTAGTTCTTCATACGTTATGCTTAAGATAAAGATTAGCAACTAACACAGAATTGTCCAGAAAGGCAATGTCTCATGCTGCACATAGCATGCGACAACATTGGTTTCGGTACGGCTGGAATCCTTGTATAAAAGCAGGTTCGTGGTTAGTCTCGGAAGGCATTCCAACGATTTCATCACAGACTCGACCGCTGCTAAGTTGCCTCCTCCTGTACTGCCTTAACTGTCTTGTTACGATGTTCATTGAATAAACAAAAACTTCCACTGTCATCAACAGACTGGCGTTTGGGAGAGAGAGAAAATGTGTGAATGGGACTTACACACCCTGAGTCTACCTCATGGCCTCTCAATTTCAACCATCACATCCATCCTACATTGATTTATTGACACATGCATGTCCGCATGTTCAGTGTTAATCTGTAGTTATAGACATGTTCCAGATGCCTAAACATTTTATTTATTATTCATTTTTTATTTCTTGTTTATTTGTTTATGTATTTAATTTCTTATTTTATTTCTTTCTTTATTTTATTTATTGTATAGCCTTCTATTTAATTTCTTTATTTCTAATTTATATAATGTTTTTTGATTTTGTGTGCAGGCTCGGCCGCTAAAGCACACAGACCTGAGTCGGCCGGAGATCATGCAGCTGATAGCCGAACGCCTCGCCACCTTCCACTCTCTGGACATGCCGCTGTGCAAGAAACCACGGTGGATGTTTAATGTTATCAACAGGTCAGCCCCGTTCTGGGATCACTGTTACCTAGGGCTGTCAAAACAGTGTGCCACTGAGTGTGACGCTCGTCCATAATAGGCAGGAGCTTTGGGTGGGGAGTTCAAGTAATATTGATCACCAGGCCAGTCCAATAGACCCCTTGCTGCTATGGGGCTGTTACTAAGGTATAGAAGCAGTCAGTACGAAAGCGAGGATGACGCCAGTGTGCGTGCTTTGGCAGCGGTAAAACACCGTATGTGCGTGCTTTGGCAGCGGTAAAACACACGGTGTATATTTATTATTGTGATTTCTGTGCAGGTGGATCTCAGAAATCCAGAACAACTTTTCCGGCCATTCCAAAAAAGAGAGGGTTAAGGGGGACAACCATGATCCAATCCTGCAGCTGCAGTCTATCAATATGCAGGAGGAATGTAACAGTCTTATGTGAGTTGTCTCACTCTGTGGGGAATCTCACTATGCAAAATCCTATTATTATTATTGTTATTGTAGTTATTATTATTATTATTATTATTATAGTTATTATTATTATTTTTATCATCTGTTTAATTGTTGTTTAACAGTGTGCCATGTTAGTTGTCTAAAGTTACTGACATTACATTATATGTTATTCGCATCTTGGCGTGGGATTGGAAAAATTGTCACATCGATATCGGACATTATTCACGAGCAAGCACAAGAATGCACTATTGTCCGATCGAGATGTGACGAGTTTTCATATTCCACGTCTAAGATGCGAATAACATTAAGGTATCAATTTCTTCAATTTGAAAAAAAAGGGGGAATCGACATTAGACTAGATGAGAAAGATCCGTGTGAACGACCGCTTTACAAAATGCTTTCCAATAATGTCATCCAAGTGCTCAACCAAAAATAGTCCACAAATCAGAAGCTTTCCTTCACATTTATTCAGCAAACGCACACAAACATAAACACACGTGCGCACATCCACCCACCCACCCACCCACTCACACACATACACGGTAAAGAAAGAAAACACCAGAACATGACAGATGTCTTTAACCAAACTTGACCAGTGAAAAACAATGCCAGATTGTTCCATTGATTCATCTCCACTTAGTTCAAACTGTTGGCCTAGTGTTCAGTCAGCTCTAGCTTAGGCATCCAATAAAAAGCAATGCCAGTTGTATTTGCTGATTGGGTCGGTCCATTGACTTTCTGGACTCCTCCTTTCCTTGTGATCATTGTTGCTGTAGTAATGAGTGATGGTTTGGCAATAAAAGCTTGCTGTTTTAGCACCTCTTACAAAATCCAAGAAAACCGTTTGGCACTCAGTGCCAAAGAAGAACAACCGGAGAATGAAAGAAGAAAGGAGAGAACATGGAGGAAGGAAGAAGAATGGAAGAAAGAAAGAAAGGTTGAAAAAAAAAAGAAGAAGAATAGAAGAAATAAATTTAAAAACTTTGAAAATAACGAAAATAAGAAGAAGAGAAGAGGAAGAAGTACAGGAAAAAAAGAAACTTTACTACAAATAAAGAAAAAGATAAGAAGAGAAGGAGAAGAAGAAAGAAAGAAAGAAGCAGGAGGGGAAGAAGAAGGAAGAGGAGAAGAAGAACAAGAAGGAGGAGATGATAATTGATAATGTTGATGATGATGATGATGAATGTCATGTTGCAGGGCCTTGGTAAACAAAGTGGAGTCTCCCGTGGTGTTTTGTCATAATGACTTACAGGAGGGCAACATTCTGTACAACCCAGATGAGAAAGACCTGGTCAAATGTATGACCTTCATTGACTGGGAGTACGGCAATTACAACTACAGGTAACCATGCTTGTCATCATCAGTACCAGGTTGTCTGGGCCTCAGACCAGGCACCCCAAGTCTGCAAGTGGGTGCCTCAGACGTCTAGAGTTAGATCCTGTACCGGCTAGTGCCTTGAGCAGCTTTTGATATGGAAAAGCGCGCTATATAAGAATGATGAAATAAAATAAATAATTATTACCTGCTATTTTGCATATTCTGTTTAATTATTCACTGAACTATTTTTGTATTCTTCTTCATTTATATGTAATCATTAGCTGCCTGTCCCTTCATTATTTATGTACAATTTTTGTTTTTTTAAATACAAGGTGGGTTTACGTAAGGTTGCTTGTTGCCTATCCTGTAAATCATGTTTGTTTGTCATGATGTGCTTTCTTTGAATGAAACATTTGTTTAAACCAAATAAAATCAAGAAATATCATGGCCCTTTGCAGGATTACAGTCATCAGTCTTTAACATTAGTTGTATTGATTTCTTCACCACCGCCATCCACATTTGTCCGCATGATTGCTGCAATATTCATCTTCGGTTATCTTCAATATCATTGCCATTATGTTCAACATTGTCATCATAATGATGATTGTAATCGTCGTCATTATTAGCATCACAGTCGTAATAAGTATCAGCATCACTGTCGTAATAGGTATCAGCATCGTGACATGAAATATGAGTATTGTGATGAAGTTGTGGCAGGCCTTATTTTAAGCTTTTGAGGTTTTTATTCACAAGTCACAAACAATGTCAATAAACAACACAAAATATTTTCCCACACACACAGCCTAAAAGAGTTTAAAGTAACATTTACAATTGATATTACAAATATGTCAGTATGGTATTTTCACTTTCAGGGGTTTTGATGTGGGCAACCATTTCTGTGAGTATGCCATCAGCTACAGCAATGATTCCTTCTGTGTGGAGTCCCACAGGTACCCCAACCGCCAACAACAGGTAGGTCTGCTAGTGATGGAGTTAGCTCTGTTACACAACACCAACAGTGGGGCAATAATACAGAGGTGCCAACCAGTACGGATTGACTGTATTTAATTCTGGCGAAGTGAATTAAATACGGAAATACGGCAGCTTTTATAAAAATACGGAGGAGAAGTTGCCGATTGTTTATCTTTGCCAGCTTCTGTACCGGTTTTTGGTCTCATAATTGTACTCCTGCAATCACTGAACGTCGTTGTGTTCAACAAGCTGATTTTCATGGTGATTTTAGAGTAAAACAAGTGTGGTGTTCAACAAGCTGATTTTGATCGTGATTTTAGAGGACTGAAAATAGCCTGCTGTTTCAGAGGGAAGCCTGTCATTACTTTATAGTGTCATAGGCTCGGTTTTGCGAGAAAAAAAATACTGACAAGTGTTAAAAAATACTGACAAACAGGTTCGGAAATACTGACAAGAAGATTAGATGGTTGGCACCTCTGATAATATGTCTGCTATGTTATTTGATAGGTTGGGATGGTCTGGAGTGCCCATAACATGACCCCAACATGCAGCAAGTGTGCCCCTACTCCTTTGGATGGGAGTATAAACAAAGGTCTCGTCTGTGCATGCATGCATTCCATCGCGCAGACTTTAAAGATCCTGACGCTCACGTCTTGTTTTATTTATTTATGTTGTCGCGCAGTACGAGTTTTTCCGGCATTACTTGAAGGCTGGTGGTCAGGAGGAGATAAGCGAGGAAGATCTACAGCAGATGTACACTGAAGTCAACACCTATGCCCTGGCTTCTCACTTCCTGTGGGGTGTTTGGGCAACGATACAGGGACACACCTCATCCATACAGTTCTCATTCTGGGTAACTGCTATTTCCACTTGTAATCTCAATTATATTGATAATAAGAATAATGATAAGAAATAATATGATACTACTACTACTACTACTACTACTACTACTACTACTACTACTACTACTACTACTACTACTACTTCTACTACTACTACTACTACTACTACTACTACTACTACTACTACTACTACTACTACTACTGATGATGATGTGTTGTAGCGGAGATGGCTTGCAACTGCTGAGAAAACGTTTCAGATAAATGCATGTATAGATAATCTTTTATTCTACTGTGCTTTATCTCCATCAACCTTTTGACTCATCTCCCTGATAATAATTAATAATTATTGATGGTATTTGTGAAGAGTGTCCTGTATATGTCATTGCTTAGCTGGTGTGTGTGTGTGTGTGACAATCCTAGAAGTGAGGTAGTGTGATGTTATGACCGCACCGTGTTCTGTTCTGTGGGCAGGACTATGCAGTAAGTCGCTTTGAGATGTACTTCAAGCTGAAGAAAGACCTGCCCGCTATGCTCAAAACCGACCTATGACCTCGGTGATCACTTTGACCTGGGTAAAACTGCGCAAAGTGACAGGGACCTCCAAGCACTAGTGACTACACTGGCTGGAACTAACTATAATTTGCAGACACGCGACATGTGGAGAAGACAGGTTGCTAGAGCAATTGGATGCACGACTAAAGGATGGCTCAGGCATGGCACTGGTTGGGTAGGGGCTTTGTGGAACTCTCCAGACTTTGTGCCAGGAAGACGTAGTGCAGTGCTATGGCAACAGTGCTCTAGCGGAGCTGCTGCTGACGTCAGACAGTGTTTGAACATCGTCGTAGTTGTGGTGATAGGGAGGTCAATGTGTAATGTGTGATACTATGAACAGCCATAAAGCCGGGACTATTATACTGCCTTGTATAGTTTGAAAAGCTGCAAAATGGAGGGGCAGAAAGACTTGGTGCACAACAGACCACCTAACCACAAGGAATGGAGCATGCAACGAGTTTTGAAATCTGTGGGAAGTGGTGTTTTATTAACAATGTTGTGATCTCTTAGTGCACTGTGGTGGTGGTGGTGATGGTGGTGGCTTTCACTCAGTCATATCATAATCCATATCATACTCCTTGTGTATTTATGGGATCAGTAAGAAATGCCACCCTTTTTGTTTTAACATTTCATTTTAACGTGCGTAACCAAGTGGGCGATTACAATTTTTAATCCAGCTTTAAAATAACATTGATGGTATTTTGCACTTATTCTGTATTTAATATAATTTTTTTCCTATTCACTCTCAGAATGTGGATTGTACATAAATACTGAGATTGCCATTGATAACTATTAATTCCTTCACTAATTGAAAAAAAAGAGCAAAATTATTGCTTGATCCATTGATTGAAACTGAATGAATATAAATATTTCTTGAGAGAGGAAGGGTGACTGATAATTAGTGAAGTGATTGATCGAAAGTTCATTGTCAAATAATTTCCTGAGAGACAGATAATGATGATGATGATGATGATGATGATGATGATGATGATGATGATGATGATGATGATGATGACCCTTTATAGAGAGCAAGAGAGTAGATGTTTTAATCTCAAAGTTGTCAAAATGTCAGATTTGTATACTTGGGCTATGCTTTCAAGCAATTGAATATATTTTTTTTTCAATGGACTACAAATTTACAAACCTTTTTTTCCCACCATTAAAGTTTACTTGTAGCTGTCAGCTGGGGTAACGTAACAAAGTTTTAATTAAAAAATGGTGATTCAATGCCACAGTAACATTTCCCAGATCTGAGTATATCGGTATCTTTCATAAGTTCTTCAAAGTGGCAATCTACATCATTTAATATAAGTTTAGTGATATTTTGATGAAGTACTAGCAGATTCAAGACCTTGTTTCAAGCTTTTCGAGATTTGTATTCTCTTTTTTCACAAATGACAAACCACGAGAAAGTGAAAAATCTATATTGGTTTCTAAGTTTACTTAGATATGGTAACTGATTTGAGGGTTTGGGACGACAACATTGCTGAATTGGTTTTAGCTTCAGCTTATTTTCCCTTGCCCATTGTTCATTATTAGACATTATATTCTTGCTTTTTCAGTTTTTGGTTGTTTTGGTTAGACCAGAAATATTTTGAATAATTATAAAGTTATTATATTATTTTTAAAAAAGGTAGATAAACAGAATGTAAAAAAAAAAAAAAGAATATGAAAGAGAAAGAGGGTTATTGTGTTCATTTTTAAAAAGGTGTATTTTGACGTTTTGTAACCCAATTGTTTTACTGATTTTCTGGTCAATCTGTGCTGGTGCTAGTTGTTTTCCTGCTTCCGTGTCCTACGCTGTTTGGCTTGCTTTTTTAGTGTCGCCTGCCTCACCCTGGCTTGTTTCTGTACCAATATCAAAGTCCTGTAAATTGTACTGGTCATGATAAACAACTATAATTGTTATATGATTGACATTAGAGATACCCTATCCTATCCAATCCCATCATTTGAAAGTTGTTAGGGCACCACAGATGATTGTTTAACCAGCGTACTCCATCTTTCTCTGTCCTCAGCAACCCTCATGGCTTCATTCAGTGTCAAGCCAGTCCATTCTCGAATGTTAATGTTGTCTTCCCACCTCTTTTCCTGTCTCCCTCTTCTTCTGCCTCCTTGCACCGTGCCATGCAGATGGTCTGTGCCAAGCCGGAGTTTCCATTTCTTTACCACTGTGAGCGTGTCATTGTGTTGTCCAATGGCTTGTGTGATGGTCTGTGGGACTTGATGTGTTGGGTATAGGAAATGCCCACAAGTCTTCTGTAGCACCTCATCTCCATGCTTTGTATTGTTTGTTGTAGGTCTGTTGTCAGAGTCCATGTTTTGCAAGAGCTTAGGAAGATGAATATGACAAGGAGTGCAGCAACCTTACTTTGGGAATGTAGACTGATGGTCCTGTCTTTCCAAATGGGCTTCAATCTTGCCAGGGCAGCAGTTTTTTGTGCTATCCTGGAGAGGATTTCCCGTCGGGACCCACTGTCTGATACAATTGCTCCTAAATATTTGAAGCAGTGCACCATGTTGATGGATTGGCCTTGAACTTTGATGCCATCTGTGTTGTTGGTCATCATTTTAAATATATATAACGAAGCATTTCATACAACACGTCTAGCCCTCCTCACCGTTGACAGACACAGCTGGCTCCCCTCTCGCTCTCTCATACTAAACATGCACAAGACACTCCACTCCATTTGACCACAGGAATGCACTACCATGTATACTAAAAGGCCACTTGAGCGCATCATCAGGCTTAACTAAAATGAGTGATTTGAATGTGAAAATATCAAATAAGACTAGACAATTAATGCCGCCTCAGGCTGTGGTGAAAGCCAGTCTGTTTAACTGGCCCCACCAGTCTAAGTGACCCATCTGAAGTCAGTCCTTCGCCATTAGCCAGTGAGCATTTTCTGTGTCTTGGTGTTTGATGTCAGATAGCACTGTCTCTAGATTGACAACTCACATACATAGCCAAAAATGATATAAAAAAAAAAAAATCAGTCTGTCTGTCTTCTTTCCACCATCGGCCATCCTCCGTCCGCTGTTAGTGCAAAAACTGTAAGGTTCTTAAGTGCTCAGAGCCTATTTCAACTATCACAACTAAACTTTGTAAGATGGTCTATACCCATCAGACCTCTTGAATGATCAGTGAATGAATGACTTCACTTCAAGGTCAAGGTCACAGGGTCATCAAATATTAGTTTAAAAAAAGACAAATTTTAACAAGATTTCAAGTTTTTTTAGGTTATTAATATTGAACTTACGATTCTTTGATTATGATTCTTTGATGCATGATAGATATCAATGAGACACACATACTGTGCAAATTTGGTCCACCTCACTCCAAGATCAAGGTCACTGGAGCTGTCCAAAGTCGGTTTGTATAGGTACTTTGAAATGACCTTGACCCTAAACTATGAGAGATATAAAGCCCAAGCTTGTTGTATTTAGAGATGATTGATTGATCTTTCATATGTGTTCCGTTTTTGCTTTGATCTTGAAGGTCAAGGGCATTTTAGGCCTTGCAAAACATTTTTTTTTAAAAAAGGTCGCCCTACAGTGAAATGGATGTTTTATTAACCCATATTATGCAACAACATTGTGTTTTTTTTATCAAACATGCATGAGAGACATGCCTAAGATATCACGTAAAGGTCAACATCATCCCAAGGTCAAGGTCATCCCAAAGTCACCTTTTTTTTTGGGGGGGGGGGGGGGGAGGGGGGGCATAATACAACTTTTGCTGTATTTTATTTAATAGTACACTCATTTGGAGCCAGAGGTCAATGTCATCTCAAGATCAAGAGCATAGAAAGATCAAAGTCGGTATTACTTTGTATTTTAATGTCACCATTTTATTTTGTTTTATCTGGTCACTCGTTTTCATGTTAAATATTGCAAGTTCCATTAGGAGCATGTGAGTCATATGGGCTTTGCCCTTCTAGTTAAGAGAGATTTTGCATTTCTCTGTTTACTTTCTAAAGTAAGATGGATACAATTTTCATGTCTGAAGGTTTGAATTCTAAAACAAAACTTAATAATAATTATAATAATAATACCTTGATTTTTTATAAAACGCCTTGCTCGGGATGACTTGATGTGTTTTTCAAATCATGTCTTAATTTCTCAGTGTGTGATAATAAAGTTTTCCTGTACCTAAACAAACAGGTTATCTTTCGAAAAGTAAAAAGTTTTAAAAACATTTTGTGGCAGTAAAAAGACTCCTTGATAAAAGGTTGCTCTCAAACGTTTCAGACCTTCGGTCTTTCTTTCGACAGTCATTGATTGACTTCGTAAAAGCTTTCTTGTACGGCCTGCTACTGGCCATCACTGTAGGTTGAGACATAAGGAACAGCGACTTTGTGATGAAGGTTACAAACAGCGATTGTGCCAACCGATTGTTTTGGCTTTTGTTGTGTGCTACAATCATTTGCGTTTTTGTTATAATCTTTTTTTCTTTGTTTTTAAACTGCCGGTATTGAATCCTGCCATTGGATTTGTCGATTATTTGTTCGCATGCTTTCATTGTTTTTGTAATTTTGTTGTTCTTTAAAAAAAAAAAAAATTATGTATTGATTTTATTTACTTGTGGCCTGGTGTTGATTACTGCCATTTGCTAACAAAACCTTGTTTTGCTCGTTGTTTTTCTTTTTTTCTTTTTGTTGAATGCGGTTCCTTTGTATTAGTTTGGTTTTTTATGTTGTTGTATCCATATTGATTTCTGTGTTCAGTGGTAAGAACATTGGCCCGGCATAACCATGATCCAGGTTCAAATCCAGGGGTGGGCAAGGTAAATAAAACATTTTTTTCACTGTTCATCTTAGCAGTATGATTGCTCTGGTGGCTCATTGTTGATATTCCATGGGATGGTTATCCATGTGAGCCATCGGCCAAGGTAGAGGTGGACGTTTAAACTTAAATGGTCAGTAATTCTTCAGCACACACAAAACAGCAGAGGGAAATATAAATTGTACTTTGCTGGTTTTACTGATTTTGCCTTTGGGATACCAGTTTGCCGTGGAATTAGGACTGTTGAATGTCTGTTTGTTTGTCTGTGTGTATGCGTGTGTGCCTGTAGATCTTTCTGCGGAGATTTTTCAGGTGTTGGCTGTGTTTTTATGTCGTTTGGGTCTGTGTGCAGGAGTTTTGTTGCGTGTGTTGAGTTGACGTTTTGGTGATTTTGAACTGATCTCAGAAACTCCCTTTTAATATCCATTCATGATTGATATCTCTTTTGTACCATATATTGTCATTAATACCTGTTTTTCTTGTATTTGATTCATTATTTTATTTTATAATTATATTATATCTTTTTATTTTATTATTTATTTTATTTTATTTTGATATAAATTTCCTTATTGATCAAGTCAGTTTTCATCAGTGGGTTGATGCGATACCACAGCCTTTAGTGCACTCACTCCTATTTCAAACGTTCAGCAGAAATGAGCCTGGTTAGCACTTGGATGCAAAGACGAAAATGAAACAACATGCAGCAGTCACCCTGGTTTAACCCAGCTATGATTGGTTTACCCCAGGGCTCAGTTGACAAATGTGGAGAATAAGTTGGCATCGTTCTCAAAAGATAGAGGTCCCTTAAACCTATCAGTGATAGGATATGGAAATAACTGTACATTTATTGATGTAATTATTATTATTATTCCCCAGTGGGGGTGCCGGGGTTTCAGTATAAATACTATCCCCACTTTCAGGAAATTTAGTGCTTTAAATTCCCACTGTCGCTGTCTTTCTCATTTGCTCTTTCTCATTCCTGCTCTGTTCTATCAATCTGCTATACTATCTTCTTCTTCGCTAGACCAGTCACCTACCTTTTTTCTTGAAAACTCTTCTGGGACAAGACTCCTTATTTGTGTATGAGGTCTGTTGGATCAGCTTGGGAATATTGGACGCTTTCTGCCAGGTGGTCACTAGGGCTTCCTATGATATTATTATTTAGCAATGTAGGCATTTTATATGTATGTGTTTTGTTGATATTTTATAATGATGTTTGTATTCTATTTTGGTTTTGTAAACGGGGGTTCGATAAATTAGAGTACAGCCTCAGCGTCCCCTGTGTGGGATGTCTTTATTGTAAAGTGACTGGCTGGCGGAGAGCTTTCAGTTTTACCACTAGGGTTGTTTCAGCAGATCTTTTATGCAGATCAGGGGTTGTCCGGTCCTGATTTGGCTCGGAAGAATCCGCTGGACCTAAAGCAATAATCATGTAATGTATTATTATTATTATTATTATTATTATTATTGGTATTATTTTTTTAAATTATTTTTTTAATTTAATTGAATATGTTTTTGTAAGTTTGTCATTTGTCGTTTGTTAATTGTCATATCAATGCTATAATTTATTAAATCATATCGATAATTACACTGTATATCAACGTTCCATTCTGGGATTTCATACTTTAATCAGTAATTGATTATGATGATGTGTTTTTGTCCTTCAGTGATTTTTGTGTATCATTTTGCATAGATACGTCATGGGCTTTGTAAACAACCAGTTGCTTATACCGACAATCTAGTCTCTATCCAAATTGCACATGTCTGCACATGGTGGGATTTTTCTCCTTCATGTGTGTATGTAGGAAGCCATTTTGCATTTTCTTTTCATTTGTGCAGGATCCAATGGTGTATATTTGTTGTAATGTATTATTATAATTATTCAAAGATAAGAAGTGTAAGAAGCCAGGGATATAAGGGGATTGTTCAAGATATACCTAATGGCTGAACCACCAAACGTTGGTGAATGTCTATGGCCAATGGCCTAATTTGAAAGCTATTATGTAAGCTGTTCGCAGATTTATTTTCCATCAAAACTTTCAACAGCCATCAAGTGAATTTCAATGGCAAACAGCTCAATGCATCAGCTGTTCCAGATAGATGACAGTTTTCCACACATTTCCACAGCGGTGAAGGTGTCGTTCATCATTGATCACCCTTTGATCGTTGTTGGTATGTGTGCAGGTGGCTTTACAATCCCACCTGATTTTCCACTAATATTGTTTTCGGTTACTTTTTTTTTTCTCTCTAGTCATTGGTCTTGGAGGAAAACTAATTGCTTTATGGCATTAAGCATTTGTGTTCAAGGAACGGTTTAGTTTTCTTTGTTTGTAATTATAACCTCGGGCATTGCGGTGGTCAGAAACAAGTAAATGAAGTCAGTGTTTAGTAAATAATTGGCAGTTGAACATTCCTCAAATCATTGACAGTAATAAGTATGGAAGGAACATTTGTGTTGTTTAATGTGACGAAGCAAATTGTGAAAATTAACATGGTCTAGCGTGCATATATACCATTTTGTTGTGCACATAGTGAAATTTGCTGTGGCCTAGTGTATATATACCATTTTGTTTAGCAAATTGTGAACTTTAACATGGTCTAGCATATATGTTCAGTTTTGTGTAGCAAATATTTGTCTTTCATATTTTGTGTGGTAAAAGAATTTCTTGAAATTGATTGTATATCGAAAAAACCCAACATTAATAATCAAATGAAATGAGTGTATAAACATATTAAATATAATTGATGATTTTGTTTTGTTTTAATCATTTGCTTTGGTGTGGGTTTGTGTTTTTAAAGAATTTTCTTATTTCTTATTCTTTATATTTTATTGGTCTATATCAACAATCAGCTGCAATAAAGGTTTATTAATTGGTTCATTCAAAATTACATTACATGTTATCATTTTAAAAAATAAATTCACATTAAATATTTATTTTATTGCTGCATACATTTTCTTTTGTAATCAGATAAAAACGTTAAAACGCTAAATTTGTTTTTGTGTCACTTGACCTCTCCTATTCTATTTCACTGTCCAGCTTTAAGTCCAGTGTTGTGCAATAATTACATTGTATGTACCAGTGGCACAACTATTCAGTACAATCTGATCATTCCTGATGATGTTGATTAAATAGAAATGTGTCATATTGATTGTGTGGATGTGTGTGTGTGTGTGGATTGTGACACATGCTGTCATGAAGGCAGTACATTGTGTGTGATATCAAAAACAGTGTACAATTTTGGTTCTTTATTTTATTTTATATGTAATAATCCTGTTTCATTGGAAAATAGGCAGGAACTGGTTACGGCGATAGGGTAGCGGTATCTTGTCTGCCGCCACCTATTTATTGATTTACAATTTGTTGAAATGCTGAATAGCTTAGCTCAGCAAAAATATAACCCAAGTAGATAATTTAAACTGTTTTCTTTATAGTATTTTTTTTTTAATTTTACTATGTATTTTGGGGATTAGTTTCAATCTTGATGTTCTTGCCACTCACGTAATAAATATGTGTAGTTAAATGAAGACATTGGCTCAAAACATGTAATGCTGTGTGCCTAGTTGGGTTCAACGGCCCATTTCTAAATGTGCTTTCCACTTATTGCTGACTAAAATTGTCTGATGTCTTCTTCTTCTTGAAATATTTGTCTTAACGTTAAGACCATTAAAGATTGCATTCTTTGACTCGTCTTGGATTGAACTTTAGTTGACTTTTTCATGCTTTGCTAACGAAATGTCGTCAAACAAATGTCATACTGTCTTTTAAAAAAAAATTGTCGTAGATGTATGTTGCTTACATATGAAAATGTATTTAATTGCTTTAATGGGTAAAAACAAGATTTAATGTAGTATCAAGAGGGGCCATGTATATTGAAACTTCACAATCCTTTCACCCTGGACACAAAATGTTTTGTTGGCGGCTGGTGCAATTTTCCTGTATGTCTGTGCAAAGGGAAATGAGCCTGATAGCGCCACCCCTAATTTTGCTTACCAAAAACATCATTACCATGCTATACCCTTAGGAATAAAGTGCTAGAATATAAATACACTTCTTATGATTTGTAGGTCTGTTACATCAGACATTTTACAATGACGGCGTTTGTCCACAGGTACTATGTACTGTCTTTTCACTGTCAAATTTGCAAGTTATCAGTAGGTGTATACTTAAAGGGAACTGACAATTTTCTGCCCCGTTAAACAGCACATCGACCATCGGAAATGTGACAACATTGCAACATTGTCGATTGGTCAATATCCGTGGAAGCAGACCTTACCCTTGGCGCTGTACAAAGCGAGTGCCAGTCAGAGATCTGTCAAGCATAGAATGTGCTATACTCATATTGAGGCTTCAGCCTATCCTGTCCCATAATTTGGAGGTTGTAGGGGCACCACAGATAATCATTTTACTAGTGTATTCCATCTTTCCCTGTTCTCAGCAGCCCTGATGGTTTTGCTCAGTGTCAAACCAGTCCATTCTCGAATGTTGTCCTCCCACCTCTTTTTCGGTCTCCCTCTTCTTCTACCTCCTTGCACTGGGCCTTGCAGGATGGTCTTTGCAAGACCTGATGATCTGGTGACGTGACCATACCTTCGGAGTTTGTGTTTCTTCACCACTGTGAGCAGATCATCGTGTTGTCCAATGCTTCAGCAAACTACGATAATTGCCTCCATGTACCTCTGTAAGCTAGCACAGCAATGCCATCTTTACCTGACCCTGCTGCAAAAGGTCTATTTTAATTTACGACAAGGGAACCTTTACCGAGGCAAGGGGTTGTCCAGGTGCCCTGAGCGTGCTATGATAGCAGAATACCTGCGCTATAGCAATAGCCATTATCATGATCACATTCCTTTCCTGATATTGTAAGCCAAAGACAGCATCAATCTCAGGAGTGATTCTCCCCCTCCAAATTCTGATGCTGAACTTTCTTTGTATTAACCTAGCCCCGGTACTCATCCAGCTTTAGACACCCTATCGTGTGTATCTGATATGATGCAGGCCAAAAATGACGTCCTGTCCCCCATACCTCCCCCTCCCCCCCCCCCCAATATTACAAATGTTTAAAATATGTCAATGGTCAATATGGATTTCCCTTTGATGTGGAAGGAAAATCAACCCTTCAATATCTGCTTGAATGTGATGTCTGTTTTTATATCATGTTTCTTCATTACTGGCAATAATACTGCCGTTTGTCGCTGTTCCATTATGGTGACATTTAGCTGTAGTATTTTCTGTGATGCTGGTACTAGAGTGCTGGAGGGGAGAATCACCCCTGAGATTGATTCTGTCTGTGGCTTACATCAAAAATGGAATGTGACCATGATGATGGCTATTCCTATAGCACAGACATTCTAATATTGTGACCAGGTATACAGTATTATATGAATAGCTTAATTGCAGTGGTGCTTTGGGGAAAATATTATCTAAGTATTATTCAAGTATTATAACGTTTTGCTGCTGGGAAATACTACTGTCCTATTTTAATTCCCCCCGTTGGGGTGCTGGAATTTTCTGTATAAACTGTATCCTCACTTTGTGGAAATCTAGTGCTTTTAATTACCACTGTTTCTGTCTTTCTCATTTGTTCTTTCTCATTCCAAATCCATGCTTTCAATCTAGTATCTTCTTCGCCAGACCAGGCACCGACTTTTTTTCTTCAAAACTCATAATTTGTGTATTATGTTGGGTCAGCTTGGGGATATTGGATGCTTTCTACCAAATGGTCACTAGGACTTTCTGTATTTCGCAATTTAGGTATTTTATATGTATGTGTTTTGTTCGTATTTTATAATGATGTTTATATTCTATTTTGCTTTTTTAAATGGGGGTTGATAAATTAGAGTACAGCCTCAGCGTCCCCTGCATGGAATGCCTTTATTGTAAAGTGATTGGCTGGAGGAGTGCTTTCAGTGTTACCATTAGGGCTGTTTACAGATCTTTTATACAAATCGGGGAGTCCTCTTTCAACCATGTTATTCACGAACCTAATTCATTTAAAATAATATTGAGTAGCTCAGGCAGTGATTTAATAATGAATTAGCTACTATACCTGGTACACTACTACAATCCGCTATCAATATTTATTTGAGGCAGGGTAGGTATCCCCCACTGCGGACACATTTGTAGATCGCATGGTTTTAGTCTACATTACTCGATGGTTACTGCCTACTCAGGTGCCAACCAGTATGGATTGACCGTATTTAATTCCGGCAAAGTGAATTAAATACAGAAATATGGTAGCTTTTATAAAAATACTGAGGAGAAGTTGCCGATCGTTTATCTTTGCCAGCGATACTTCTGTACTGGTTTCTGGTCTCAGAATAGTACTCCTACACTCACTGAACGTCGCTGTGTTCAACAAGCTGATTTTCATGGTGATTTTAGAGTAAAACAAGTGTGGTGTTCAACAAGCTGATTTTCATCGTGATTTTCCTATATCCTATCCTATCCTGTAACCCGGAGGTCGTAGGGGCACCACAGATGATCGTTTAACCAGCATACTCCATCTTTCTCTGTCCTCAGCAGCCCTGATGGCTTCGCTCAGTGTCAAACCAGTCCATTCTCGAATGTTGTCCTCCCACCTCTTTTTCGGTCTCCCTCTTCTTCTACATCCTTGCACTGTGCCTTGCAGAATGGTCTTTGCAAGGCCTGATGATCTGGTGATGTGGCCATACCATCGGAGTTTCCGTTTCTTCACCACTGTGAGCAGGTCATCGTGTTGTCCAATTGCTTGTGTGATGGTCTGTCTGACTTCGTCGTTGGTGATGTGTTGGGTATAGGAAATGCCCAGAAGTCTTCTGTAGCACCTCATCTCCATGCTTTGTATTCTTCGTTGGAGATCTGCTGTGAGGGTCCATGCTAGCATATAGGAAGATGGAGATGACAAGGGAGCGCAGCAGTCTTACTTTGGAATGTAGACTGGTGGTCCTGTCTTTCCAAATGGGCTTCAACCTTGTCAGGGCAGCAGTTGTTTGTGCGATCCTGGAGAGGACTTCCTATTGGGACCCATTGTCTGATACAATGGCTCCTAAATATTTGAAGCTATGATTCGTGATCATCGTGATTTTAGAGGACTGAAAATAGCCTGCTTTTTCAGAGAGAAGCCTGTCTTTACTTTATAGTGTCATAGGCTGGGTTTTGGGAGAAAAAAAATACTGACAAGTGTTAAAAAATACTGACAAACAGGTCCGGAAATACTGACAAGAAGATTAGGGGGTTGGAACCTCTGCCTACTTGACTGATATTTTGAATCATGGACCCTCACAGCAGACCTACAACGAAGAATACAAAGCATGTAGATGAAGTGCTACAAAAGACATCTGGGCATTTCCTATACCCAGCACATCACCCAAAACAAAGTCCAACAAACCATCATACATGCCACTGGACAACACGATTACATGCTCACAGTGGTGAAGAAACTGAAACTATGATGGTATGGCCATGTCATCAGAGCATCAGGCCTAGCAAAGACCATCCTGCAAGGTGCGGTGCAAGGACGCAGACGAAGAGGAAGACAGAAAAATAGGTGGAAGGACAATATTCGAGAATGGACTGGCTTAACACTGAGCGAAGCCAAGAGGGTTGCTGAAGACAAAAAAAGGGTGGTTAACAATGTTTAAACGATCATCTGAGGTGACCCAATGACTTTCAAGTTACGGACAAGGATAGGATAGGATAGTCAACCATCAGACATTTGTCTACATGTCTAGACGTAGTTTTTTTTATTAGTGGCTGTCCATTGTCAGTGGAAAACTTGGGTCTGAGTGGACACAGGGTGCAGGTGTCAGCAGTTGCGTACAATTCACCATCGGAGTATCATTCTTTTCCATTTATGGGATGAAACCTATCCTAAATACTTCAATAGTTAAGTACATGCTTGAGATGATGGTCCACGTACAAGTGAACACCAGTATACAAAAGTGAAAGCTAAACATTTGTTGTAATGTACCTTAAAAAGTACACCCGCAAAAAAAAAAAAAAAAGAAAAAAAAAAGGAAAGTTGATGGCATAGAATGCTGGTTAAAAACGTTTGTCACCACTCTTATCATGACTCCTTGGAAAGCATAAGCGTCCGCATTTGGGAGCTGACCGCAAAAGGGGGGGTGGGGGGGGGGGGGTTACCTACCCTACACAAATGTATCAATGGGGTTAGATTGTCAGATAGAAGACAAATTTTATGGTTTATTGATTTTATATATAATCAGTAAAGTATTTTTATTGCACTATTTAATGTATAAGGTTAGCTGTAAATGGTACTCACAGGTGGAAAATAAAGTGGTTTCAAAAAAAGTCTTCTTGAAGTGCGCGTGTGTTTGTGTTAATATGTGCGTGTGAAAGGGAGTTGCACACTAACGAAGTTGCAAGTATGATGGCAGTGATTAAAAAGCTGACAAACAGCAGAACGACAAATAATAAATAACATAAATGTATGTAATGTCAACTCAAACTGTAACTTTTCATTCCTCGCACAAATAAAATAAAAATTCACAGTACTAATTTTTTTCATTTATTACCTAATTCACTTTAAAACATCTTGTGATAGAAGATAAAGAATGTATTTAATTTTGTGACTATAATTAAGCATCACAACCAGATTGACTACATCATGGTCAAGACACGCGTCAGATCAAGCATCAACAGGACACGCACTTTTCCAGGAGCAGACATAGGAAGTAACCTCGATCTCGTAATGGTGTCCTTCCAGCTCCACTTGAAGAGAGTAAACACAGCAAAGTGCACCAGATTGAAGTTCCACCTGGACATACGGCAAGACCCGGAGGTGGCAGAAATATTCCAAGCCACAACTGCAGGGAAATTTGCACCACTGCTCATTTTAGGAGCTGGTGAAGTAGATGTCAACACCATGACCACCATCTTCAACTCATCTGTGACAGATGCCGCCACCAAGATCCTTGTCAAGCACCACCCAAAGAAGAAACTGTAGATCACACCTGAACTTTTGGACCTGTGTGATAAACGAAGAGAGATCAAAAAGAAAAAGAACACACCGCAGGGCGCTGATGCCTTCTGAAAAATCAACAATGACATCCGAAAAGGCATGTGCACAGCAAAGAAGAACTGGTTAGACGATCAATGCCAGGAAATAGAGAACAATCTGAACAAAAACAACAGCAAGAAGGCCTACAACACTATGAAGTGGCTGACAAGTGTTAAACAGCCCAATGTCTCCACAATCCAAAGCAAGTCTGGCATATGCCTTACAGAAGAACAAGAAGTCTCGGATAGATGGACAGAGTACTGCTCTGACCTTTACAACCACACACCAAATGGAAACCCATCAGTTCTAGCAAGTCCCCAGAACAGAGAAGAGGAAGAGATCCTCGCAATTCTCTGAGAAGAAATTGAAGCAGCAGTGCAATCACTGAAGAAGGGGAAGTTAGCGGGAGTGGACAACATACCTGCAGAATTACTTCAAGCAGGAGAAGAAGCGATGATTGACGACCTCACCATATCTGTAACAAGATCTGGCACAGTGAGCAGTGGCCTACACCATTGACCCAGTCGCTTGTCATCACTCTTCCCAAAAATGGTAACAGCTTTCAGGAGTGTAAAAATTTACCGCCCCATCAGCCATCCCAACAAGTTCCTCCGCAACAGCGCCATTGGGAACTGGTTAAGAACAACAATCTGTGATCATCAATGCTGCCTACTCTCTCCAATACTCTTCATCATCTTCCTAGGGTGCATCATGTCAGATGCTCTTGCAGATCACGAAGGCACAGTCAGCATAGGGTGTAGAGCAATCTCTAACCTCCGTTTTGCGGATGACATTGATGGATTGGCTGGAGAGGAACAAGAACTTGAACAGCTGTACAGAGGCTTGACACCACCTCCAGAGCTTATGGAATGAAAATAAGTGCAGGAAGACCAAAATGATGACCAACAACACCAATGGCATCAACATGGACATCAAAGTCCAAGGCCAATACCTCAACACAGTGCATAGCTTCAAATATTTAGGAGCCATTGTATCAATGGGTCCAGACAGGAAGTCCTCTCCATGATCGCACAAACAACTGCAGCCCTGACAAGGTGGAAGCCCCTTTGAAAGACGGGACCATCAGTTTACATTCCAAGGTAAGTCTGCTGCGCTCCCTTGTCATCTCCATCTTCCTAAACGCTTGCGAAACATGGACTCTCACAGCAGATCTACAACAAAGATTACAAAGCATGGAGATGAGGTGCTACAGAAGACTTCTGGGCATTTCCTATACTCAGCATATCACCAACAATGAAGTCCGACAGACCATCACACAAGCCATTGGACAAACACGATGACATGCTCACAGTGGTGAAGAACTGGAAACTTCGATGGTATGGCCATGTCACCATAGCATCAGGCCTTGCAAAGACCACCATGCAAGGCTCGGTGCAAGGAGGCAGAAGAAGAGGGAGACAGAAAAAGATATGGGAGGACAACATTCGAGAATGGACCAGCTTGACACCGAGCGAAGCCATGGAGTACGCTGGTTAAACGATCATGTGTGGTGCCCAATGACCTTTGAGTTACGGGATAGGATAGGATAGGATAGGGTAGTATAATTAACAGTCCATACTCTATTTTGTGGAGAACATTATGTAAAATGCACATTGTATCTTAGATCACTAAGACTAATCTATACACTTGCAACAGTTCAAACATTGCAAATGTGAACAGAATGTAGTTTGCAGGTTGATATTAAATGAAATCAAAGCAGACATTCCGGTACAATTTCAAAGACTTTGAGAAGTACTTTGCCTGATGAATGCGACATTATCGTCCACACATTTGTGCATTAAAAAATCAACATATTAATTTATTATTATAATTATTATTATTAACATAGATTTAGAAGATAAGAAATATACAAATAAAAAGTTAAAAAGTAGATGCTGAGAGAACAACGTAAAAGTCAAAACAAAAAGAGCATGGTCAAGGCACTGGAGAATCATAACAAAAATATCAATAATAATAACGATAATAATTATTGTTTTCATATAGAGCTTTATAGTAATATAGCAACAAAACAACCTACAGCTGCTAAGTATTGCAATAATTCAGACACGTGAGCTTGATCTATCTGCTGCCTTTACTACATATTGTCATCATATATATATTGTGATTTTATGTTATTGGCACATGTGTGTAGAACTGTACATTAGAAACAAGACGTTGTCCATGCAGACAGTTGATCAATTCATAGTATCCAACATTCACAAGTCAATACACTCACACATGATGAAATGAAGACACTGTGCCAGGCACAAAACAATCCTAAATTATGTATCATCACAACAAGAAACCTCAAATGTACCAAGAATATATAACCAGAGCCAGCTATGTAATTTCTTTCTTAGTGAAAAGCAACACTAAAACTTGATGTTGCAACAGCTGAAGTAGTTGCGCTGTAATATCTTTGGTGCTCGGGGCAACATAAACCCCCATAATAAAATTAATTTTTAAACAGCAGGAACTGATTTCTGTTGTGTTTTGATGCATTGTGCTCGTTTACTCATGTTCTGCTCATTAGACCGGTTTTAAAACATAATTCTTTTGAGGTTTAACTCTAACTCTAGTTCTAAAATAGTTTAAACATGCAACCTAGCTATAGTTTAGACCTGAAAGAGAGCTATGATTTAAGACATGAAACAAAGATCATTTCAGCTATGAAAGAAACGTATATTTCATATATGAAAGATTAAAATAGTTCAGACATGAATGAAAGATATGGTTCAGATATGAAAGAAAAATATAGTTCAGAATTAAAAGAAAACTACAGTTCATAAATGAAGCAGAGATGTGGTATAGTAATGATAATGACAAATATTATAGATTTGAATCCAGCACCACAACTAGATGAACAATACTCCTGTTCATAATAAAAACGCTTCAGAAATGTATTCCAAACAGCGCCATTAGTCCACATAAACAGAAAGCAGTCTACCCACAGTGTATGACAGCAAAGGAAACAAGTCCTTAAAAACATTGTATTCATAAATACAGATGAAAGAGGCACCAGCAGGGCCCTCCATTTGACCTGGCCTTGTACAGATGGAAGCGAAGCAGACAAGAGAGAGAGCAACACAGACCATAGCTCAACACTTCACTTTCTACACATGTCAATGTCTTTTGTCTGTACACAATATAATCTTGTAATTTATTTTATAAAAGGTTTAATCATTTCCATTCGACTTTTATTGGCAATTTTCAAATTGTCTTTTTTTTTCTTCTAAGCAAGTGAGAAAGACGCAGACCTTTTACAGTAAAAAACAAATTTACATAGAAATTTGCCTTTCATGTCGTCAGATGTCAAATACAGAGGTTCAGTGTGAGAAAATGCATGATTTGAATGTGCATACATTTGTGTACGATTTCTCTCTATAGATTTTATTTTTTGACACCAACGACTCCAGCATTAACCCCAAACAGCATTTTTATAAGTAGTTAATATAACCCAGTAGGGATGTTGTGGGTTTCTGTATAAGTAGTATCCCTACTTTGTGGAAATTTAGTGCTTTAAATTCCCATTGCTGCTCCGTCTCCTTTGTTCTTTCTCATTCTGACTCTGTTCTAACAAGCTACTATACTATCTTTTTCGCTAGACCAGTCACCTACCTATTTTCTTGAAAACTCTCCCAAAACCTCATTTCTCACGTCTGTTGGGTCAGCTTGGAGATGTTGGACGATTTTTGCCAAATGGTTACTAGGGCTTTCTATGTCATTATTATTTAGCAATGTAGGCATTTTATATGTATGTACTTTGTTAATATTTTAGAATGATGTTTATATTATATTTTGATTTTGTAAACGGGGGGTTTGATAAATTAGAGTACAGCCTGTGTGCCCCCTGCATAGGATACCTTTATTGTTAAGTGATCAGCTGGTGGAGTGCCTTCAGTGTTACTATTAGGGTTGTTTCAACAGATCTTGTATACAGATCAGGGGCGAATCCTCTTTAAACCAAGTTGTGATCCCAATTCGACTCTTTGCAGTCCACTGGACCCTATAAACAATGACTAACTTACTAAGATAAAGTACAATACACTATTTGAATAGAACATTTCAACTCCGAATTTGGCCAATCATGTTTATTTAAGATTTTAAAAAAATACTAATTGTTTTTTTACTTTTATTTTTATTTTGGATAACAGTCATCCATGCAAAAAGATTGAATGCGGGTGAAGTATTATCCAGCTACCTGACAAATACGTCTATATACCGTAACTCTAAATGGAAATAACTACTTCAGATCAACAGACTTTATCATGGTCAGCTAGGTCATTTCTGCCTCGGGCATGAGAAACGTGCACTCATGAAACACACTATTACAATAGTATTGACAACATCTCCAACACACATGTACTCACACACACATATGTTCTCACAGAGAGAGTGAGAGAGAGAGAGAGAGAGAGAGAGAGAGAGAGAGAGAGAGAGAGAGAGAGACAGAGACAGAGAGAGAGAGAGACAGAGAGAGAGAGACAGAGGGAGAGAGAGACAAACAGACAGACAGAGAATAAAAGATAATACAAGGAACTGATAGAGGGGTTATGGCTGTGAAGGGGAGCGCTGGTGTTATTGGGTGGTGGGGAGGGAGCTGTTGTAATAAAGCTTTGACCAACGCCTCCTGTACTTCTGCTACAAATAATAAATAGTCTTTTAGGTCTGTTCATATTTCTGTTGCCACAGATCCACTCTGCACATTTAGTTAAAATTCTAAATTGTCTGTCGCTAGTTCAGCTTCCTCATTTCTGGGTGGTGGTGGTGGGGGGGGGGGGGATGAGGGTCACACGGTTGATCTTGCATTGGAAGGTTGAATGTTCAAACCCCACCATCGCTAAGGTCAGCATCCTGTGCACTCAGCTGAATATCACCCCACAATGGAAAACCAATTCTCCATAACATTTTCTTTTCCTCTGCTTGACGATACTGACTTTCACTTGAGGCGTTTCTGAGCTGTTCCAATATTGCACTGGTTTACCTGAAAGAAGAAATGAAAATGGGGGACATAACTACAAAACAACTAGTCATGCTCAATATGCAGGGTGATAACAGTATCTAGTACAACAATTACATAAAATAATCCTGCATTTTTGAATATAACACTTGAAAAAAAATTGTTAAATTAAATTTAGTTATTTAATTAATATATAAATTATTGACACAGTCAAGCACAGTTTTTAAAATGTTATTTTTTTCCTATCTGTCTGTATAGTATGCAAGTGTGCCGTCCATCTGTCAGAGGTGTTCCATTGTTCCTGCAGTAGAAATAAGATTGCGTTGGATATTGCAGTGAAGCAAGTATGCATCATCCATTATTGTTATTTTAATTTTTTTTAAAAATTATTATTATTATTGATAGAAGTAATACGACAGAGTACCTTGACAGCAAAGCGTAAAGAGTTCAGCGTCTCAGAGAAGTTTTCTTCTTTGGGCGACACGTTCACAAACATGAGGGTCTTGCTGTTTCCGCCGAGTGAGTTCTGCAGCAGGTAGGTCAGCTTGCTGTCTCTGTACGGGATGTGTTGCTCCTACCAAACACACAACAAATCATCAAACCATTGTTAAGCAAACACAAGTCTCTTGTTGTAAACTGATAGTGGTACGTAAGATCTTAGTATGGAAAGCCTTGCCACTGTTGTTACTGAATGATGTACAGCATGCGTCTTAGTGTGGAAGGGCTTGCTCTTGTCAGTGTGGTCCCACAGCTCAAGTACAAATGTTCTGTTATACAACACAACATGATTTATTGTCCCTGTGTCTACACAAGGACATTTGGCAGTACAGTACAATACAGTACAATACAACACAACTGAATTTTGTTCATCTCAATTTGAACACCTAAGTGACAGAATTAGCACCTGAAAAAATCACAGGAGGTATACACAAGGAATAAGCACAGTTAATAAATAAAGGTATGACTAAAAGCATGCAGTAGAACAATGTATGAAGATAGAGCTTTTGGCCTTTACTGGCAATTGTAACTGACTGCGCTGTGCCATCTTAGCAATCAGTCCATGGATCAATGGAAATCACAGGAGGGGGATGAAATGGCCAATGACTAACCTTGTTGCCCAGCGCCATAATGACGTTGCCAAGGTGAGCGAGACTGCGGTTGATGGCCTGCGTCTCCTTCAACCTTTGACCTTCTGACCCCGAATCCTTCAGTCGCTCACTGCCGGCCAGGTCCACCAGGTTGAGGGTGCCTGAAGCAATGATAATGATGATGGTGATGATGATGATGATGATGATATAAACTTTGTTTTGAAATAGTCACTACTTATACACATTTATTTATACCTTCAGTACTTTTATGTCATTGCTACTATTTTTTTCATATGCAAATTTCAAACTTTTGTAAATGTAAACATGTATTTTATTAGGTGTATACAGAGGTGCCTACCCCCAGTCTGACCATTTGTGTACCGGCTGCATGAAAAATGTGTATTTTGTGTAATGTCAGATTTCGCGCAACTCGCAACATTTGATCAAAGAATTATTGTCATGAAAACTGCCACATTCACAAAACATCAATTCATACTAATTCCAGCTCACCATTTTAATCCTCTCATGAAACAAAATAATATAGAACTCAACAATTTATGGTCACAAATGCACACTAATATATTATTTTTTGTGTTGTATTTTACTCCATACCCCCCCCCCCCCCCCTCTCCTCCTCCAAAGGATCTTCATATTGTCCAACAATTAATTAATATGATATATAAATGCATCATTATTTTCGTATATTCTGCTGAAACTGGCAACACTTTTTGTTTTCTGAGCATACTAGAGTGTTCTGCATTTTGTTGTGTAAATACAGTGCCTTTTTATCCACTTTGTATTAATTTTAGACACCTGAGGCTGAGCCACTTTTGGGAAAAACGCGTTTTATTTTATGTGAGGGTTACCTACTTTGAACAGTTGTATGAGTGCCTTAATATTGACCTATTTTAACAATTTAAATTTTTTTTAATCTTCTAAAGGTTTGTACTAAATAATAAAAACAAAATAAAACATCCAGAACCAAAATGAAATGTTTGTCCGTAATACCTAATCTAAGTGTCGCTGAATGTCGTATGCAGAGCAATGCTGAACTCTTTGTTGCAGTGAGCATAATGAACTCCTTTTGAAGATTCGATTATTCCTCAAAAACGTTCACGGTATTCGCGTAAAAAATGTTGTCGCGCTTTTTGCTTACTTGCAACCTTATCCCGCTTTTCTTCAGACTCGCTCTCATCGTCACTCTCGTGTAAACGCTTTCGCGACACCATGTTTAGCACAATGGCGGATACAAAGTCTCGCACTACCTCTCACGCACGAGATTTCACTTTTGCGCATGCGCTCTAGGGTCGGCAAGTAAATGAAATAGCAGATCGAAACATATATAAAATCAGTGTGAATTTTTTTTTTTTTTTAACACCACGAAAATGCGTATTTTTAAGGAATTGCTCGTATTGTCGTATTTTATGTTGAAATTTCGTAAAAATACGCGCCAGCGCGTACGGTAGGCACCTCTGTGTATATGTTCTATATTATCTATAGTTGTAGCTGCTCTTGTGACTATATGTATATTCTTTGTTTAGCCGTGACCTACCCCTTGTGTGTTGGTGTGTGGGTGCGTGCTTGTGGCTATTTGTAAATTACAAGCAACACACCAAATGTTCACTGTATTTGTTTTTAAATAAAGATTTCCTGACATGGCTATTTGTAGTGTGTGTACTGACAGTTCTACAATACTGTTTTTAAAAACAGATTTTCTGACATGGCTATTTGTAGTGTGTGTACTGACAGTTCTACAATACTCTCACATAAAAATTATGCCAACACTTCCCTCCTGAGGAAATAAACAACTCAAGGAAAACTAGCACACTGTCAAATATGACTTTTGAGTACGAATGTTAAATACAAAAAAAGGAAAAAAATCCTCGCTGACCTTGACATGTTTCACCAGTGATGCTGTTGGAACCTTCCAGATTCATCATGAAGACGGAGTGACTGCGAGAGGAGCGCTCGTTGCATTTGGTGGCGGCCACTGCCCGGTTCTCACTGGCCTGTCGCAGCAGCCGGGCAATCTACACAGGGCAAGTCAAATTTTGTTAGCCTAAGATGTCCCATGTTCAGTATGACAAACAATTGATATTTCACAGCTAACAAACTGATAAACAAGCAGATGTTCATGAAGAGATAAAAACAACATACACACATTTTCCGTTTATTAAAAGGGATCTTTTGGAAGCGAGTGATTTTCACAGTGAACGTGCTTACACACTACTTTCTGTCTGTGACGTCAGCAGTCATTATTACGCAAAGGTGAAAGTTCATGAATCCGGCCAACGTGAGGTTGTCAAAACAAATATTTTGTTTATTATATCGCTTGTATGACATCGAAAATGATATGACTTTGCGTAAGGGACTACTCAACCATTTTGGAGATGAAAATGGGGATAAACACTCGCTTCTAGTCTTAAACAGTTTGAAGCGAAGTACTAAAAGTAGGTCAAGTCCGTCAGTTGAAGCCAATTCAGCAGCATAAGAATTATCAGCGTCGCATGCTGTGCGAAATAAAAGCACGATAAGCTACAAAGTGGGGGTTTGGAAAGAAGCCTACTATCTTTTTCAAGTAAAACCATGAGCTGGTGCACACATTTCCTTGTATCTTTTCAGTGCAAGTTATATTACTGCAATCTCTGTCAAGCCATGGTAGTATCTTTCACTTCTGCGGTCCACCCCCATCCCCCCTCTCCCTCCCACACCGGATTTTATCTTTCCTGTGGTTTGGGTTATGTTGGGTCATGATGTCTTTCCGGCTCCACTTGAAGAGAGTAAATACAGCAAAGTGCACTAGACTGAAGTTCCACCTGGACAAACTGCAAGGCCCGGAGGTGGCAGAACTATTTCAGGCCACAATTGGAGGGAAATTTGCACCGTTTGACCGAGTCTGGCATGCAGCTCTATGGGCAACAATGAAAGTGTACAACATCAGCCCTAAAATTATTGAAGTCATCAAAAGCCTGTATGACAAGGCTACCAGTGCAGTCCTCCATAACAGTGTCATCGGGAACTGGTTCAGAACAACAATTGGTGTGCGTCAAGGATGCCTACTCTCTCCGACACTCTTCAACATCTTCCTAGAGCGCATCATGTCAGATGCTCTTGCAGATCACGAAGGCACACTCAGCATAGAGGGTAGAACAATCTCCAATCTTCGTTTTGCGGATGACATTGATGGATTGGCTGGAGAGGAACAAGAACTTGAACAGCTGGCACAGAGGCTTGACACCACATCCAGAGCTTATGGAATGGAAATAAGTGCAGAGAAGACCAAAATGATGACCAACAAAACCAATGGCATCATCACGGACATCAAAGTCCAAGGCCAATCCCTCAACACAGTGCATAGCTTCAAATATTTAGGAGCCATTGAATCAGACAATGGGTCCCGACAGGAAGTCCTCTCCAGGATCGCACAAACAACTGCTGCCCTGACAAGGTTGAAGCCCATTTGGAAAGACAGGACCATCAGTCTACATTCCAAAGTAAGACTGCTGTGCTCCCTTGTCATCTCCATCTTCCAGACCTGCCTACCTCAGATTTTCAGTTTCAGTATTCTGACTGGTAAAATCATTGAAAATGTGGTATTCTGGGACCAAAATTCGTATTTTCACTCTCGACGAATCGATGCATTCACAAGTAGGAATTTAACAATTGTAAATGTAACTTAGTGAAGATAAAGAAGAAGTAATCACTGCATTAAAAAAAAACTCAAACTGATTCCTTAAATACACTGTTCCACGATTTATTTATTTATTGACTACAGAACAAGCGCAAAACTGTCATTGCTAGAGAGCAAAAATTCAGTTGATAAAAACTTAAATTGGAAACAAAAAAATAATTTATCTATAGTGAAGGACTAAGTAATTTATATGATGTGCAAAAATGTCAACATTGTTTTCCTTCAGCTGCTGGCTATAGCAGCTCTTGAGCCTGTATGGTTCTTTGCTACAAAATAAATTATTTACAGTAACTGACTGCGAAAAATTATACGCAAACTGTCACTCAGCACTGGTTTTTTCAGCTGCAAGCTATAACAGCTCTTGAGTCTGTGTACACTGTAGCAGCAGGTTTGGACTTGAGGACTAGCAAACTCTCAAGTGTACTGTCACCTAAACAGGATCGCTGATCTGTACGATACTTTTCTTAAGCAGGAAAACACTCGCTCACAATGAGCGCTTGAATGGGGGATTGTCAAAAGCCCCCATCACAGCAGCCAGCTCTTTGTAGGGCTCAATCTTCCCAACTGCAGCCCACTTTTCATCCATTCTCTCAAGGCTGGTGATTCTGGGGTCCAGATATTCAGGTTGAACTTAACGTAGTAATCTCTGACAATGAAAAGTTTAAATTGTTTCTGACTTAAGTAGGCCTATGGCGCGCAGTATGGCGCCGTGTGAAATGTCTTAAAACCCCAAACAAACGTCTTATTACCAAAAAAAAAAAAAAAAAAAAAAAAAAAAAAAAAAAAAACAACTAAAAAAAAAAAAAAAAAAAAGGTTCCAAAATTCGTATTTTTTAAGGCCTTTGCGTATTTTCGTATTCTAGGTCTCAAATCCGTAAAAATACGGGAAAATCCGTAACGGTAGGCAGGTCTGCATCTTCCTATATGCTTGCGAAGGATGGACCCTCACAGCAGATCTACAACGAAGAATACAAAGCATGGAAATGAGGTGCTACAGAAGACTTCTGGGCATTTCCTGTACCCAACACATCACCAACGACGAAGTCCGACAGACCATCACACAAGCCAGTGGACAACACGATGACCTGCTCACAGTGGTGAAAAAACGGAAACTCCGATGGTATGGCCACGCCACCAGATCATCAGGTCTTGCAAAGACCATTCTGCAAGGCACAGTGCAAGGAGGTAGAAGAGGGAGACCGAAAAAGAGGTGGGAGGACAGCATTCGAGAATGGACTGGTTTGACACTGAGCGAAGCCATCAGGGCTGCTGAGGACAGAGAAAGATGGAGTATGCTGGTTAAACGATCATCTGTGGTGCCCCTACGACCTCCGGGTTACGGGACAGGATAGGATAGGATAGGATAGGATAGGATAGGATAGGATAGGACAGGATAGGATAGGGTGGTTTGGGTTATTTCTTGCTTCTCCTTATCACGCACTGAGCATTCCACAATGGATGGAGACACATGCGTTACAAATGGCCATCATCGCCATTATCATCATCATATTCATTCTCTGTAAAAATGCTGGATCAATGTTCAGTATTACAAACATAATTTGCAGCTAACAAAATGACACAGTTAATAATAATAATAATAATAATAATAATAATAATAATAATAATAATAATAATAATAATACAAGATTCTATCATGTGCTTTTTGTTCAATGAACTCAAAAGTGCGGCGGTGTTGCAGTGATCTTAAAGAGATCGATATTAAAGAAAGCAGAACACTGTTTTAAAAAAACATTTAAATTGACTGCATCCAATATATTATTGAAAGGAGGGTGGAAAGCGGAGTACATGGAGAAAAGCCTGGTCACCTCAATTGTCTTGTACCTAAATCACATAAGTTCGCCCCTTGAGGGAATGGAACCCACAACCTTCAACATAGGAAACCCTGGACTAAGCAACTTCACCAGCAGGCCTGCCCAGGTACAAAGTCATATGTCATGACAATTTCTTAAATAGCACATGTACCAGTTCTTTCGTTCCCTTACGCTGAGTGCATGCAAACGTTGACCAACCTGTTGCTCATCGGTGACCTGCACTGTGGTGAGATTGGTGACGGTGACCATGTTGTTCTTGCCGGTCATCTTGATCTCGTGTTTGACGTTCTTGTCTTTCTTGCAGTCCAGCAGGTCACCAATGGTCTCGTTGTAAATCTCCACAAAGGATGCGGTGAACTTGTACTACCACACGAGACAAAGCAGCACAGTCATTTTCATCATTACAACCAAACGCTTCATCCCATATTTACCTTAAAAGTTATCACAAAGTAAGTTATAGCGATTATTGGTTGTTAACCAATGTTAACTGTTTGTTTATCAAGCAATATTTACCCTCAAAACAATCTAGCAACGTGGTCCTTTCTTCTTCCAATTAAATTCATGACCGTTTGCTTAATCATACAGTTTCAGACCCACATATTTATTTATTTATTTACACGGTCTTATAAACTGCTTTTCCAGCTGAAGAGCTGGTCAAGGCGCTGGCCTATAGTGGATGTGACTCCAGTGGCCACAGACGTCCATTTGCAGGCTTTGGGCCTATGGTGTGAGGCCACAGACGTCCATTTGCAGGCTTTGGGCCTATAGTGTGAGGCCACAGACGTCCATTTGCAGGCTTTGGGCCTATGGTGTGAGGCCACAGACGTCCATGTGCAGGCTTTGGGCCTATAGTGTGAGGCCACAGACGTCCATTTGCAGGCTTTGGGCCTATAGTGTGAGGCCACAGACGTCCATGTGCAGGCTTTGGGCCTATAGTGTGAGGCCACAGACGTCCATGTGCAGGCTTTGGGCCTATAGTGTGAGGCCACAGACGTCCATTTGCAGGCTTTGGGCCTATGGTGTGAGGCCACAGACGTCCATTTGCAGGCTTTGGGCCTATAGTGTGAGGCCACAGACGTCCATTGGCAGGCTTTGGGCCTATAGTGTGAGGCCACAGACGTCCATGTGCAGGCTTTGGGCCTATAGTGTGAGGCCACAGACGTCCATGTGCAGCCTTTGGGCCTATAGTGTGAGGCCACAGACGTCCATGTGCAGCCTTTGGGCCTATAGTGTGAGGCCACAGACGTCCATGTGCAGCCTTTGGGCCTATAGTGTGAGGCCACAGACGTCCATGTGCAGCCTTTGGGCCTATAGTGTGAGGCCACAGACGTCCATGTGCAGCCTTTGGGCCTATAGTGTGAGGCCACAGACGTCCATGTGCAGCCTTTGGGCCTATAGTGTGAGGCCACAGACGTCCATGTGCAGCCTTTGGGCCTATAGTGTGAGGCCACAGACGTCCATGTGCAGCCTTTGGGCCTATGGTGTGAGGCCACAGACGTCCATGTGCAGCCTTTTGGGCCTATAGTGTGAGGCCACAGACGTCCATGTGCAGGCTTTGGGCCTATAGTGTGAGGCCACAGACGTCCATGTGCAGCCTTTGGGCCTATAGTGTGAGGCCACAGACGTCCATGTGCAGCCTTTGGGCCTATGGTGTGAGGCCACAGACGTCCATGTGCAGCCTTTGGGCCTATAGTGTGAGGCCACAGACGTCCATGTGCAGGCTTTGGGCCTATGGTGTGAGGCCACAGACGTCCATTGGCAGGCTTTGGGCCTATGGTGTGAGGCCACAGACGTCCATGTGCAGGCTTTGGGCCTATAGTGTGAGGCCACAGACGTCCATGTGCAGGCTTTGGGCCTATGGTGTGAGGCCACAGACGTCCATTTGCAGGCTTTGGGCCTATGGTGTGAGGCCACAGACGTCCATTTGCAGGCTTTGGGCCTATGGTGTGAGGCCACAGACGTCCATGTGCAGGCTTTGGGCCTATAGTGTGAGGCCACAGACGTCCATTGGCAGGCTTTGGGCCTATGGTGTGAGGCCACAGACGTCCATTGGCAGGCTTTGGGCCTATGGTGTGAGACCACAGACGTCCATGTGCAGGCTTTGGGCCTATGGTGTGAGGCCACAGACGTCCATGTGCAGGCTTTGGGCCTATGGTGTGAGGCCACAGACGTCCATGTGCAGGCTTTGGGCCTATGGTGTGAGACCACAGACGTCCATGTGCAGGCTTTGGGCCTATGGTGTGAGGCCACAGACGTCCATGTGCAGGCTTTGGGCCTATAGTGTGAGGCCACAGACGTCCATGTGTAGGCTTTGGGCCTATAGTGTGAGGCCACAGACGTCCATGTGTAGGCTTTGGGCCTATGGTGTGAGACCACAGACGTCCATGTGCAGGCTTTGGGCCTATAGTGTGAGGCCACAGACGTCCATGTGCAGGCTTTGGGCCTATAGTGTGAGGCCACAGACGTCCATGTGCAGGCTTTGGGCCTATAGTGTGAGGCCACAGACGTCCATGTGTAGGCTTTGGGCCTATGGTGTGAGGCCCACACCACTGAGCACAATCCTGGGCCACCAAGGATGCATCAAAAGGGAGCTGGGGCCAGGGTTATGAGCGCAGAGGTGCCAACCTCCTCTGTGGTTTTTCAGTAGTAATTACAAACATTGTCAGTTGTTTTCAAAATGTTTCAGTTGTATACATCGCTTATAAGGTGCACAGCGAAAAGCCGATGGAATTTAATACCCATGTTATACCAACAAATATCAAGAACAGTTTACATAACCAAATAAAAAATTTAAAAATTTCACAAGGTCTCTTTTGGCAGAAATGTTGATTAATGATTTCAACACAAACACAAACTTGACACTGTCTTGCTTCCCATTATACTGCTTGTTCATGCAGTGTAACAGCTTCAAAACATGTTGATACACACAGAGCAAATTATTTACAGTAATGTGGCCCTCTAGAAATTATTCTTTGGTTAACTGTTGAGATGTTGCTGATTTGCATTTCTTAAGGACAGTGTCATAGCAAGGACAAGTTGCTCTGGATTTAAGAGTCAAGATTGCAGGCAGGGTTCTGCTTCCCATCGTTCCACGGAAGTCAAGTGTCACTGACACTGTCGTCATCTTTCGTTGCACTAAAATAACTCCTCAACTGTGTTGCTCCTTTTAGGGCTGATCCTGCACGAATATGTTTCAACAACTTTGTATGCCAGAAAACATCGTCCACCATGGGCGACCGAAAAATCTGACTCACATTTTGTCCATCTTGCGTAAGAATTTGAAACGCTAGAAGGCTTAATCAGGGTGGGGAACAACTCATTGAGAAAAACTCTGAAAAGGCCGGGGTCCAGGGGCCGCCTAGGCCCCGGCGGGGTCAAGGCCCTTTTTGGAGGTCCAGGGGGGCAAAGCCCCCCGGAAAATGTGCACGTTTTTAAGCCATACCAAGAGTGGCATAGTAACAGTGCAGTAAATGTATAGTGAACTGAACCAACCAAATATGAAAGAAAAGTAATAATTATTAGAAAAAGCTTGAACAAACACAGGAGCACACACACACACTTGTGTTTTATGACAATAAAATTTCGTATTCGTATTCACACACACATTTTGTTGTTTTGTTAATCCACTCCCACTTCCATTTATTGGCAATGGTCCCCTCTTCAAAAATATCCCCGCGCTGAACTATTCTGGACACACACGCCATGATAACAGCCGAAAACGCGTTATAACACCATTTCGCCCGCTCTAAGCAAGTCGCGTTTATGTGGTCATAAGAATCAACAAGAGCGGTCGGGGAGATGTTGCACGCATTCAGTTCTAGCGGGCCCGTTCTAGCAATGAGAAAGTAAAAGGTGGACACGGATGGGTACTTGTAATAATAGGTCTACTGGATTCGGAAACGGACAATTTTTTTTTCGTCTGAACTCTTTTTTTCCCCTCTGAAATGGCTGCCGATTTCCTCTGAAATCAGCGGATCCGAGGAGAGTTCCCCACCCTGCTTAATGCAGGGAAATTCATCGGTATAGGTCGATTTAAAACGCTGACAACTTGACTTGGCCCCAGGTGCAGATGCTGATGGATCACTACTGCTTGGTCGTTTTCTTGGCCATCCTGCACCCCTAGCACTCATGATTCTTGTAAAGAAAGTAACAAATATTAGCAGAGAAATCCCACACAACGTAAACTTTTATCAGACTTTATTTAAGCAGCGAAAGTGAACAATATAAATTTTCTGATTAACTTAAGTCATGTGACATGGCTTGTGCATCCGCGATCGGTTCCGCACTGTCAGTGCCTCGACAGTTGCGCATTGCACCAGGTGTAAAAGATTTTTTTTTTTTTTTAAATTCAACTGCCCAATTTTTTTTCTTAATTATTTTGGCAAATCCGTAATTTTTCATTTTTTCCGTAAATTACTATGGGAAAACCGTAGGGGTTGGCTCCTCTGTGAGCACGACTTTCAGGCCGGCGATGCACAACTTTCCGTCTAACGACCCTGTGAGCAGGTTATGAGCTCAGGTCACCACAGTTGCCAGAACCGATAGTTGCTCAAACACAGTCATGGCACCCCTTCCACTAACGGCCGTCAAGGAACACCACTACCTTGCGCAGTGCCCACTTCGAGCCATCCCAGTTCATGTTTGTATTTGTCAAGAGTTGAATCATTGTTAATAGGACTATTTACTGCTCACTATTAACACAATTTATTTTTAAAATTATTATCTATGTGTGTTGATAAAGCCTATTGTACCAATTGGTTGTTTGTAACTGTACCTGTCAAAATGTGATTATCTATAGACAGTTTGAAACGTGATCGATTTGAGTGTTTTGCAATTTAATAATAAAATAACATTGCTGCCCTCTACTTGAAGAACTACAGGATATAGGACACATACGCACACATAAGTAAACATATGCACAGCAATAGCAACAGAAACAAAAATTACTTTTGAGGTCACTTTCAAACACAAAATAAGAAAAGAAGCGAAGCTAAGCAAAAATAAATAAAATAAAATAAAAATGAGAAAGAGAAATAAGACAAAGAAAAGACTGAACAATTCATCCAACCAGTCTTACACGCTTACTAGCATATTGAAGGAGTTACCCCTCTTTCATTCGTCCTATGCAGCAAAATCAAAATGGAAAGTATAAAGCAGGCGGAAGCCACAGGGGTGATGGGGTTGATAAGCAGGAATAGTGTTAAAAATGTAACAGGGTGAGCGTCTTCCAGGTCACATGCTCATACCATGCACCCAGTAGGCAGCACAGCTCCGATGACTTCATAGGCGTCCCAACTGCTGGCTGTATTTGTGTAAGGACAGGACAAGATGGTCAGGATCTTTCAACTTTAGGTTAGGTTTCACTCTGCAAGCTGTTTTCTTTTTCAGTCCACCCAGGAGTTACCCTTGTGCTTTCCATAGTGCGCGTGTCTATGAATATGGTACATGCAGAACTATGGTCATCAACAAGCAAAACAACATATACATATTATACAAAAACTATTTCCCTCTTTTATCACGCTCTGCCTCCACTTCTGTGCAATTGTGAAAATATCCAACAAAGACCTACAGCTGCCCGTTTCTGATATTAGCCACTGTGAAATATTTAGCCAGGACTTAAAACTGCCTGTTTCCTTACCTGCCATCCCTTGTCCTGCAACTCCCTGGCATTGAGGAAGATCTGGGATACAGCGCGGGGGATCATTCCCACCGACTCCTCGCTGTCCAGCCTCCCCTCCATGGTGAACGTCTTGCCCGACCCTGTCTGGCCGTAAGCGAAGATACACACGTTGTACCCGTCCAACACACTCTGCACTAGCTGCGAGATTTCTTCAAATACGTCGGCCTGCGTGTTTTCCGGGGCAAATACGCGGTCAAAGTTAAACTCATATTTGTTGTTGGCGCCTTTTCGGAGATTGTGCATGGTACTCTGCAAATCACAAACATTCGCTGATGCATATTAATGCTATCCACCTGTCAATAGTGCAGAAAAAACAAACTCAACAATTTCTTTAAAATAAACAAACTAAGTGAAGAGGAAGAGAATAAAGGCCTGAATTCAATAAATGAAACCCACCTGGGTCGGTATTCAGAAAGGCCTGCGTGTAACCCTTCCATAGGTTATTTGTCTCAAGGTATAGACCTTGCGGTAGTTTTATCTTACCTCAGGGTTGGAGAAAACTGCCAATAAACTTATCTCTGTATTCAAAAAGGCCTACCTGACGCAGGGTCCTAACATCGAGCTAAATTTGAATCCTCCTCTATTATGCATGCTCTTTGATGACAACACCACAACAGCTTTCATAGCAGACGACGGATCACACGAAGGAAAACGCTACTTTTCCGATAAAAAATATTTCGTTTAATTAGAATTGAAAGAGAAAACCCAAAACATCTTACTTTCGTACTTCGTTATGGTCATTAATCTACCATCAAAAGGAAAGTATTTTACGGCAATTTTACTGGCACAATGATAAATAGAACTGGAAACCTAGTGCTAAACACAGTTGCAGTGAAGGAAGAAGTGACGATGCCGGTTCGCATGTTGCAACTCCTCTCCTACTTCATCCACAATTCGCACGATGTCGATTCTTTTAAATGTAAATTTCCTGTAATGTTCTACATCATCAGCTATATTTAGAGGATTTCATCTGTCCCGAAAGACGCTATTCCGTTGTCTCCGATGCAAAATCATTGCGAAAACAATTGCATTCGCCATTTTTACCTCGGCAAGGGTACGAGTTACCGGAGGGGGGTAGCATCGGTAAAATTATCGACCGTTTGGCCGAGTGGAAGAGCAGTTACAACTTCTCTGAATACCAGACAAGTCCAAACCAGCAGAAGGTAAGAATTGTACCCCTCCTCATGGTAAATTACCAGCAGCTATTGCCTTTTCTGAACACGGCCAAGGATGAATACTGAAATTAAAGCTGCCATGTCCATGCGTGACAGACTTAGAAAACAAAAACAGTTTGATATGTACAAAAAGCAACGTAATTTAGTCATTCTTGTAAGAATTGTAAAGAAAAAATATTTCTTAACTTTATTATCAACTGAAAACACTAATATCACTTGTATTTGGCAAGCAATGAACGAATTTTGCAAAAAATCTCGAACAAGAAAAACAAATCAATATACTTTCACTAATGATGAATTTAATAAATGTTTCCTTTCATTGACTGACTCTATTATTACATCTAATATCGCAAGCACAAACACAGAAATAATATATGATAGGATCAACCAGTTTTGCAGAAGCAAACTTCATGAATCTGCCTCATTTATTATATCTCGGTTAACAGAACATGACATAACTTCTCTAATTATTACAAATGAAAAATAAAAAGTCTCTGGACATCTATAATTTAAATGCATTCATTAAAAAATTCTATTCCAAATATCATTAAGCATTTAAACTACATCTATAATCTATGCATTGAACAAAATCAGTTTCCCTCAATATTTAAAGAAGCTAAAGTAATACCTTTACCTAAAACAAGTGATACTTCAGTTCTTGACAACTTTCGACTACTTTCCATTCTGCCTGTTCTATCTAAGCCCCTGGAGAGATATATTCATATTAACCTTATGAAATACTTAGAAAATAATGCTCCTTTTCATCCTTTTCAGTCTGGCTTCAGACCTAAACACTCTTGTCAAACAGCCCTCTTCCATCTTTGTGATGTTTGGCTTAATGCTATAAACAAGCAAGACATTGTAGGTGCAGTTTTTTTTAAATCTTAAAAAGGCATTTGACCTATTTATTATTATTTAATCGTTCTTATAAAGCGCTTTACCAGCTCAAGAGCTGCTCAAGGCGCTGGCCGATACAGGATCTAACTCAAGCCGCCCGAGACGCCCACCCGCAGCCTTTGGGCGCATGGTCTGACGCCCGTACAACTGAGCACAATCCTGGGCAGCCAGGGATGGGGGAGAAGGACCTAAGTGCATGCTGGGTGTTTTCTTGTCACCGGCACTCACCCGTCTAGGACATGAGCGTCAGGATCTTTAAAGTCCGTTATGATGGAATGTATGCGACACAGACTAGACCTCGGTTTATACTCTCATCCGAAGGAGTAGGAAACGGGAGTAAAGTGTCTTTCCCAAGGACACATCACAATGCCCCGGCCTGGGCTCGAACCCGGGACCTTCAGATCCGCAAGCCAAAGCTCTACCATTAGGCCACCGTGCCTCCTAGTTAACCATGATATGGTAATTAATAAGCTAAAGTACTATTTTAAAAACTCGCATCAGTATTATTTTTTAAATCATATTTATCAAACAGGCACCAATCAGTATATAATGGTTCATGTTCGTCTTCTGGAGACGTCACTTTTGGAGTTCCTCAAGGATCGATTCTTGACCCTATTTTATTTTGTATATTTATCAATGACATGCCCCTTTTTCTCACACAAAATGTTAACCTTGACCTATTTGCTGATGATTCATCCCTTCATACTCGAGTACTCACAATAAAAAAATCTATAACAGGTAGAACAAAGTCTTCAAATAATGATAAATGAAATTGATAACTGGTGTGACAACAATAGAATGAAATTAAATCCTAATAAAAGCAAAAGTATGCTTCTCACTACAAGACAAAAATGTCAAAATGGATCTGTTTGCCTTAATCTAAACTTAGAGTCCAACAATATTGATCAAGTTCATGAACATAAAGTGCTAGGCATAATCATTGATGATGATTTTAGCTGGCGGTCACACATTAATCATATCTGTTAAAAAAAATGTAGAAATACCTTTTCCTTCTAAATAAACTTAGACATTTTGTTACGGTTCGTGCATTAAAATCTTTTTTCTATGCCCACTGTATGTCTCATTTTAATTATGCATCAACTATTTGGTGTAATGCAAGTGACGTGCAAATTTAACAGCTAAACAGTCTTCATAAAACAGGCATTCTACTCTGAAAATTTAGTTTTCCCGGACAATTTTGCAAGGACAGGCATGCTACTCTGAAAAGTTAGTTTTCCCTGAAAATTTTGCAAGGATTAGCAGAGCCCCAAGAGCGAGACTGAAAAGCAGGCGAGCCCTCTAGGGGGATGCGGGGACATGCTCCCCCGGAAAATGTAAAAAAAAAAAAAGAAAAAAAAAAGGTTAAAATCTGTGCAATCTGGCACATTCTGAGCACTTTTTGAGAGACGAAAAATCAATCAACAAAGACGAAAAAACCCAACACATTTTAGTTTAAACTATATAAAAGAAATGACACTGGTAGGCCTACATGTCTGTTAACATTATTTTATTATAGTCCGTCAGTTAGTTTAGCTTTTGAGACCTTTGTCCCAGTCTCCTACCGTGTTTCTTATCGCAATTTCGGTTCGAAACATTTTGATGCTATGCTACTATTAGTAGTATTTATCATTACAAAAACGCTTCCACACATTATCAAACTTAAAAAAAC
This sequence comes from Oncomelania hupensis, assembly GCA_036898135.1. NCBI lineage: Eukaryota > Metazoa > Mollusca > Gastropoda > Littorinimorpha > Pomatiopsidae > Oncomelania > Oncomelania hupensis. The sequence continues at coordinate 72,497,652 of CM072517.1, forward strand.
AGAGAATCGTGCACAAAACGTGGTGAAGACGGTCAAAAATCAAACGGAAACAACTGGCCGCCTACGCTAAAACACAGAGCGAATCACGTAAGAGAGAAGCAATCTGATTGGTGAGATAAATTTAGCTAGCCAATCACAACCTCGCTTTGATATGATTGTTAAAATTGACTGTCATGGCGGTCTAGCAGACGAATTCCGCTGATATCGCCTACCGTGATAAGAACGCTTGTAATTCTTTCTTTTCGACACAGATTTTTTTAATACTCCCGGAAATTTTTCAATCACCCGGAAAGCCACCGGGGCCCAAATATCGATCTCCCGGAATTCCGGGAATTCCAGGAAAAGTAGCATGCCTGATAAAAGAGCAATCAAGATACTCTATAAATCTTATAATATAAATACAAATAATACAACTAATGAGAAATACAAGGAACTCCGAATACCACAACTTCAAAAACAATTTATATTTAATACAGCTATTCTTTTGTTCAAAATCACACACGGAGAAACACCTGCACATCTTGATATATTTTTTACTAAGCGGAAGCCAGTTGATAGACTTTATAATTATAAACTACCCCTCCCTTGCATTGATTTATACAAAAATAGCCTATCATTTAATGGAGCTGCTGTATGGAATTCTCTCCCTGTAGAGTGTAAATATTGCGAGACAATATTTTCTTTCAAAACTAACCTATGCAAGCATCTGCAAAATTAATTATAAAAGTAATATATTTTGATATGATAACAGTTTTTTATGTATTTTTTTAACATTAATTATTATATATTTATTTATTTATCTATTTATTATTATTGTTGTTATTATTATTATTATTATCATTATGATATTCTTGTTATAATAATAATAGTGATTATAATGGTGGTGATGGTGGTGTTAGTAGTAATAATAATAATCCTATCCTATCCTATCCCATAACTCGGAGGTTGTAGGGGCACCACAGATCATCGTTTAACCAGCATACTCCATCTTTCCCTGTCCTCAGCAACCCTGATTATTTTGCTCAGTGTCAAACCAGTCCATTCTCGAATGTTGTCCTCCCACCTCTTTTTCGGTCTCCCTCTTCTTCTACCTCCTTGCACTGTGCTTTGCAGGGTGGTCTTTGCAAAACCTGATGATCTGGTGACATGGCCATACCATCGGAGTTTCCGTTTTTTTCACCACTGTTAGCAGGTCATCGTGTTGTCCCATGGCTTGTGTGATGGTCTTTCGGACTTCGTCGTTGGTGATGTGCTGGGTATAGGAAATGCCCAGAAGTCTTCTGTAGCACCTCATATCCATGCTTTGATTGTTATTATTACTATTATTATTATTATTATTATTATTATTATTATTATCATGATTATTATTATTTTTATTATTATTATTATAAGGGTGAGGGATAGGGAGGGGTGGTTGCCTACAATTGTTTAAAGATAATGCTGAAGATGTTGGTTTGATTGTGTGTGCATGTGTGTGTGTGATTTATGATTTCCAAGTTAATGTTAAAGGTTCTTTACTATGTTAATTTGTTAAGGGACAGATCGGAATATTAGACTTATTAATTAGTCTACAATCTTTATCCCTAATAAAAAAGTTTCAAAAAGTTACAAAGTTTCTCTCTCAATTTCTCCCTTTTCCTCTGTCTCTCTTTCTGTGCCAAACATTGAGGACTGCTTACCTCGTTCATGGACATTTCTGTCATGCGGTCCAGCTCAATGATTTTGCCGTCAGGGTCTGGGAAGCTCATGTGGTTGATCACACCATCCGTCAACATTTGTTCTTCTCCGATCAACGGTCGCACGCGGCAGAACACTCTAATGTTACCCTGTTGATAGTATTGAAAGACTAAAATGATGACCATGTCTTCCTTGTTGTTGTTAATAATAATGATAATAAAATAATAATACAAAGAAGAACTGTAATTTACCATTCATTGTACATCCGACATCAGTATTGTGTAACTTTGTAACCAATCAATGACAACCCTTCAATGTTGGTCTTACTAGCTTTTATCACAACACACAATTTCTAACCAACGAAAGCAAAATGTGATCTTTCATCTTTGTTCAGTATTTTTCTTGTTTTATTTTTTATGTTCAGCTTTTGTCGTGTTTTACTGAATACAAGACCAAACACATTATAAGATAAACTCCCAAATTTTATCAAACTAGAAGGATAAAGTCCATATGACTTACATGCTCCTTATGGAATTTTTAATATATTTAACATGAAAATATGTGCTTAGAAAAAAAAAAAAAAACATAACCAGTGGCATTACAATCCAAACACTGGCATTGATGCTTTTGACCTCAAGATGATCTATACCTCCGGCTATAAATACTCATGTACCATTAAATAAACTACAGCAAAACTTGTATTTTGCTACAAAAACAACAACAAAAAAACATTTTGGGATGACCTTGACCTTCACATGACCTCTCATGCTGATGTAATCCTATGTTGTATACTATGGCTTAAATATAGAGCCATTTCATTGTACGATGAGAAACTTTTAAACATTTCTGTAAGGACTAAAATGACCTTGACCTTTAAGATCAATGCAAAATTGTAACCTATATGAAAGGTCAATCTATTATTTCTAAATACCTAAATATGGACGTTATATTTCTCACAGTTTAGGTTCAAGGTCACTTCCAAGTACTTATATGAACCAACTTTGATGCAAAGTTGACCAAATTTGCAAAGTATGTATGTTTCATTGATGTCTATCATGCATCAAAGAATCATAAGTTCAATATTAATAAGTTAGGAAAAAATTGAAATTTTGTGAACAATTGTCATTTTTTTGACTAACATCTTGACCTTGAGGTAATGTCATTCATTCACTGATCATTTTCGAGGGTCTCATGAATATAGTTTTCATCATCTTACCAACTTTGGTTGCGATACATAAAACAGGATCCGAGTAATTAGCTACTTAAAAGATTTTGCACAGACGGACAGGGAAAAGACGGATTTTTAAAAAAAAATTTTAATGTTAGTTTTGGACTATTTAGAACTTACCTGGTGGGTGGGTGAAGGTGTAAGAGGATGAAGAATGGAGGTTGGGGGTGGGGTGGGGAAGGATGATTACATAGACTCACATTGCTATGCAATAATGCATGCAAGTCAAAAATCCAATTTCAGCCATGCATGTTATGAGACGCATGGGTCAGGTTGAGGAAAGCACTGCAATGTAGTCAGTATAGTACGGTATGCAATGGACCACTAAGTAAAGCTGTGTTGTGCTGTCACCTCATGAGAGACCCAACTTCCACAGCTGTAGTGCAGCCACGTAGCAAGTTAAAAAAAAGAAAACAAGTTCCCACCTTTAGCTCTTGAATTGTGTTGTGAAGTTTCCTGCGCATGGTTTCATGCTCACGGATGGTTTTCTCATTCTCAGTGATGGTCGCTTCCCTCCGGGCTAGCAAGGTTCGCAGTTCTTCTATGGTAGTATCTCGCTCACGGATGTCTCTCAGTGCTTGTTCCAGGCTCAACTGCAAGGCATCATTTGACAAAACTTTGCAATTATTGTTGATTTGGTATAGCAATGTTGTTGTAGTTCTCCGTTTGTAGTGAGCAATCCATAAAAAACAAAACAAAATTAATGCAAAATAAATGAAACAGGGTGGGGAACAACTCATTGAGAAAAACTCTGAAAAGGCCGGGGTCCAGGGGCCGCCTAGGCCCCGGCGGGATCAAGGGGCAGGGCCCTTGTAGGGGGTCCAGGGGGGGCAAAGCCCCCCGGAAAATGTGCACGTTTTTAAGCCATACCAAGAGTGGCATAGTAACAGTGCAGTAAATGTATAGTGAACTGAACCAACCAAATATGAAAGAAAAGTAATAATTATTAGAAAAAGCTTGAACAAACACAGGAGCGCACACACACACTTGTGTTTTATGACAATAAAATTTCGTATTCGTATTCACACACACACACACACACACACACACACACACACACACCTACACACACACACACACAAAAGCAAATACCACTAACCTTTACATTTTGGATGTCTGTTTCTTCTTGCACATTTCAGTCTTTCACAAGTTCAATTTTAATAGAAACAATCTTCTTAGCAAATTGTCAAATAAGTTTCTGCAAGTTAAATTAAAGAGGTTTCATTTCAGCACATTGTCTAATTTTAGCTTCCACAAGTTCACTGTTGTTTAATGTTTTACTTCCTAAAAAAGCTGACAATGGAGCTTTGCTTCATTAATTTTGCTGATGATGGACACGGATGGGTACTTGTAATAATAGGTCTACTGGATTCGGAAACGGACAATTTTTTTTCCTCTGAACTCTTTTTTTTTTCCTCTGAAGTGGCTGCCGATTTCCTCTGAAATCAGCGGATCCGAGGAGAGTTCCCCATCCTGATGAATATAATTAAATAAAACCTCCAAATGAAATAAATGGCTACCTTAGTGCTGTCTAACTGAGCAGTCACACCAGCATTGGAGGAAGTGAGCTGAGATATGGATGTCTTCAGGCCAGTGATTTCTGCACCGGCAGCACTGAGCTCCCCTTCTAGACTGGCTTTCTGTCTCTGCAGTGAGGACTGGGTAAACGTTAGGTGGTCAATCTCGGCACGTAGGTTGCGCCGCACACTCTCCAACTCCTCGCGACAGTCACTGTTGAGTTCAGCAGCAAAAAATCCCACACGTTATAATTATTATTAATATTTATGCGCCAAATCTAGACTTAACTCTAGGCTCTTACATGAGTACAGAACTTTATAAAATAAAATGAGGAAAACTCATTAACTATTAACATTAACCTAATATACAAAATCTCATGACTCTAACACGTACACATTCAAACTCACACGCACACATGTGAATATGACGTTACAATCATCATTAAAACAGAAGATGGTCGAATAAGTCTGATACTTTCCAGACTATTAGCTGTCCATTTGTAACGATAAAATGCACCCCCTTACCCCTCCCCACACACACATACTGAAACTAGAAGGGCAATGCTCATATGACTCACATGCTCCTTATGGAACTCGCAATATTTAACATAAAAATGAGTGCTCAGAAAAAAAACAAAAAGAAAAAACTAAATGAAGCGGTGGCATTAAAATGCAAAGTGATACAGACTTTGATCTTTCTATGCTCTTGACCTCGAGATGACACAGACATCCTGCTCCAAATACACTCATGTAATATCAAAGTACAGCAAAAGTAATATAATTATGCCCCCCAAAAAGGTGACCTTGGGATGACCTTGATCTTCAGTGACCTTGATCTTGGGATGACTGTGACCTCTCATGCATGTCTGATCAATAAACCAATGAAGTTACATACTATGGGTTAGATAAACTGCCATTCCACTGTACGATGACCTATTTTTTGGTACGTTTTTGCAAGGCCTAAAATTATCTTGACCTCCAAGATCAACGGAAAACGGAACATACATCTATAATCTCTAAATACAACAAGTTTGGACTTTACATTTCTCACAGTTTAGGGTCAAGGTCACTTCAAAGTACATATACTGACTTTGAACAACTCCAGTGGCCTTGAACTTAGGGTGAGACCAAATTTGCAAAATATGTGTGTCTCGTTGATATCTATCATGCATGAAAGAATCATACGTTCAATATTAATAACCTGGAAAAAAAATTGGAAATTTTGTGAACAAATTGTCATTTTGTTGTGTTAAAGTGGAAGGTGACTGTTCATGGCTTGGGAGAGATATGTTCCATTTGTTGGATGGTCTAGCCTCGGGTTTGCTCCTGCTGTGCAGAATCCTTTGGTGTGGCCATTGGGTTTAGTAGTGAGCAAGAACTACGTTGTCAGCTGGCATTTTATGCAAGCCAGTGGCAGTGACTTGTAGTGCATGTCGTGGCACTAGTAGCCAGCTAAACCGGTTTACTATCAACACGCTTCATCGCCTTGGAGGACAAATATTTTTATGTCCTTCTTACGAAGGATAAATGAAAATAACAGTTCCGGTCGGGCCGTACTCTCAAAGTGGAAAAATAGAAGCGGGAGACAAATGCTCCGCTCGGCTACATTTTGACTAACATCCGATGACCCTATGACCTTGACATTGAAGCGAAGTCATTCATTTACTGATCATTTATGAGGTCTCACGGATGTACACCAACTAACAAGTTTGGTTGTGATAGCTGAAATAGGTTCTGAGTACTTTGCCACTTTAAGGTTTTGCACAGACAGCGGATGGCAGACATATGGACGGAAGGACATTTTTTTCCCATATCAATTTTGGACTATTTAGGACTCATCTCGCACAGATTTGCAAAAGTCTGGAAATGTATTTGGGGTGAGTAGAAAAAAAAAACAATCTTTAAGAAAAAGAAATACATAAGCCACATTCCAACTTCTTACATAATTTAATAACGAATATGTAACTATCACAGTCACAAAAACCTGAAGAAAAAGAACACAAAAGTGCACTGAATAAAAAAAGCAAGGTGTTTGTGCAGATCAGATGTAACTAAAGTACAGAGTAAGGTGCGGCGTACTGACCTGAGCTTCCGTTGCAGATCTCGGTTTTCCTGGCTGATGATCTGGGTCTGCTCCGAGTGTTTTTCCATATCGCCACTCAGGGCCTGCTTCTGGGTCTCCAGCTGCTTGACGCGCTGGTTGTACGATTCCAGCTGCGTCTGCAGAACTTGGGAGTTGGCGTCGCGCGTTTTTAAAATGGATTCCATGTCTTCCAAACGCCCCTTCAGGTCCCATGGCTGTCGCTTTTTGCTGGCTGTCACGGACGGTTTTTTCTCTACAAGGCCTGCAGAGAAAGTGTGGATTAGTTATTATCATATTTGACACTACAGTGTTACCTGAATGTACCGGCCCCTGTAAATAAAGGCCATCTGTACGATGCAACCACTATGGTCAGGCACCCATCACTTTTCAATACAAACAATCCTTAAAATAACAGCCACTTGCCTAATGCGAAATGTGGATATCTCGCCCAGGCATTTAATTCAAAAAATGTTTTAGCCTCGAAGCCTATGCCTAATAATTCTGGCGCTTGAGAGGCTAGATTTGGTAGGTTTACTTCCGCAAGACAAAAAACCCAACCCGCGTGTTCATCAAACAAGGCAGTTTCAAGTTTACATGCAGCAACAATGGCTTTGCTTAAGAGGAAACACCTAACGTTGGAAGAAACGGTTACAACCATTAACAAAACTTGACAGCGGTGTCTCTTGCAGACAGCTAGCAGCAGAACTCCAATGTGGAAAAACTCCTATTTCAAGTATTAAAAGCGAATGCATTCAGATACTGGACAAATAGGAGTCCGTTGGAAGAGCCACTAGGTAAACTTTTTTTTTTCTTTTTTCAAATACATGTAAGTACTGTATTATTATTATTACTGATTCCGTTTTATTTTGTTTCAATTCAGAACAGTCCTGTACAGTAATACATTTTCCCTTATATGTTAATACTACATGTATTACTTGTAGCAGCAATATACAATTAATGTTCTCTCTTTTTAATTACATTTTGTAGGACTTCATAAGTACATTATCAATGTCACGTATGCCTTCCCTGGAAATAAAGGCCCCCTGCAAATAAGGGACATTTTTGAGCTTCCCCAAGGGTGTCCGCTATTGGCAGGTACTACTGTATCAGATTCAGTACAATTGTACTCTCCACTGTTACTGATATAATATGCTACATTGTAATCTGTAGCGAATGAATAGTAACAAAAGACTTGCAGATTTTGGGGAGCCATACATAATTTGTATGGAACTTTCATACCTGCACTCTGTGTTCCTGCTTTTCTCAAGTTACTGGCGGAGACAGTTCTGGACAATGCCGAAGTCTCTGAGAAAACAAAGAACATAAGCCCAATGACAGAACATGACAAAATAGAATTATTTAGGGTGTGAGCTTTGTGCGCTGTGCGTCACACTGTAGGCTGTACATTACAGAATGTTAGGTCACTGCTAACTGAAGACGATTTGCAGTAACCTGTGATTGCAATAGGCAAACCCAGCTGTAGGTGCTTAAAAAAGGGGAAAAGTAATGATCACTGTGGCAAGGAAACATATTTGAAACTGCAAACAATCAAGTCATGTTCAGGACTTGGCCTAAAGCAGTTTGAGAAACCAGAAAGCCAGCATAGTTCTGGACGGGCTTTCGCCCTCTGCAGTTCACAGTCATATGTCAAAACTGCTGCACGGTTTATCTAAAGGTCAAAAGGAAAGCGAGGAGGAGTGAAGCAAAGACTTAAAAGAAATAAACACTGTCCACCATTACCCTCTATGATCGTGACCAACGCCCGCTCCATTAGGCCTAAATCTAACAATTTGAATTTTGAAGAATTACAGGCCTATACTAGTTACATGTCTGAATTTAGGGATGCGTGTCTGTTGTTTATATCTGAAACCTGGTTTTGTAATAAGATTGACAATGAAAGTGTAGCAATTGATGGTTTTGGTGTACCGCTTAGAACTTATAGAGATTTTGAGATCAGTGGCAAACAGTCGGGGTGTGGCATATGCCTGTACGTCAATCAACGTTGGTGTAACAGTGCAAATGTAACAGTGCGAAAACAGTTGAACACACGCGAACTTGACCTTCTAGCAGTGTCACTGCGTCCTCGCTACATGCCGCGTGAGTTCGGTCAAATCTTCGTCACGGTTATCTACACACCTCCCCATGCCAACCCTGCCGCGACCCAGATTGCCGATGTCGTTCAGGAGCTACAAATGATCTCCCCTGATGCACCTAACTTTATTGCAGGAGATTTCAATAGCTGTGACTTGTGCACTTGTTTGCCCTCATTTCAACAGTATGTGTCTATCCCCACTCATCAAAACAATACAATTGATCGTCTATATGGCAACATTCCTGATGCCTATAAATCCTTTGTACTTCCATCTGTTGGTAAATCTGATCACGATTGTGTCCATCTCATTCCATCTTACCTGCCTAAAATCAGATCACAACCCATTGTAAAGAAAACAGTGAAAGTTTGGTCTTCTGAAAGCATTGAACAGTTACAAGGATGTTCTGACTGTACTGACTGGAACATGTTTTTGGAATCTAGTGATGGTGTAAATGAAGCTGCTGATGTTATTTCTGACTATATTAAGTTCTGTGAGGATACTGTCATCCCTACCAAAACTATAAAAATATTTCCAAATAACAAACCTTGGGTCTCTAAGTCACTCAAAGCCACGCTCAACGAAAAGAACATTGCATTTCAAACCGGTGATAAAGCTGAACGTAGGCGTGTTCAAGCAAAACTAAGAAAGGAAATTCAGGATGCTAAACGGCAATATAAGAAAAAGGTAGAATCACAGTTCGAGCGCGGTAACCTGGCTGATGCTTGGAATGGGTTGAAAACTCTGTCCGGTCAAGCGAAGCTAAAGACTAGTAAAGTCAACTAACTGTGACCTTCCTTTTGAAAACCGAATTAAATTGTCAGAAGAACTAAATTCATTCTACTGCCGTTTCGAACGCGACGATACAAAAGACAACGTTGATGATATTATTTCTCTTTTAGAACAAGACGTGGTTGATGGTGATGCTGACTTTGAGATCGACGGTGCCACAGTTGAGTCCACGTTTAAACAACTGAATTTGAGAAAGGCCAATGGCCCCGATGGTATAGGGGGTCGGACCTTGAAGTGGTGCGCTGCACAGTTGTGCTTAGGATTCAGTCAGCTATTTTCGTGGTCAGTCAGGGACTGTGTTATACCTAGTGTATGGAAACACTCTATCATCTGTCTCGTGCCCCAAAACAGTAAACCCAAAGAACTCAACGACTACGGCCCTGTTGCCCTGACATCCATAGCTATGAAGTGTCTCAAACGGATTCTTCTGTCTCATCTTCTTTGTCACACTCAGCCTTTCTCTGACCCTCTTCAGTTTGCATACAAACCCAATCGTTGTACCGACGACGCTACTCTGACGCTTCTCCACAATGCTTATGATCACTTAGAGACCTCTGGTTCCTTTGTCCGTATTCTATTTATAGACTTTTCTTCTGCTTTCAATACCGTACAGCCACACCTCATGGCTCAGAAGCTTTTGTCTTACACTGTCCCTCCTAGACTCGTCCTGTGGATCGTTCACTTCCTCGTGTCCAGATCTCAGGTCGTCTGCGTTCACTCTGCTATCTCATCTCTCAAACAAACGTCCACAGGAGCTCCTCAGGGTAAGGTTCTTTCTTTGGTACTTTTCACGCTCTACACAAACGACTGCAGAGGAACTGACGCCACACCGGTCATAAAGTACTCTGACGATTCTGCCCTTGAGGACCTGTCCAATTCAAATGCTGTGTATTTCTCTACAGTTGATAGGTTCAGCTCCTGGTGCAAACAAAACTATCTGGACTTAAATGTAAAGAAAACTAAGGAACTGGTAATTGACTTTTGTAAAAACAACGCTCTCATTCTAGACCTTGTCATTGATGGTGTTACAGTCGAGAGAGTCACTCAATACAAATACCTGGGAACCATCATTGACGAGAAACTGAAGTTCATTGCAAACACCCAGGCCATCCACAAAAAAAATGTCAGTCTAGAATTTACTGCCTTCAAAAACTTCGAAATCTCCAAGTCAATAGCCGCATCCTTCAGACTTTTTACTCTTCTTTTATTGAGTCCGCTCTTAACTTTTCTTTCATCTGCTGGTATGGAAGTTTGTGTGTAAAAATCAAAGGTGTGCTGGATCGAGTGGTGAAAGTCTGTGGGAAGGTCGTGGGAGTGAAACAAGAGAGTCTGCAGGTGTTGTATGAAAAGCGTCTTGTGCGGAAAGCCAGTTGCATTGTGCTGGATAGCACTCATGTGCTTGCTCACCACTTCCAGCTCCTGCCTTCTGGAAGGCACTACCAAACACCAAGGGTCAGAACGCTCAGGAACAAAAAACAGTTTTATCCCAAGGGCTGTCTCATTACTTAATAAATGACATGTGTGTGTGTGTGTGTGTTTGCCCAAAATAATTTCATTTAACATTTGCTGTCTTTTAATGTTAGCATGCATAAGTGTAATTATATTCATGTGTGACTGTGCAGTTTTATCCTCATTGCCATTATGATTGTTGTTATTATTATTGGTATGTTTATTCCTTGTTGATTGAAATTGTACACCACAATGTAATTTCTTGTAAAAGATAATAAAGTTGTCTTATCTTATCTTATCTTAATTCATTGCCAATTGTTGAACACACTTTTGAGCAAATGTTCGTGACGCTGAAGCCATTTTTCAGTGTGTCTGGGTACAAGGAGCACAAACGTTAAAGTGCTGGCAGGAGCTCCTGACCACAGTGCTCACTGAAAGCACACTAATATGAAGATTAGACCCACCGAAAGCGGTATTGTTCAACCTGGAACCACTTAGTGCTCGTGTGCCTGTGGTCGCTGGTCTTGATGCGCCAGGTCTGCCCCCAGCTCCAGGCCTCCCTACTTGCAAAACACAAAAGAACACAAAAATCATTATATTCTAGATCTACAGGGTGTTCCAAAAGTCTTGGGCACATTTTGACATTGAATATTTCCGAAACTATTAAGGATATAAAAACGCATCTGGTAAATTCAGAAAGCTTGTAATCTCAATTTTTACATGGATTGTTCAAAGATATTCAATGTGAGCACCATTGGTCACACGACACACATCAAGCCGATAGTCAAATTCTTGCCAAACGCGTCCCAGCATTTTCTGGTTGAGTGAACGCCATTAATGGGTCTGAAAAGAAATTAAAAAAAATCAACAGCTTTACAAAAAACTTAATGTAATTAGCTTTAAAATGGCTCAAATTTTATCTTACTACCATTCATAGTAAATAAGATATGGGGACTTCAAATGTGCCCAAGACTTTTGGAACACCCTGTATATTAACAGTGATGTTGCTAGAAATTTTCAGCATAGGCCATTTGGCCAATTCAGTCACACACCTTTAGGACATTTTTAAAATCTTTCGGCCACCATATTGACTTCCTTCCAACACCAAACGAGAGGCCACTGACAAGTTTCGGTTTCTTTTTCTGCGGCATTTCGAAAACGAAAAGTTTCATTGCCGGAAGCACACTATTTGCAACAAGGGGAGTTACTCTAACTCTCTCTGCTGATGCATGTGTCGTCTGCTTGGCGCTTCTGATATGCGATGTTCGACCAGTGTTCCCGATTACGCATAGTAGTGCGTCAATTACGCACAAAATATGAAAAATGACGCAGAAAAATTTGCATGTGTGCGTCCTGTGGACGCACATATTTTTTTCGAATCGTTTAAGTCAAAAATACGACCAACGAGTGGCGAACTAATTCACTGCATAATCAGAATCAGAACCCAACTGAGACTGCCATTGCAGACGATTAAAGATTGTATCGGGAGTTGTCGTCCTTAAAAATCGCATGCGCGCATTGTAAACTTCTTCCAAGCAATCCATTCACTGAACATCTTTGATTCTATCATACACGATCATATGTCACTTCTAACTTGGTTGGCTGGGCTCAAAACCCGTTCATCCACAGCAATATCAAGTACAGATCCTGTCATTATCAAAAATACGGAAGCTGTTGTGCAGGGTGCTCTGAAGGAGTTTGCAGCAACCAAGCGACCCAGGCTTAAATAAACATTTAATACATTTTTTTTTTTTTTGGTTTTATATGATTATGATAACTAATGTGACGCTTTAACAAAGTAAAGAAAAGAAAAGAAAAACGTGAGGCTTGGACTTGTTTTTTCATTTCTTTTTCCGATTTGGGGACTCTCAAAATTTGCACAAGGACTCTTAAAATTTTATACCTGCGAGTCCCAAGGACTCTCATTTTTTGGGGGTGGAGGGAACACTGTTCGACAATAACTCATAAAACCTTTATTTAACTGATAGGAAATTAATATGGCCAGAAGCAATAACAACGAAACAGACATGAGACAAGCAAACAAAAAAACGGACAAAGGGTGGCCGATTGAGGCGTAAAACCTTAGGACAGTGGACCGATCAGAACATGACTCTTTCGGACATTTTGGAATTTTATCGGTGAATGGCCGATTTGCCGACGAAAACGACATCACTGTACTAACTTGAAAGTTAAGTGTATTAGTTTATAATACATTAAGTAAAATTCTCAACTATTCAGTACTGTCAGTCAAAACTCTCAGGAAAGCAGTAATAGAAAAGAAAATAATATATTCATTTATTATCACTACCTTAAAAATTGTACTATTTTTATATGATTCCGTTTTCTCTGATATTTATCTGGAAAGACACAAATCTGATTGATGGCAATGACATGAGAGCATAGCACAACTGTTGGTCTGACAGTATAATCCAATGTATAGTCTGTGCATTGAGGCATTCCACCACCCCAACGCTCATGTCCCAGTGCCAGCTACCTAAATTCACCCAGCAAGCACTAGGGCCCTTCTCCCCATGCCCGGTGGCCTTGATTGTGCCCAAGGCAGCAAGTAGGCAGCTCAGGCAAAACCAGGCTGGAGAATAGCTGAAGAAAAAAACCTCTGAAATCCGGTCGGGATCCGGGGGCGAAGCCCTGGTGGGGGGTCTGGGTGGCGAAGCCCCCCTGAAGCTGAAAGTTTTATAGCATTTAAAACCCCAAAAGTATGCTTTTTGTGAGAGATAAATTTGGATGTTTTTCATAATATTCATGCATTCATATATAGACATTATTATTTTTTATATTATTATTAAGACTAATGTTCACATACACACCAAAAAACTGTTACTTGGAAAAAAAAACTGAATAGGTTTGTGTCAACATATGCACGATTATGGCAACTGTCACAAACAAGCTTGCTTCCTAGTATTAAAATCTAAATTAAAAAAAAAAAAAGAAAATCAATACTCTATTTCGTCGTCCGGAAATACAAGTGTCGTAACTCAAAAAACCCAACTTTTCAGGAGACGAAAAAAACTGATTATTTTCGTCCCCGTTGATCAAATTGAGACAAACTTTCGTACATTAGATCTGTTCGACGAGATACATGACCCGGTTATTTTTTCTTTAGGGAAAAATATGTCTTTCTATGTAATCTCAACAATGTGTAGATTTTTTGCCAAAAAGACGGAAATACAAGTGTCGTATGTCGACTTACGACTATTGTAGTTTGAATTAGGTGAAATAAAATTGACGTAAGTCGACTTACGACACTTGTATCCGGATTGAGATGAAAACTCTTATCAGGAATTGCAAGTTACGACATTTGTATTGCAGAATTTTAGTAATAGATGCGTTGCCACCGTTTAGTTTTCCTTTGTAATTACAGTTATGGAAGTATGGTTATTGTTTGCCGTTGCTTTGTTTTGTGCATTAGAATTTGTGTGAAGCGGGGTGAGTGAGAGAGAGAGAGAGAGAGAGAGAGAGAGAGAGAGAGGAGGAGGAGGAGGAGGAGGAGACGAAGAAGAAGAAGAAGAAGAAGAAGAAGAAGAAGAAGAAGAAGAAGAAGAAGAAGAAGAAGAAACAATAACAAAAACAACAACACAATTATGACGGAGAAATGGGTTGAGAGAGAAAAGGAGAGGGGGGGAGGGAGAGAGGGAGAGAGAGAGGGAGAGAGAGAGAGGGAAAGAGAGAGAAATAGAGGGGGGAGGGGAGGAGGGCATTGCAGTTGAAACACTTTATGTAAATCGATAGTGTAAATCAACAACACCACCTTATTAAGGCACCATTCTCTGGCTCATTAAACAATTTAAAACAAAAATCAAATTTTAATATAATTTCATTGAGTCCCAAATAAACATAAAACCACTGTGCATGTGCCCTTCAGAGTCCCTTTCGATTTCAACATCAAGACAAGTTATACCTCGTGGGGCAATGATTTAAAGAAGGTGTGATGAGACTTTGGGATGATGCAGCTTTGACACAGATTGCTTAGGTCTTCATAATTTTCCTTGCTGATGGGATATGGGGTCGTCGACACATTTTGCAGTTCAATCTCGGCGGGGTTGGGAATATTGTGTGCTGCTCTGACTTTTTTGTACCAGGTTAAGCTGACAGAAGGGACCAGTATAGTCGTACCCGATGAAGACCAGGTTGGGTTCTTCAGAGGTAAGCAGAAAGCGTTTTATGTCTAGCCATCTCACCTTCTCCTTCTGGGTGTCAAGCTGACAATTTTTCTACAAGCTTGCAACTTTCTTGAAATCGAAAAAATCTGATTGGACAAGCTCCTCAACAATGTACGACGGTGCGTGGCGTTTCGCTGTCTTCCTAGTCTGCACTGGCTGGTTGTGTACACGGAAATGTTTTTGCTACTTCGTTCAATCACGGAATGCATGCTATCCACTTCATTCTGACTATGACCAGATACAAAAAGATGTGGTGTATTTCTGCCAGCTCAAACTTTCGCAACGCATACCAAAGCATGGACAGAAAGTTTCTGTTTCGATTTTGACCCCCACAACTATCAGAGAACAAAATGACCTTCTTAATTCCCTCTTTGTGAATGCGTTGGAGATACCTGTAAACGCAGCTCCCAATTTCATTAGAGCCCCGGAGCGCTGTCGTCTCATACCATACGTTGCAGTATCTTTGACCGTTCCGGTAATCATAGATGGTCAAGTTGTAGGTGTTCAGTTTTCGTTTGTAATACAAACAAGATTCTGCACTATGAGGTGTGGGTAACACTTCCTCGAGGTCAAACACAGCTGCTGCCATTGATGGGTCTCATTTGACTTGTTCTTTTATTGCATCTTTCACCTTTCTACTTCCTTCCTTTAGCTGGATTTGCTTTTCATAATCGCCGTCGTCTTCCTTGAAGTAACCGTTGTCATGGGCGGAGCACAAATCGCACCTGTCTTTCAAGGGCTTCAAAAAACTATGTTGAACTCTCGGTTGAAAACATTTCTGTATGTTGTTTCACTGGCAGGCGTCTTGCATCCTTCTTTTTGGCGTTTTTCAACGTACAACGAATGCATCTTTAGCAGACTCAAAGAGCTCTCTAAGTATTCTCTTGATGACTCTTTTCGACTGTAGTGGCTCTCGACTCGCGGAAAGCTATCTATGTGTTTCTTGATTTCTTCTCGCTTAGTGCAGTTCGCTTTGCTTCTCTGCTGCCCTCTCGTTTCCTTCTCACTCGTACCCAGACAATTCATCTTTGTCAAAGCTGTGACGACGACGCGTTCTGATACGTCTAAAGTGTCCAAAAGCATTCGTTTACAAACTGGAATAATTCTCTCGTCAACAAGCAGGCAGTACTGATACGAACACCCTCTTCTGGAACAGGATTTGGAGTGTGCGTTTTTTTTTTGTCGACTTTTCGCACGGATTTGCAGAGATACTCTCTCTGCCGTGTGAGACAACCCAGTTTCCAGAAATTTGGAAAAATTTTCTCTCTGTCACCCTCTGAGATTTTCATTCGGCACTTATTTCTACACCTATCTCCAAAGCCGGACTTGAGCTCTCTCTTTCTTTGGACCTTCCCTACCCTTGAGACGTAAGACTGTCCACTATCTCTTAAACGTTTCCTCTGGCTGATTTTCCAGGAACCTTTGTCTCGGAGTCTTTTCCTTGATTGCCTTGGCTTATCCTGGGCGGGCAAGGGGCATGGGCTTGTTAATGTGGAATCCCCTGCACTGAGTGAGCCTACTGAAGTATTGCAGACTTCGTCGTGGCAACTTGCTTCTCCACTCACTTCTGCCATTGGCCTGCTTTGAGTAACGTCATCAAGGCGGTCGTCACAAATCATCTCTGATGATGACGATGAACAGTCTAGCTCTTCTTTCGATGGAACATACTCATCGTCGCAGTCGCTCAGATCTTCGGTAGAATCCTTCTTCTCCATCTGTGCAAGTGGCAAGTCTTTGAGCGTTGTAGTTTCAAGATCCATTGCACGGAACGAATCAGCATTCCTAAGGCGAATCCGAAGGCTTTCAAGAGGGATGTCATCTTCTTCTGACCGTCTAAGTTGAATGAGAGGTATATCTTCATCTTCCTCAAAACGTTTGAGTTGGATAAGGGGAATGTCTTCATCATTATCTTTCGTCTTTTTGAGTGGGATCAGAGGAATGTCTTCATCATCATCATCGTCCGTCTGTTTGAGGGGCATGTCTTCATCATCATCATCATCATCATCATCATCATCATCATCATCATCATCATCATCATCATCATCATCATCATCATCATCGTCTGACTGTGAAAGATCTCTGAGTGTAGTGGGGTCATTGTCACAATTATTTAACACACTTCCCTCATGCTTTTCAGCAGTTGTTCCCGTCATCTTAACACAAGCACGGATATTTGCTACCTCAAACATAGTCATACAGGTGTCCATCCCAAGGGACAAACACAGAGCATGGACGAATGTCATCAAGTCATGCACGCCATTAATATGCTTTGTTACACAAGAAAGGCCGTCTGGGTGGCACAACCCAATCTCATCCCTGCAATGCTAATCAAAAATGTAAAAGGTTGACATGACTTTTATGATGGCAATAGTAGAAATGTAGAGAAAATATCGAATACATTAGTCGTATGTGAAGAGCAAAAGCAATGGATCTGTCCAGATTCGCAATACAAAAGTCGTAAGTCGAGATACGACACTTGTATTTGCGACGTTACGAGCAAAAATCCCGATACAATCGTCGTAACTCGACTTACGACAGTTGTATTTCCGCATAATATTTAGTGGGTTGACTTACTGCTAATGTATTTTTTGTAATAACGGTCACATTTGGAGGAGATGGGGTCTAAGATTCTCACAGAACATGCGCCTTGGACCCCCGATGCTGCATGCCAAAAATCTCAAAAACGCCAAAAATCGAGTTACGACACTTGTATTTCCGGACGACGATTTGAAAAATGATGATAAGGTGCTGTTTTTTTAAAGTTACTGCTGGCTTAGTATTAGTGCAGTCTCTTGGCTGGAGGTCTGTCATCAGCTTTTGTTGCTCTTGTCAGGAGGGTTTATGTTTCAATTAGTCTTGATGGAACCACTAAGCAAACAAACTCTACCTGGTATCATTGTGCAGCTAGTCAGTGCTTTCACAGCACATTTGTGCTTCTTCGTAAAGAAGTGCTCAGTGAGCGCTGTAATACCACGATTAGTGTATCTAATTTCTTTGTTGCACATGATGCAACGAGCCATGCCTGCAGCATAAACTTTTCAAAAATGAGAGCCGATACGCTGCTCGACTCCCTCCACTTTTACCACTTTCGACGTCCAATCCCAATTCCATTTGTTGGCGATGTCTCCCTCTTGAAAATCTTCTCCCCAGTTAATAATCCGCGATGCGCACGACATTTCTGTAACTTCTCACACTCGAAAGGACCGTGTGAAAGAACATGTGTCTCTGCTGGGCGGAAATACTTCGTGGTGTGCGCCCAATTATCAACACGCGCTTCTACCGGAAATGGTACAGAGTAAGGCAAAACGTTGGAATGGGTTTGCGGAGCGAACATACATGGTTAATTTACGATTTGCGTCTCCTTTTTTTTTTTTCCTCGGAACAAATTTTTAAACCTCGGGAAGTAAGTTCATTAACCTCGGAAACTCGCGTATCCGAGGAGAATTCTCCAGCCTGCAAAACATGTACAGTCCAGCACCATCAGCAGCTCTTGAGCTAGACAAAAGCTAAATACAAAACAACGATTACAAAGCAACAAATAAGTTGTGTAACCAGCCTGCAGGCACACACACAATAGGAGCTACAGCAACCAGCCTTTTGTCTTCATGAAGGACACTGGTCTGATCAAAGGTTACATTAAATATTTGTTTTTTTTAGTCTCGCTATACTATAGTGAAAAATCAATGAAAAAAAAGTGTTACACAGTTAATCTGAAAGGAGAACTACAACGGTAAAACAAGCGTGATCTATACCATTAGCAGGTGGCCTCATTAGTCGCGCGCTGGCAATAGCCCGGTTTGCGGTCGTTGCCGGGGCTTTCATAGCTGGTTTGCGGGCTGGCTGTGTTCCAGAAAGGCTGGAGCTGGACGACCCCCTGGAGACTGACTTGGTAGAGTGACCGGAATTGTTCAAACCACTTTCATCCAAGCGAGATTTCTTGTTGCTGGATGCCACCACCTTCAAAATTTATGTTAACATTTATTTTTCTTAAAAGTGGAGTGTTTGTAGTGTATTAGATAATATTAATAAACATCCCAGGTGGCATGGTGGTGCAGTGGGTTAGTCACCAGTGGGTTAGTCACCAGTGGGTTAGTCACCCGTTCCTATCCCCTTAGGTCGAAAGGATAGGAATAATAATAATAATAACAATTTATAAAATAAATTGTTATTATTATTATTATTCCTATCCTATCCAGTACTCGGAGGTTGTTTGGGTGCTACAAATGGTCACTTCACCAACGTACTCCATCCTTATCCAGGGCTAGAAATTAACTTTTTTCTTTGGGGGCCACCAGGCCCCTTGATTGAAAAATTTGAGGGCCCACAAGCAACTTTCAGGGCCCAACTTGAAAAATAATGCAAACAAAAAACAAAAGAATTATTGACAATATAATAAGTAGAAAGTACAATTTGTCTGATAATCTCAAATAAAAACAATTGAATTTCCAATTTTGCTGAGTGATGTCATTTTTATTTGCCCTTTCTTTCACTTTCAAACATTACCAACAAAAAAGGGGAAAACACACACACATTCAGTGACACACATATTCCAGTGACCATTGAGCCTGAAATGGCCATTAAACAAAATAGAAAAAAATCAAGTGAGTCTCATAACACTTTTCAGTTTTGTGACTGAGTATTGCACAATACACATCATTAAATTTTTAATATGAGTAACCTAACAAAAAATCTGACCTCAATGCGCAAAAGTTCAAAACAAAACCATGAAAGGGAACTAACAGTACATTTCCTCGTTCACTTCAAGGCCATGCCATGGAAATCTTTTTTTCCACCCTTCATTGTAGTTCCTTGATCTTTTTTCCTCTTCATACTTCTTTTTTCTCTCTTTTTCTTGTTCTTTCCTTTCGTCAACGTTTTCTTCTGGCGTCTTTCGCTTCCCAAAAATTGGAAAATACGCCATCGCCGATTGTTTTAGCAACTGTATGGCGACGATATGTAGCCATATTTTCGTGTTTGCAAAGATGGACATTTTGCGCTTATGGTGTTCCCCTCGCCTTTTGTTTATTATATTAAAAAGATATTGAAGTATATATTAAACTTTTGAGTGCAAAATTAAAGGGGTTTCGCTTCTTTTCTGGTTCTTTTTTCTGTCCAAATTTAGGGCACCGGTGTGGGTTGCTTCCCTTGGCCCAAATACGAAACTGCCGAGTAGAGCTAGCTGTAGCAGACGAATTATTTTGCGGGCCAAGCGGGTCCTTCGTTTTTCAACTTTCCGAGCCCGAAATCAACTTTGCGGGTTTTTGGCCCCGGGCCCCCGCTAATTTCGAGCCCTGTTATCTGTCCTCAGCAACTCTCATGGGGGCTCAGTGTCAAGCCAGTCCATCCTCGAATGTTGTCCTCCCAACTCTTTTTCTGTCTCCCTCTTCTTCTGCATCCCTGCACCGTGACTTACTAGATGGTCTTAATAATAATAATATTAATAAGGATATTTATATGGCGCTTCTTCCTAATAACATCAGTTCAAAGCGCAGTTCTAACGCATTTATACTTGACGTTAACATCGAAACACCTATCAAAAGAAGTGAAACAAAAACGAGACACTAATAAATTATGCAATGACATAACACAAACATGAAAAAGAATATTTACAAGTAAACTATAAAAGATTAGGGAGGGAGGGGGATGAGGGAGGGGGCTAGAGATGTGCAGTTTGATGGAGGTGGCCTGAATCAGACTGAATCAAAGGCCTGATGGCGTGATGCTATAGTGACGTGGCCATACCATCGGAGTTTCCCTTTCTTCAACACAGTGAGCATGTCATCATGTTGTCCAATGGTTTGTGTGATGGTCTGTCAGACTTCGTCGTTGGTGATGTGCTGGGTATAGGAAAAGCCCCGAACTCTTCTGCAGCGCCTCATTTCCATGAATGATTTGTATTTTTTGTTGTGGGTCTGCCTTGAGGGTCCATGTGGTGCAAGCATAATAGGAAGAAACAGATACAATGGCTCCTAAATATTTGAAGTTATGCACTGTGTTGAGGGATTGGCCAAGGAAGATGTTGAAAAGTGTTGGAGAAAGTAGGCATCCTTGATGCACACCAATTGTTGTTCTGAACCAGTTCCTGATGGCGCTGTTGTGGAGGGCTGCAATGGTAGCCGTGTCATACAGTCTTTTGATGACTTCAATAATGCTAGGGCTGAACTCACCATTGAAGTTTTATCATAATCCCAACCTCACAATCTGTGCTTCATGTCTTTCTCCTGGGCTGAGCAACCACAATCAGTTCTTCTGCTTGGGCTGATCAATAAATCAGATTGATCATAAGTTCCAGCTCTTATGAAATGTTCCTAGTTCATTTGCTGCTATAGATTGTCTTTAGTTTAGGCTTAAGTCACTAAAATGTTGATGATGTTAACTTCTGAAGTACTCATATCCTTACCTCTTCATCTTCATCATCTGGGCTACGTGCCCGTTTGTAGTTTTGTGGTGGTTTGAGTCGACTGCCAGGCATTGGCAGTTTGCTTCCAACTTTATTCCTGGTTGCCAAAGGCTCTCTCTGCAAAACAGTGATTTAGCGCAATATAAATGAAAGAAAGATTTGTTTCACTACGCTAACCAGTAAACTATATATTAATACTGTCATTGACTGCCATACTGTCCGTCTGCCACAGGAAGTTGTTACGCCTTACGTAAAAAAAGTAAAGTCGATACGCCTTACGTAAAATTGCCTCGAAAAAATCTTATCAAAATTGAAAATGTTCTCCACTGACTCATTTGACTGGTTTCTTCTTCTTCTTTCGTTGGGGGCTGCCACCCTCAGCTTATTACTGATGTCCGATGTCCAAAATCCTTTTCTTTTTTTTAAAGTGTGATTAACAAGAATCATATAAGTGACTTAAAGTGTGCTCTCAAATACTCGTTTATCGAGGGGGCAGAGGCCTGTGGAAGTCTATGGCTATGGTTCCAACACTACTATTTTTTTCCCTTACTATTATTAACTTAAGTATTTTATGTATGCAACGAGTCTTGTGCATGACACAAAACAAAATAAAATAAAAAGGAGGCAAAGTTGCTAGGTAATTCAACTTACTTCCTCGCTCATCCTGAAAGAAGAATCTTAGTTTGCAAAACAATTCAGTTTCCCGATATCTCGGAAGTCGCATTTAAATCTCCTGCGTTCGAAAGTTTCATTTGTTAGGAGAAATGTAATTGGTTACAATATTTCCAAAAGAACCAGCCATTGGATAAAATGTGTTTTGCATGGGTAGCCTCCCCTGCTTGAACTCTTTTGGGTTAGGACTATGCCTATTTTTCCGCCTCTATGTAGGTCTATTTTCTTGGGGGTGGGGAGGGAAAACACATAATAATTTTATATTTGACAAATTCCTTTATATTACATTATTTATCATAGTTTCAAGAAATCTACAATGAGTTCTAAATAGCTCATTAATTAATGAACTTTTTTAAAGGCACGAAATCCAGGATTTCGACCAGTAGTAATTTAAATTCACACCTATGTTATCCGGCCCTATATCCTATCCCGTAACTCGAAAGTCGTTGGGGCATAACAGATGATCTTTTAACCTGCGTACACCATCTTATCTGTCTTCAGCAACCCTCATGGCTTCGCTCGGTGTCAAGCCAGTCCATTCTCGAATGTTGTCCTCTTTTCTCCGTTCCTTTTTTTTTTTCCTTCCTGCCGTTCTGAGAAGGGAGAAAAGAAAAGTAAGGTTGAGGCACAGTTGGAGGAGTTAACAAAGCTAGTCCTAAAAATGAGTCAGAAATTAGGGAACCTGGAAGCAAGCTGCACTGGCAGTAGCCTTGATGAAAAAATAGAAAAAATGGTGGACAAAAAACTAGCTGAGGCATTTGATGAAAAGTTTGAAAGAGAGCAGAGGAAGCTAAATTTGATCATTGTTAACTTGCCAGAAAGTAATAGGACAGAACAAGAGGAAAAAAAGAAAGATGAGATGCAGAGAGTGAAGAGTTTGCTAAATAAAACCTGCCCAGAGCTGGAAGGAGAGGAAATAAGTGATCTCACTAGACTTGGCAGAGCTGGCGGCAACAAACCAAGACTGATCAAAATTAGAGTTAAGAGTGAGGAGATTAAGCAGAAGATAATCAGAAGTGCCCATCTGCTGAATAAAGGGGTTCCAAATGAGAAGAGGATCTATGTAAATCAGGATTACACTCCTATTGAGCGTGAAAAAAACAAACAGTTGAGAGCTGAATTGAAGCAAAGAATAGAAAATGGTGAGCGTGACATTGGACTGAGAAATGGGAAAATTGTGTTTGTGAAATGGTCGTCCAGACCTGGTCACGACGAGGTAGGAGGCGATAAATGAAATTATAAGTATAACCAGGATGTAAATACTTTTAAACATGTACAGCCCAAGACAGGGAAAAGTAAAAATGTCAAAAAACCAAAACTCATTATACCACAAAACGAATGCGGAGTCTTATACACAAATATAGATGGTTTAACAAATAAAAAAGATGAACTTCTTAAAATAATAGAGGAATCAAACCCCTCTATAATAGCATTAACTGAAACAGTACCGAAAAGGTGTAAAGAACTTTCAATGGCGGAGTATGAGATTAAAGGATATGATACATTTGTTAATAGTTATCCAAAGAGAGGAACTGTGTTATATATTAAACAAACATTAAACACACAAGAATTTACAGCACTAGATAGTTATGGTTATGAGGAAAGTGTTTGGTGCTCATTTAAAAATGAGCCAAAGGAAGAAAATATATTAATTGGATGTATATACAGAAGCCCAAATTCTACAGAGGAAAATAAACTAAAATTGTTTGACCTGTTACAGTCTAAATGTATAGCAAATTTTAAATATGTATGTATTATGGGAGATTTTAACTTTCCTAATATTTCTTGGAATGGGGCTTGGTCAGGAGAAGAAAACTTTGGGTTCATTGAGTGTCTTAGAGACTCATTTTTGACGCAAATGGTAACTCAGCCTACTAGACACAGAGCTGGACAGCAGTCAAACATTTTAGACCTCGTCATTGTAAATGATGAATTACTTATCTCTGATATTAAACACTTATGCCCCATAGGTAAAAGTGATCATGAAGCATTGTCGTTTGTTATGTATATAGATAGAAGCAAACACAATAAGGACAGAACTGGTAATGATACCAAATTTAATTTAAAAAGAGGACGTTATGACTTAATGAGGGAGGAGATAAATAGGACAGACTGGACTGTATTAGATAATAAAAGTGTAAATGATTGCTGGAAAGAAATTAAATTTAAAATTTTAAAATGCATGGAGTCACATATTCCTAAAGTAAGAATAAAACAAAATCAAAACAAGCCTATATGGATGAACAGTAAAACATTAAAAAGTATAAAAAAGAAGCATATGCTATACAAACGATACTTAGCAACTAAAGAGGGAATGGATTACCAGCGATATATAGTGGGAAGAAACTACTGCAACAAAGTTATCAAAAATGCCAAACGAGAATATGAAAAAAAAGTATGTAAAAGTAGCAAAACAAATGCTAAGAGCTTCTGGAAATATGTTAACAGTAAACTACAGTCAAAATGTAGTATTAGCCCATTAACAACTAGTAGTGGTGACACCGCTGTAACAGATAAAGATAAAGCTGATACATTGAATAATTTTTTTGCAAGTGTATTTACAAGAGAGAAGCTAGATACTATGCCGTCTGTTACTAAATCAGGTAGAAGCAATGGTATAAATATTACGGAGGTTGACATAACACCTAAGTTGGTTGAAGACAAATTAAAAAATTTAGATCCTAATAAGGCCCAGGGACCTGATGGTATACCATCTAGAGTACTTATGGAGTTGCATAAAGAACTTTCTATTCCATTGTGTAAATTATTTAATAAATCTATTGGCGAAGGCATTGTCCCAGATGACTGGAAAGAAGCAAATGTAATAGCTATTTTTAAAAAAGGCACAAGAAGCGAACCTAGTAATTATCGCCCTGTTAGTCTTACATGTGTAATTTGCAAGGTACTGGAGGGAATATTACGTGATGTTATAGTAAATTATATGGTAGCAATAAATTATTTTCTGACTGCCAGCATGGTTTTCGAAAACATAGATCATGTATTACTCAACTTTTGGAAGTTATGGAAGACTTTACACTAATGTTAGATAACAAAGATTCTATTGATATACTTTATTTAGACTTTCAGAAAGCGTTTGACTCTGTCCCCCACGAAAGATTACTCCTAAAAATTGAAGAATATGGTATATCGGGCAATATCATACAGTGGATAAGAAATTTTTTGACAGATCGGACACAAAGAGTTAGAGTTGGTAATGAATATTCTATTAAAAAACAAGTTTTCAGCGGTATTCCTCAAGGTAGCATTCTGGGACCAATACTGTTTATACTTTTTATTAATGACTTGCCAGATTCTGTGCAAAGTTCATGTAAAATATTTGCAGACGATACAAAATTATATTGTTCTCCAAAAGATAGTCAAATTATACAAAATGATATAAATGAACTACAGAAATGGACAGAAACCTGGCAACTATATTTTAATACTACCAAATGTAAGGTCCTTCACATAGGCAAAAACAACCCCCAAAATGATTATTACATGACTGTGAACAATGTACAGGTATTAGTTACTAAATGTGATAGCGAAAAAGATTTAGGAATAACATTTGACTCTATGCTAACTTTTGATTGTCACGTTAGTGAAGTAATTAATAAGGCAAATAAAACTCTCGGAATTATACGGCGATGTTTTTTGTATCTAGATAAATCATCATTTGTACAACTTTACAAGTCCTTGGTTAGACCTCTTCTAGAATATGGCAATTATTTGGTACCCTTTATTAAAGAGACAGTCCGCTGCTATTGAGCGTGTACAAAGGCGAGCAACTAAAATGGTTCCAGGACTGAAAGATATTTCTTACAGAGACAGACTGGAATCATTATGTCTGCCAAGCCTAAAAGCCAGAAGAGTGAGAGGGGACCTAATACAAGCTTATAAAATTTTTAATAATATTGATGAATTAGATACTAACAAATTTTTTGAACTAAACAAATTTGATATAACAAGAAACTCTGTTAACAAATTATTTATTAAGCATAGCCGTACTAATCTTCGAAAACATACTTTTAGTAATAGAGTTGCACCTCTATGGAACAAACTTCCACAAAATATTAAACAGGCAAAAACTTTAAACAGTTTCAAAAATCTTATTGATGAACAAGAGATTTTAAAATCTATAAAATATGATTTTGATAGTTGAGCGTCTTGAGCCGGCTTATATCAGACCTGAATTATATGTGCTAAAGATGGGACATTTAAATAAGCCGTGAGGCTTAATGATCACCATGATCTAGTCCCTACACTACTACTACTACTACTACTACTACTACTACTACTTTTTCTATCTCCCTCTTCTTCTGCCTCTTTGCACAGTGCCTTGCAGTATGGTCTTTGTAAGGCCTGTTGCTATGTGACATATGACCATACCATCGGGGTTTCCGTTTCTTCACCACTGTTATCATGTTGTCCAATAGCTTGGGAAGCCACGATGGTTGCTGAAGACAGAGAAAGATGGAGTATGCTGGTTAAACGATCGATCATCTGTGGTGCCCCAACGACCTTCGAGTTACGGGATGGGATAGGATAGATTGTGTGATGGTCTGTCGGACTTCATCGCTTGTGATATGCTGGGTATAATATCCTGGGTATAATACTCAGGAGTCTTCTGTAGCACCTCATCTACATGCTTTGTATTCTTCGTTGTAGGTCTGCTGTGAGCGTCCATGTGTCGCAAGCGTAGGTAGGAAGATGGAGATTACAAGGGAGCGCACCAGCCTTACCTTGGAGTGTAGCCTGGTGGTCTTGTCTTTCCTAATGGTTTTCGACCTTGTCAGGGCAGCAGTTGTTTGTGCGATCCTGGAGAGGACTTCCTGTCGGGACCCATTGTCTAATACAGTAGCAGGGCCGGATCTGGGGGGGGGGGGGGGGGTTCCTGGGTTCCGGAACCCCCCCCCCCCCTGGCCATTCGATGTACCTCACTCAGTCAGAAAAAAAATATATATATGGAGTTTTTTTAAAGCTCTTAATTTAGTTGACACTGGTGGTAAGTAAAACGTTCCTCATTCTACTCAAGTTCCTCGAGCGGACACGTTTTTGTCACCCCTAACCCCTTAAAAAAATTTTTGGAACCCCCCCCCCCTCCAAGAGTAAGTGATCCGGCCCTGAGTAGCTCCTAAATATTTGAGGGATTGGTCTTGGACTTTGATGTCCATGTTGATGCCATTGTGTTTTGTTGGTCATCATTTTGGTCTTCTCTGAATTTATTTCCATTCCAAAGGCTCTTGGTGTACGTGTGGTGTCCCCTAAGCCCCTGTACCATCTGTTAGTTTTTGTTTGTTTCTCCAGGCAATCCATCAATATCATCCGCAAAACGGAGGTTGGAGATTGCTCTACCCACTAAGCTGATTGTGCCTTCGTGATCTGCAAGGGCATCTGACATAAATTCACACCATTTAAAATAAAATATTTTCAAAGAGTTGATCAAGGCCTTTTGAGTTAACTCAAGAGAAAAAGTTTTGCACCCTGGAAAAATATGATGAGAAAGTACATGTAGGTAAAGAAAGGAACGAGAGGCCAAGATCAAAATATGGGTGCTTTATTAATTTTATTCTCATATAGATTTTTAATCTGTTTCAAACCGTATATTCAAAGCCTCCTATACTATCCTATCCCGTAACTCGGAGGCCGTAGGGGCACCATAGATGATCGTTTAACCAGCATAGGCCTACTACATCTTTCCCTGTCCTCAGCAACCCTGATGGTTTCGCTCATGCAGTGTCAAACCAGTCCATTCTCGAATGTTGTCCTCCCACCTCTTTTTCGGTCTCCCTCTTCTTCTACCTCCTTGCACTGTGCCTTGCAGGATGGTCTTTGCAAGGCCTGATGATCTGGTGACGTGGCCATACCATCGGAGTTTCCGTTTTTTCACCACTGTGAGCAGGTCATCGTGTTGTCCAATGGCTTGTGTGATGGTCTGTCGGACTTCGTCGTTGGTGATGTGCTGGGAAATACCCAGAAGTCTTCTGTAGCACCTCATCTTTATGCTTTGTATTCTTCGTTGGAGATCTGCTGTGAGGGTCCATGTTTCGCAAGCGTATAGGAAGATGGAGATGACAAGGGAGCGCAGCAGTCTTACCTTGGAATGTAGGCTGATGGTCCTGTCTTTCCAAATTGGCTTCAACCTCGCAGGGCAGCAGTTCAAAGCCGAAGCGTGAAAACTACTAATTTACTCAAGACCACGACGAAGACGACAAAATCAAACGCATGATGGTTTTCAGGGATACCTATGAGCTAACGAGGATCCAAAGTGTAACACTCACCTGTCGGTGAGGTGAGACACGATGACGTAATCGGTAGTCGCGCACCGATGCTTCTGACTCTGCTTGGTTCCGAAAGAAGTAAGGCACTCTTGATCAAGGATTCTGGCGGCTTCCTCGCTCTAAATAATTATTAGATGAGTGTAACTGTGGCGTGTCGATAAATCTGTTAATCTTTATCGCTCTGAAGTGTGATTCTGCTGTGAAAGAGAGGCATCTTTCCAAATAGTGCTGTTATTCACACTCTTGTGTTTTCTGTCAACTCGCCATGATGGGACCTTTCGGGTTATGTTCGCTTGTCGTCTGCTTGTTTCTCGGCAGCTTCGACTTTGTACTTGGTGACGATTTCGGAGAAAGGCTTGCAGACAAAAAGGATGTAACAACTTGTGAGCAGCTGTGTAAGAACATTGACAACGGTTGTAAACCTGCTACTGACACTTTGCCAAGCGCAGAAGAGGTAATAGTAAATAGAACCGAACCGATGAATCATGAAATGAATTCAACGTCCAATTACTTTTTTTTGACACTGTAACTCAATGACAGGTCAACAGAACTTGGATTCCATGTGGTAATGTATTATGAGAAACAGGGACACTTAAACAACTGTGAGACTTATAAGTTATATAGTCCTGTGAACTGAACTGATTGGGTTTAATTCACCAATTTATTAGTATCTTGTATTGTGTAGTGAAGCCATGTGCCCTCTATAGGCTCTACGGCTCTAGTTAAGGGGCATTTTAAGAAAGCACAAACATTTCGTATAGTGAAAGGTGAGAACATTTGTAATTACCAACCTTAAGGTAAGAAGACTTGGTATCTAATACAGATCTTTTACAGAATCCTGGACCAAGTAAGTTTTCAAGATTTCTTTCTGATTAAGTCAAGTCGAATCAAGAAATCTTTATTCCAGAAATTTAAAACCCATGGGAACACATGAAATTATGAATTAATTCAAATATAATAAAATGAATAATAAAAGAAGTCAAAATAACAAAAATAATACAAACATTCAATCACTCATAAAAACTGATGCTGTACAATCGGTATTAATATTATGAACTATAATACACCGCAACCAGTTCAGCCAGGCATACTACAGAAAATAACAATTTTCACTTGTTTACAAAATTTATTCATTCTAACAAAACAGCCTCCTAAAATCACAACAGTCAAACTAGGCCAGAAGTTAAGTTGGTAGTTAGCTAATAGTCAAACAAATATTTGAAAGTACATGTATTCGTATGAAAATAGGTTAGTGGGAAACTGGAATGCTCTCCCAGTTAGCATAAAATGCACTGAGATTGAGAATGTCTATTCATTCAAGAACCTTCTGAACAGCAACCCAAAATTTATAGATTCGGTTAGAGGTCATGTTTTGTCAAAATTGTGCTAAGTAACCCGCTAATGAATGTCGTAATGAAAGTGTTGAAAGAAGAAACGTAGAACAGGTACTGTGAGTGTGATGCCTACAAAATTACCTCTAATTACTACTACTACAACTACTACTACTACTACTACTACTACTACTACTACTACTACTACTACTACTACTACTACTACTATTATTTAGTAAACAGAATGGTTGTCACACAGGTAAGCCAAGTTTCAGACATCATACATTTTAGTTAATAAATGTTATGTGTACTGCATCAGGTGGTGGTTGTGACAAACGGGCAGTCGGACATTTCCCTGTGGAAGTGGGATAATGTGGATATGGTAGTGTCGTCGTACTACACTGGCTCACCCAGCACACACTTCGCAGCCTGCACTGCACACTCCAAAGGAAAATTGTTTGGTTTGAGACGTAAGGATTTTTACTTCTTGTTGTACAAGTACTACTAACGGTTCTAGCTTATAATGCAGTGTATGAATTAAGCATTGATCATGATAATTGTAAATTTACATGCAAGTCTCTCTTTGTTCTCAAGTCACACTTGAAAAAAATTAGTTCAATGCTAACAAAAGTGAAGTTATGCTCAAGGGTACCAAACACCACCTGTCTTCCTCCCCTGTAGACACTGCCACTCTTGGCCAGACCACTATTCCTATGTTATATTCTGTCAAAAACCTTGGTGTAATCCTAGCAACACCCTCTCCATGTCAGAATTCATCCGCAAAACCTGTCAAACATGCAACTTTCAGCTCTGTAGAATAGACCTTGTCCACAATTATCTAACCACTGATGCTACAACCAAATTAATTTCCTCTCTTGTTCTGTCATGCTTAGACTACTGTAACTCTTCTGGCTAGACTTCCTTCCTCTACTGTTCATCTGCTCCAAAGTGTTCAGAACTCAGCTGCTTATCTGGTTCTCAAAAAGGAAAAATCTGATCATATCACACCTCCTACAGTCTCCCACTGGCTTCCTGTATCTCTGAGGATCAACTACAAAATCTGTACTTTATGTTGCGTCCATGGATTAGCCCCTTCCTACCTCACCCAGAACATTCACTTCTACAAGCCATCTATCTAGAAATCTTTGTTCTTCCTCTAACTCCCTCATGCTACAAATACAAAGTCTCCTCTGCATTTTGTTGGTCCTTCAACTTGGAACTCTCTTCCTCTCTCTTCGCAGCTGTCCGAACATAGCCACTTTCAAGTCTAACTCAAAAATTCATCTCTTCCTTTAAAAAATGTCTGATCTTGTCTCCCATCACCAACATCATTCCTTCTTTTCTGATTCAGACCACCGCCGTCACTCTACACACCCCCAACCCCCTCACTCCTTAGCTGCTCTACTCTTCCTCCCCCCCCCCCCACCTCCGTACCTTGTCTATTATATTTTACTTGTAAATATTCTTTTTCATGATTGTATTATTATGTCATTATACGACATTAATTTAAATAGTTTATTAGAGTCTTGTTTTTGTTTCACTTCTTTTCGTATATTTCGATGTTAAAGTTAAGTATAAATGCATGAGAACTGCGGCGCTTTGAACTGATGTCCTTAGGTAAGACTAAGAGTGCTATATAAATACCCTTATTATTATTATTATTATTATTATTATTTATTATTATTATTACATTCCTGGATAATGTCGGTGTCAGGGAAAATGAAGTAATAATTTAGTGTTCACAATGAAGGTTTCCTATCAAAGTGTATAGATAGTATGACAGTGCCTTAGACTTTGAAGGTACCGCCCTGTGCGGGTGCCGGGTGTTTACTTTCAGTATAAATAGTATCCCCACTTTCTGGAAATTTAGTGCTTTAAATTCCCATTGTCGCTGTCTTTCTCATTTGTTCTTTTTCATTCCTACTCTGTTCTATTAATCTACTATACTATCTTCTTCGCTAGACCAGTCACTTAGTGACTTACCTTTTTTCTTGAAAACACTTCAGGGACACAACTCCTTATTTGTGTGTGAGGTCTGTTGTATCAGCTTGGGAATATTGGACGCATTCTGCCAAATGAAATGGTCACTAGGGCTTCCTATGATGTTATTATTAAGCAATGTAGGCATTTTATATGTATGTGTGTTGTTGGTATTTTATGGGGAGACGTAGACTCCGATGGTGTGGCCACGTCGCCGGATCATCGGGCCTTGTAGGGACCATTCTGCGGGGCACGGTGCGGGAAGGTAGAGGAAGAGGGAGACCGAAAAGGAGGTGGGAGGACAACATTCGAGAATGGACTGGTTTGACAGTGACACTGAGCGAAGCCATCAGGGCTGCTGAAGACAGAGAAAGATAGAGTATGCTGGTTAAACGATCATCTGTGGTGCCTCTACGACCTCCGAGTTACGGGACAGGATAGGATAGGATAGTAAATTCTAGTTTGTTTTTGTAAACGGGGGTTTCATAAATTAGAATATAGCCTCAGCCTCCGATGTATGGGATGCCTTTATTGTACAGTGATAGGCTGGTGAAGTACCTTCAGTGTTACCACTGGGGTTGTTTCTGCAGATCTTTTTATGCGGATCAGGGGTGAGTCCTTTTTCAGCCAAGTTGTGGTCCTGATATTGTGGTCCTGATTCAGCTTTTTGCAGTCTGCTGGACCCTGTAAGCAGTGAATAGCTAACTAACTAACTAACTTTGAAGATAAGGTGACAGTCTTTCTTCCATACTGTCCTCCACTCTATATATAGGAGGTCCAGTGAGTAACACAGCGTGTGACTGTGTGTCTAGCGAAGAAAGTATTCTAGAAAGACCTTTAATGTACAAGGCAGCGTGAGCGTGATACTGTTAACCCTCAATGTACAAGGCAGTGTGAGCATGATACTGTTTTACCCTCAATGTACAAGGCAGCGTGATACTGTTAACCCTCAAGGTACAAGGCAGCATGATACTGTTAACTCTCAATGTACAAGGCAGTGTGAGCGTGATACTGTTAACCCTCAATGTACAAGGCAGCGTGTGCGTGATACTGTTAACCCTCAATGTACAAGGCAGTGTGAGCGTGATACTGTTAACCCTCAATGTACAAGGCAGCGTGAGCGTGATACTTCAATGTACAAGGCAGTGTGAGCATGATACTGTTAACCCTCAATGTACAAGGCAGCGTGATACTGTTAACCATCAACGTATAAGGCAGCGTGTGCGTGATACTGTTAACCCTCAATGTACAAGGCAGTGTGAGCGTGATACTGTTAACCCTCAATGTACAAGGCAGCGTGAGCGTGATACTTCAATGTACAAGGCAGTGTGAGCGTGATACTGTTAACCCTCAATGTACAAGGCAGCGTGAGGTACAAGGCAGTGTGAGCGTGATACTGTTAACCCTCAATGTACAAGGCAGCGTGATACTGTTAACCATCAACGTATAAGGCAGTGTGAGCGTGATACTGTTAACTTTGACAGGAAGTCTTCATTTGGAACTCACTAGTTTTCCTTCTACATGATCATCCAGTGTTTAGGGAAACTATCGCTCTCTCTTAAAACCTTATGTTTTGTTTGTTGTCACCTGCGTTTTAAATATGAGGAATGGTCAACTAACACCACAGTTATCATTCACCATGCGGCTGACTATCATAGGATGAAGCGACTAATGATCGCCTGCTGAGCTCACAGTTATCAGACACCATGCGGCTGACTATCATAGGATGAAGCGACTAATGATCGCCTGCTGAGCTCACAGTTATCAGACACCATGCGGCTGACTATCATAGGATGAAGCGACTAATGATCGCCTGCTGAGCTCACAGTTATCAGACACCATGCGACTGACTGTCATAGGGTGAAGTGACTAATGATTGCCTGATGAGCTGTAATTATCAGACATCATGCGACTGACTATCATAGGGTGAAGCGACTAATGATCGCCTGCTGAGCTATAGTTATCAGACACCATGCAGACCAATGTCTACATTAGGTTTGAACCTTACACAGAATTATATCTTAGTCTTGTCCAAATGTCGCTCATTATTAAACCAAAGTAGAAAACTCTGTACTGATGATACAACTCAACTTTTCTTTCAGAATCTGTGCCAAGCAACATGACCAAACTTTTGACCGAGGATGTGAGCTCTACAATGACCCAGTTTGTTGCTCAATTCAAACCAGCCATGGACATGACTGTGGCTGACCGCATTGTTTTTGACCTGTTGGACTTTTTTATGGCGGTCAGCAATCTGACGACAGAACAACAAGTCAACGTCACCACTAGGATGGCAGATGTCCTACAGCAAGCTGCCAGTCAGCTGTCTAACAGAATCAGAGAGCGGGTGAGTGCTTTGAAGAGAGAGCATTGATATGGTTATGTGTCAAAAGGCTTGGAGAAATGTGTCAGCTTATTACTGGACACGCATTGTGTGGGCCAAAATGATAGATTGTTGTGATAGATCAGGTGCACAGAAAACCACAACTTTCAACTCGCCCACCAGATAAGTGTGACCCAGCCAATGCCAGAAGTCTCCTAATCAATTCTCATTGTCCAGTTTTGCAGCTTTGACACAAAATTGAACTCAAAATGAAATAATAATTAATAATAATTGAATATAATAATTCTAGTGAAATATTCATGACAACGTAGGCTATCAGCCTTTTACCTTCTAGATAGACTTGCATTTAAGAGCACAACCACTTGTCTCACTGGTAGGCTTCATTTATTTAGCGCGCAAACCAGATTCTGGGACTGTACATATCCATGTAATGAAAGAGAGAGCAGGATTCATGGAAATGGAAGGAAATACGAATACTTCAATACTTTATTATTTCTCATCATAAAAATTTCAAATATTTTCATCTGTGTCTGGCGGAAAGGGTGAATGGAGACTTACTTACTGGGTGTACATAGTCAGTGGCGGTTCCAGACATACCTGTTTCGAACTGGGAAGCCATGAGGACATGGTTCGATTTGAGCTGTGGGATCTGTGGCGGAAAGGGAGATGACTGGTTCACGCCTGGGAGGGATTGTCTATCTTCCATTTGTTGGTTAGTCTAGCCTTGGGTGGCTCCTGCTGTGCAGAATCCTTTGGTGTGGCCTTTGGGTTGTGCAGGACAAGGCCACACAGCATGTGTTCTCCACGTCTGACCATTCATCTTCTGCTTTTGGTAGTGAGCAGGACTAAATGTCGGCAGGCATTTTATGCATGTCAGTGGCAGTGACTTGTATGGAGTGTCGTGGCACTAGTAGCCGGCAATCCGGTTTACTATCAACACGCTTCACCGCCTTGCAGGGCAAATATTTTTATGTTCCTCTTGCGAGGAATAAATGAAAAATAACAGTTCGGGTCGAGATGTGTTCTCGGGGGCATGACCGAGGTGCGGGCTCAAATACTCCGCTCTGCTACAAGTGGTGCACAATGACTGGGAACAGGATGATGCTGGACTGCAGTAACTTTTGAAGGCAGTTTTTCACTGTTAAATCAGTGAATGGAGACTGGGTGTAGTCAGTGGCAGTTCCAGACATACCTGTTTTGAACTGGGAAACCATGAGGACACGATTCGATTTAAGCTGTGGGATCTGTGGCGAAGGAGACTGGTTCACGCCTGGGAGGGATTGTCTATCTTCCATTTGTTGGTTGGTCTAGCCTTGGGTGGCTTCTGCTGTGCAGAATCCTTTGGTGGGGTCGTTGGGTTGTGCAGAGGTGCCTACCGTACGCGCTGGCGCATATTTTTACGAATTTTCAACACAAAATACGACAATACGAGCAATTCCTTAAAAATACGCATTTTTGTGGTGTACAACCAAAAAAAAATTATTTTTTTTTCGCACTGCTTTTATTAGGTTCCGATCCTTTACTTGCTGACCTTAGAGCACATGCGCCAAAGTGAAATCTCGTGCGTGAGAGGTAGTGCGAGACTTTGTTTCCGCCATTGTGCTAAACATGGTGTCGAGGAAGCGTTTACACGAGAGTGACGACGAGAACGAATCTGAAGAAAAGCTGTGTAAGGTTGCAAGTAAGCAAAAAGCGCGACAACATTTCTTACGCGAATACCAAGAACGTTTTTGAGGAATAATCGAATCTTCGAAAGGAGTTCATTATGCTCACTGCAAAAAAGAGTTCAGCACTGCTCTGCATATGACATTCAGCGACACTTAGATTAGGTATTATGGACGAACATTTTATTTTGGTTCAGGATGTTTTATTTTGTTTCTATTATATAGTACAAACCTTTAGAAGATTGAAATAATTTCAATTGTTAAAATCGGTCAATATTAAGGTACTCATTTAACTGTTCAAAGTGGGTAACCCTCACATAAAAATAAAACGCTTTTTTCCCAAAAGTGGCCCAGGTGTCTAAAATTAATACAAAATGCATTAACAGGCACTGTATTTACACAACAAAATGCAGAACACTCTAGTATGCTCAGAAAACAAAAAGTGTTGCCAGTTTCAGCAGAATATACAAAAATAATGATGCATTTATATATATTCATAATTCATATTAATTAATTGTTGGACAATATAAAGATCTTTTTTTTTATTTTGGGAGGGGGGTGTATGGAGTGAAATACAACACAAAAAATAATATGTTAGTGTGCATTTGTGACCATAACTTGTTGAGTTCTATATTATTTTGTTTTATGAGGATTAAAATGGTGAGCTGGAATTAGTATGAATTGATGTTTTGTGAATGTGGCAGTTTTCATGACAATAATTCTGTGATCAAATGTTGCGAGTTGCGCGAAATCTGACATTACACAAAATACACATTTTGTATGCAGCCAGTACACAAATGGTCAGACTGGGGGGTAGGCACCTCTGGTTGTGCAGGACAGGGTGAAACGGCATGTGTTCTCCCCACCTGACCATTCATCTTCTGCTTTTGGTGGTGAGCAGGACTACAATGTTGGCAGGCATTTTATGTAGGTCAGTGGCAGTGACTTGTATAGAGTGTCGTGGCACTAGTAGCCGGCAAACCGGTTTACTATCAACACGCTTCACCGCCTTGCAGGGCAAATATTTTTATTGCCCTCTTGCGAGGAATAAATGAAAAATAACAGTTTGGGTCGAGATGTGTTCTCAGGGGCATGGCCAAGATGCGGGCTTCAAATACTCCACTCGGCTATATATGGGAAAAAAAAAGAGTGATAAAATATCTAGCAGTAAGGTGGGTGTGCTGCATGTTTTCAGATGTGTGCGTGATTTGTTTATAGGCATGTGGTAAATGGACTACAGCTTTCAGTGCCATTACTGAACTTGATGTTGCGTTTTATGTGATTATTTTGCAGGTGATTTGCATTGTCCCATGGGAGCCAGAGTGCGTAAGTGACTGTTCTGGAGTGAAGAAAGTGCTGGATCAGTGCACCTGGCTCATGATGAGTCCTGATAGTTACATGCCAAAAGCAGACCTTAATGGGACCTGTAAGGCCGATGCTGTTGTTCCCATCTCACAGTTTTTGTATGGTATGGTCAATGCTTTCAATTCATTATAATAACCATCATACTTTAGGATAATAATAATAATTTTTAAAAAATGTTATACCACTCAATTTCCTGTAACTACGCTCAACATGTTTACTCGCATACAGTGATGCCAAACTACTTATATTGAACAATGTTATTGCAAATTACAATATAGAAGACATAAAACAATATAATTCTATTCCACTGCAAAAAGTAGAACTATGTTCATGAGGGGGTGGGGTGGGGGACTAATAATAATAATGATATGAAAATAATAATCGAAGTAACAGGATTTATTTAGTGCACATATCTCACAGTACATGATGGTACATGATACCTTTCCTGTGTGGGCGTCAAGATACTGAACTTAAGGCAGCATGTAAGTTTACGGTGGAGACTGATACCATAGTTCCCAATATTTGGTTTTGCAAAGCGTGCCATAACGGCTTGTATTTTCCTTTGATTTGATTCTGGGCTGTTGCTAAAAAAAGCTTTGT
Organism: Oncomelania hupensis; assembly: GCA_036898135.1. Classification (NCBI taxonomy): domain Eukaryota; kingdom Metazoa; phylum Mollusca; class Gastropoda; order Littorinimorpha; family Pomatiopsidae; genus Oncomelania; species Oncomelania hupensis. The sequence continues at coordinate 72,535,306 of CM072517.1, forward strand.
TACAAATGTTGTAGTACTGTTAAGAACTTTCTGGAATTAATTTCTTTATTAACACTTAGCGTCCTATAAGGTTTTCTGTACATTTGCGCCTATATCCTGTAAGGATTTCAAGTTTATTGCAATAAATTGCATGGGTGCAAGTCATTCCATATTTTACGAATTTCCGTATCAGAATTCTTTTTTTTTTTTTTTTTTTAAGTAGATTTTACTTTTTGCTTGATCGGAAAACTAAAAACGGAAGTGCGGAATCGGAACTGCGGGACTTAATTATATGCAGTCCGGATGCAATTTTGGTGGCCATTTTGATTTGTGTTTCTTCTTTTTCGTGCTTTTGCGTGCTGAGTGAATTTTGTGAAAATGCCTGTGTCCAAAATATCAGACGAGAAAATTGCGAGAAAGACTGATGTAGATGTGAAAAATAAATGGCGAAATGAGTGGCTGCTAAAAGAGGATACTTTAAAGCGTCCCTACTCGGTATGGTGTTCAAAGATAGACGAGCCTGGCATGGCCTATTGCTGTTGCTGCACAAAGCGAATTAACTACCGCCACAATGGACGAAAATCACTGGATGTACACAGCTGTGACCCTGGTCACCAAAAACAGCTGGCTTCGTATAAACATACATCCACTTTACCATGCGCGGAAGCAGTTTACAGTCGGCCTTGTAAAACCGATCGCGTAACCGACCTCAAGATACGGATCTGTGCCTTTATTGGTGAACAAACTCTTCCTTTTTCGATCACAGAAGATTTGGTAGACCTAATCAAAGAATGTTGCAAAGAGCCGGAGGCACTCAAAATGTTACACATGTCGAGAATGTGTGCAACTTACACTCTGACACACGGCATTGCCAAGCATTTGAAAGTGGAACTACGAAACACTCTTCAAACCACTTCATTCAGTCTTAACATAGACGAGTCAACAAACAACAAAAATGATAAAGTGACAAATATCCTTGTGAGGTACGTCTGTCCAACGACCAAGTGTGTAAAGACTCAGTTGTTGGGAAGTTTTGTCTGCAACCTGGCCACCGCAGAAAATCTGTTTCTCATGATTTTGGAGGTTCTTAATGGAGACGACGAATTGAACATTCCATCAATACCAATTGACAACATGGTGTCTTGCCTGATGGACAATTGTAACACAATGAGAGGAAAGAAGGGGGGTGTAGAAACACTCCTTAGAGAAGAGAATGCAAATTTACTTGATATCCATGGTGATTGTGTTCACATTGTGAACAATGCTGCCAAGACTTTCTGCTGTCATTTTGACAATAATTTAGAGCACCTAGTACCTTGCAGAGGCACTTTTCTTGGACCTTAGTGGAAAATACAGCCCAAAAGCGAAAGAACTGTTCGAAGAAATATCTTCCATTCTAGGACTTAAAGCTAAGGCAGTTTTGAGACCTGTCAGCAGCAGATTTCTTCAAATGCTGTCAGTTGCAGACAGATTTTTTTGCAGGCGTCTTCAGACCATGACTACAGACCTTCAAGAAAAAGACAAATTGAAGACATCAGATGTTTTTTTTCCAAATCACTGAAACTTGAATAAAGCTCAGAGAGAAAGACTTAATTAGTTGCTATTATTAGTGACATGCGACTTTCATTGAAAGTCTAGGTACTTATAATTCCAAGGATTCCTAATGTTTGCATTGAAGGTAGTGAACCAAAAATGAAATGAATCATATTAGATTTCGTTCATGGATATTATATTTGCAATGTGTGTTGTTGTAAACTATTTATTTAAAGGTATTTTAGTTGTTTCCCCTTTAGTTTAAACAATAAATAAAGTTTGAAAATCTTTTTCTTTTTAATTTTTTGTTGTTGCGTTTTTTTTCTTAACATTTTTGTTTTGGCCTGGATTTAAGGGCTCCCTTTAGGGTCGTCCATCCCTGAATCATGGCTTCAGTATTGGAAATTGGAATTTTTTCTCACTTGCACCCATGAAATTGGGTTATGAATTTGAAAAAAATTGCAAAAAATTTATTTATTGTCACATTAACTTTATATTTTAGGATATGTTTACAAAATGGTTATTCTATGTACCCAAAGAACCATTTTGACTTTAGTACTATTTTTACCTGTTGGAATCTTGTAATTAATTCATAATTACAGGTATTTTATGGACTATGTTAATAAAACAACAACAAGACAGTGTGGATTGCATGTGAATGTGTGCACAGACAGTCAACACAGACAAGAAAACTCACTCTGGTTGTCTAAACCAAGTCCTTGTGCTAATTCAGCAATAAGCTCATCAATAAGGTTACCAAACTCACTATTACTGTCGGAGCTATCCCCTGCCATCATGGCCGAAAATTTCGCAAACTCAAGCCTCAAACAAAATCGTTAAAAAAGTACACAAAACCACGTAAAACTTGCGAAAACGATAGCGGAAAACACACAGGAACCTTTCCGGAAGTTGACTAAACCTTCTCTCACGCACTGGAGAGTTACTATTTCCTGTGATTTCATGACTAAAAGATGCACCAACGAGGCGTGCATTACTGCGCTGCAGGATTACGGGGAGGCGCGCATTACCGCGCTATAGGACGCTAAGAGTTAATACTATTGATTGAATTTTCGAGATCTGGTGTCGGATAGCGCAGTCGTTGGAGCACTCGCTACTGTGTCGCAAGTTAAGCAGCGTCTAGTGCGGTTAGCACTTGGATGGGTGACCGCAAAACGTGAAGCGACAAATAACAACGCCCCCAGTTCACTCAACTGTGACTGAGTACCTACTCTCTTAAGGATGGGGAAGGTAAAGCAGCGAGGGAGAGAGATGGGCATCACCCTCATTACGCTGGCCCAAGATAAGTGTGATCTCCAACATCTCGCTCCCCTACGGCCACAAGGCTATGGGACTACATTTACCTTTTTTTTAAAAACTTTTATCTCACAATAGCCTCGTGCGGGTGCCGGGGGTTTCTGATTATATAGTATCCCCACTTTCTGGAAATTTAGTGTCTTTCTCCTTTGTTCTTTCTCATTCCTACTTTGTTCTATCAATCTACTATCTTCTTCCGCCTTCGCTAGACCAGTCACCTTTAAAAACTCTCCCAAAACTCCTCATTTGTGTATGGGGTCTGTTGGGTCAGCTTTGGAATATTGGACGCTTTCTGCCAAATGGTCACTAGGGCTTTCTATGATATTATTATTTAGCAATGTAGGCATTTTATATTTGTTGGTAACGCTTTTATGTATGTGTTTTTTAAAAATATTTTATAATGTTTATATTCTATTTTGTTTTGGTAAACCAGGGTTTGATAGGGATAGGATAGGATAGGATTGGGTTTGATAAATTAGAGTAAAGCGCCTCAGCGTCCCCTGCATGGGATGCCTTTATTGTAAAGTGGCCGGCTCGTGGAGTGCCTTCAGTGTTACCGTTAGAGTTGTTCCAGGAGATTTTTCTATGCGGATCAGGGTTGTCCCCTTTCAACCAAGTTGTGGTCCTGATTTTGTAGTCCTGATTAGGCTCTTTGCTGTCCGCTGGACCCTATAAACAATGACTGACTAACTGACTAACTATCTAACTGTCTCACAATGGCTAATCCAATTTGGTAAACTGTGGTACATTCTATGACGTGACGTAATTCTGGTGACGAGTTTTATTTTGAATAGGTGTTGATTCATCATCCTAGAATGTTCTGAATTTTTGCCTGACAGTATTTGAACTCGGAATGCGGCGTGGCTTGAATTTATTATTAATCTTTAACAGACAGAATTACTTAAAGGAAGTGGTCCCCTTGGGCCTGAATTAATTTGTCTAAAAACAGCATACAACCAAAGCCAGGCCTGGGTGTTGATGTAAATGTTGGCAAATCAGGCCCATTCTGCATCTACTGACTGTTGACAACTGTCATCCCATTTTGTTATTAGAAAATCCTTTTTATCCTAGCTTGTCGCTCTTTTAACATGAGTTTCCTGACAGCCTGCCCCCAAATCACATTTATAGGGTTAAGAATGGAGGTTCTCTTCTCCATTTTTTTGTCCCTTTATACAGCAAAAGGCACAAAGGTTGCTTCCAATTGACAGTCCAATAAGCATATGAATGAAATGCGGACAGGAAATAAACAAGAGTCCAACCACATCAAGAATGTATCTGCCAAAGGGAACCGGACAGTCGGCTTCCTCAGAAGAAACTTTAAAGAATGCTCCCACAATGTCAAAGCGGCGACCTACCACGCAATGGTCAGTCCAGTCCTAGAGTATACATCCACAGTCTGGGACATGCAGGAGCAAAAAGACAAGACCCCCACCCCCCCCCCCCCACCCCCCCTGGAAGCAGTACAGCGACAAGCAGCCAGGTATATAAACAATTACTACTGAGACCCAGACCCTGGTACTGTTACTGGGAGAGCGAGAACGAGGCTACGCCTAACAGGCATGCATAGACTCCACTCTCCAGCTCCGGTTTGAAAGCTTAAATGGTTGTGTTTGACTGATTGTTTGATTATACTATTTTCATCGAGATGTCTGCCATGGACTGCTGCTTCGGTCGAGCAATGTTTTGTGTCCCTGCAGACTTCAGACTGTTGCTGTCTTGGTTTTTCTTTGTGGTGGAGCTCTGTGCCTCTTACCAGCTGCACAGTCAGCCATCTTTGCTGCGGTCACTATTATCACCCAGGCAGGCCGGTTACAAGGTTAATAACACACCCCCACACCATAGTGGTGAGCGACCAGTGCTCTCCTACACACGCGATCAGCTCTTATCAATGAATGCCGCGCGTACACACTTGACCCCTGACCTCGTGCGCCGACTGAAAGAACTTTCCATAGGTCAAGATCTGCCCCGGATGCGCACGTGCCGTGGTGGCAGAAGAAAAACAAAACAAAGATCAATTCCTGTCCTTGTCACTCAAGCATCATCGTCATCATCCACCGCTTATGACTGCTATAACACAAAGACTGTTTCCATGTGTCGTAGGCCTACTACACGCGGCGCTAACCTGGCCAACCTTGTATGCATCAACACCTCTCCACTCCCTCCACCCTCCAGCGAGAAACAGCTTCGCATCACCTCTTTCAATGCTCAGTCGCTCGGCCCCGCTGAGAAACGCACCGCCGTTTGTGAATTTATCACAGATAAGCAGATTGACATTTTATTCATCCAGGAGACCTGGTTTCGGCAGACTGGCGACGAAGGAAAATGCACAGATCTTGCTCCATCCGGCTACTCTGTTCGATCGTTTCCTCGCTCTATCCGCGGTGGCGGCCTTGCTGTTGTTTACAAAGACACGTTGTTCCGTCATCTATCGTTCGTCACTGACTTTACTTTTGCACACACATCCTTTGAAGCTGTCCGACTTTCCCTGTCTGTGCCCCAGCAGAACGTCCATTTTATGTGCATCTATCGCACCTTCCCCAGCAGAACGTCCATTTTATGTGCATCTATCGCACCTTCCCCAGCAGAAAAAACAAACTGACAAACGCTGTGTTCCATCGGGAATTCCCAGACTTATTAGATTATTGCAACACACTGACTGGCACTTATGTTGTAGTGGGTGATGTGAACTTTCACTTTGACCAGCCTCAGAACCCCTCCACGGCCAAGATGATCGATCTCTTGGTCTTATATAGTCTCCAGCAGTCAGTCGACCAACCTACCCATAACCGTGGACATGTTATTGATTGGGTGTTACATAGGCCTCAGGATAGTGTTGTCACGTCCACCTCAGTGACTCAAGAGCTGTCCTCGGACCACTTCTGCGTTGTTTGTGACCTTAACGTTTGCGCCCCCCCCCCTCCTCCCCCTGAGTTCAAGGAGGTCCGCAGCCTGCGTGCTATAGATAGAGTTGCCTTTAAGCATGACCTTAGCGTTGAAGTGTCCCCCGCCCTCTGCCCCGCTGCGGAAATGCTAGACAGTGCATTGCGTGCTGGGCTTGACCGTCACGCTCCCGCTACCCGCCGCAAGGTTGGGTTAGCTCGGTCATCTCCCTGGTACGCTCCTGTTAGAAAAGAACTCCGTGACTCCAAGAAACACCGGCGTAGTGCGGAAAAGAAGTGGTTGAGGTCAGGCCTTGTTGTTTTTAAGCAGTTTTACTCTGCTGCCAAGAAGCGTGTGTCTCAGATTGTCCACCGTGCTAAATCTTTGTATTTTTGCAATAAGATCAGTAGTAGTGAAACTAGCAAGCAGCTGTTTGACGTCTGTAACCATCTCAAAGGTAGTGGCAAAGCAACTGTTCTTCCCTCAGTGTATCCGTTGTCTCAGCAACCTGATGTTTTTTGTAACTTCTTCACAGGCAAAGTAGCTGACATTCGTGCTGATCTTGACCGTCATGCCATCCATCCCCATGATTTGTCTCCTCCTTCTGGTGTTAGTTCACGCTTTGATTTTTTTAATACTGTATCAGAACAAGAAGTCAAAAGTGTTATTCTTAAATCTAAACCAACGTCATGTTCTCTGGATCCCATCCCCACTCCACTGTTAATTGAGTCGTTAGATCAGTTGCTCCCAACCATAACCCACATAGTCAACGAGAGCTTGTCTTCTGGCGCATTTCCTTTTTCATGCAAGTCAGCTGTCATCAAACCCTTACTTAAGAAGCCCAGTCTAGATAAGAATGACCTAAAAAACTACAGACCTGTATATAATCTGTCATTTTTGTCTAAAGTCATTGAAAAGCTAGTCTTAAAACAACTCTTTGCTTACCTGAATGATAACTCCCTTCTTAGTCCAAACCAGTCAGCTTATCGACCTTTTCACAGCACAGAGACAGCTCTCCTGAAAGTCACCAATGACCTCTTGCTCGCTCTGGACAGCGGTAACGTCTCCATCCTAACCCTCTTAGATCTTAGTGCGGCCTTTGACACCGTCGACCATCACACCCTATTCAAGACCCTTCGGGATTACTTTGGAATCTCTGGATCAGTTTTGGATTGGTTTCGATCTTACCTTTCCGATAGAACTCAGGCGGTCGCTGTGGATGGCTGTTTCTCCAGCAGAGCTGACTTGGTGTGCAGGGTTCCACAGGGGTCCGTTTTAGGCCCTGTTTTGTTCATAATGTACACCAAGCCACTGCTCATCTTGCTCGAAAAGCATGCTGTTGAGAGCCAGTCGTTTGCAGATGACACTCAGCTGTACAAACCCACCCATCCTTCTCTTGTTAACTTTGCTGTCCAGTCCATGCGGGAGTGCATTGGTGAGGTCAAGTCATGGATGGCCCTCAGTAGGCTGAGGTTGAATGACGACAAGACAGAAGCACTTCTTATCCACAATCACAAATCATCCTTTGCCTCGTCTCTCCCCACTTCTCTTCAAGTAGGCTGCTCTGACATTCCGTTTTCTCCCTCTGCTAGGAATCTTGGCTACATTCTCTCCGATGACATGTCCCTCAACAATCACATCTCTCACATCTGTCGCTCTGCTTACACCGCCATTCGTCAGCTCAGCTCCATCCGCCATTACCTCACTATTAGTGCTACAAAAACATTAGTCTGTGCCATCGTTCTCTCTCGTCTAGACTATTGCAATTCTCTTTTGTCAGGTTCACCCAAACACTTTATCGATAAACTGCAAAGGGTCCAAAACTCTGCTGCTAGGTTAGTTCTTAAGGCAAAAAAGCGCGATCACATCACACCACTTCTCCACTCTCTTCACTGACTCCCTGTTCAAGCCCGCATCGACTACAAACTGTCCACTCTCTGCCACAACTTCTTCTCTGACTCCTGCCCTTCCTATCTTACTGATCTAAATGTCTACTCACCCTCTCGACCGCTTCGCTCCTCTGCAGACGCGCGCATTCTTTCTGTTCCCGAGACACGCACTAAGGCATACGGTGAACGATCTTTCTCTTTCTGCGCTCCCAAGCAATGGAATTCTCTTCCACCACACATCCGCAACATACCGACCACCCAGGCCTTCAAAAACGCACTCAAGACCCATCTCTTCAAACTGTATTATCCTGATTGACTCACCCTCCGACTGATGACGGATGCTGGTGGGGTGCCGTCCATGGCTTGACATATAAATAGTCTGTACATTTATATCTGAGTATCTAATTATTTTTATATAATTATTTTTGCATAATTATTTTTGCATTAGTTTGTACATTATGTTTTTGATAATATTTTATTTCTGCAATAGTGAGGAGAGGCGGGTCTTATCTTTTTTTTTATCCGATCATTGTATTAATTAACCATTGTTAGATGTAACAAATTTTTAGTTATATTTTAAATCTGTATGGTGAATCTTATTATTATTTAATATGCCATTGTATTAATTTTTTTGTTTGTTTGTTTATTTTGCATGTGTAGTGTATTGCATATGTTGTTCTCTTGTATGCCTTTGTGAGTACGGTTGGTGTGAATGCTTGCATACCCCGTTTTATTGTTTATGTTTGTTCTAAAGATATATCCTATGTTAAGAGCGGTGAGCCCAGCCCTGAGCTGGGGTACAGCGCTATATAAGCCTACTTTATGATTACTGTGACCACCATGCTCAAGCTTGGAAGCGAGACGGAGGAACAACCAACTGGCCATACTTTTCAAGATCGATACCAGCATGGGAGGCCTAGAACCAACAGTCTTATACCGACGATCTGACCCAAGAACAAGAGGAGACCCTAGGATACACCAAAACCAGAGCTACCATCCACCGCTGTTCCATACATTTTTCCTTCGTATCATTTCTGAGTGGAACAAACACCCTTTCTCAAACACATCAGCCCCCTCAATGGCTGCAGCCAATCATTGAGAGATTGATCATTGATCTGAGAGATTGGACACAATGACTTGTATATAGTTTTTAACAACTCCCCCCCCCCCCCCCCCACTCCTCCCCTTTTAACTTGGCTGGTACCTTTTGCAACCGGTGGCAGGATGGTCATCATATAGGGCTTGTAATGTTCATCGGAACCCAATCCTTGAAATCCAGGATCCTCTCCATGATCTGCTGCCCTGACAAGGTTGAAACCCATTTGGAAAGATAGGACCATCAATCTACATTCTAGGGTAAGGCTGCTGCGCTCCCTTGTCATCTCCATCTTACTATACGCTTGCAAAACTTGGACCCTCACAGGAGATCTACAACGAAGAATACAAAGCATAAAGATGAGGTGCTACAGAAGACCTCTGGGCATTTCCTATACCCAGCACATCACCAACAGGCAACAACAAAGTCCAACAGGCCATCACACAAGCCATTGGACAACATGATGACATGCTCACAGTGGTGAACAAAGTGAAACTCTGATGGTATGGCCATGTCACCAGAGCATCAGGCATTGTAAAAACCATCCTGCAAGGAGGCAGTAGGAGAGGGAGACAGAAAAAGAGGTCGCAGGATAACATTCGAGAATGGACTGTTTTGACACTGAACGAAGCCATGAGGTTTGCTGAGAACAGAGAATGATGGAGTATGCTGGTTAAACGATCATCTGTGGTGCCCCAACGATCTTTGAGTTATAGGTTAGGATAGGAAGTCCTTGAAAAGGAAGAAGAATAAGAAGTTACTTCCCTTCCCTCTTGCCAGCTAACCAAAATCCATTGGAAATGAGTTAGCTCATTCACCACCATAATCATCAACTCATTAATGAAGTTTTAAACATGAATGGCCTCGATGAGACAGTTGATCAGCCATCAGAAAAGTGTTAATTAATTATATATTTCCCAATATGTTTTTTCAGGTATTGACAGATACAGTGATATACACCCCAAATTTGGAATGGCTCACAGTATTATCGCTGGCATCCTTTGGCATGGTTATCAGTACACATGTACTGAAATCCAGGTATGTTCTGTATACATAAATATTGATACATGTGTACTGAAATCCAGGTATGTTCTGTATAAATAAATATAAGTTTTATTTGCGCAATCCTGATTCTTTGTACATTTTCTTTCATTGCACTGTTTGATGTCTGACAGCACAAACCATTGCAGCTGAAACGTATTCCTTCTGGATGCAGTTAATCTAAAATGTCACAAATATAGTTTCTATCCTTCTTGTAATAATGATCTGCCTGACTTTGCACCAGATGTTGGAGTGATAGGGGTGTGTTTGTTGTGTGTGTGAGCTTTGGTTGAAACAATGGAGTGTGTATTTTGGGACAGATAGCGGCGCTTTGAGCTTGATTGCTATTTGAGAAATAGTGTGTATATAGCATCTAGTAAATACCCTATTATTATATAGTGGAACCTCCGGTATCCGTCTCTCTGGTATACGACTCCCTCCGTTATGTGACCTGAAAACTTCTGACGGATTCACTTCCAATACTAAATGACCTCTGGTATGCGACAACCTCGTTTATGCGACCAGCGACCGTGTCTTAAGCCCTTTATACGACCGTCTTAGGCAATTTAAAAGAGATATCAGTTAATTTATTGTCTGTACCTTTCGTTTTTTCTCTCATGTTAGTGTACGCCTGCTGTTGTCTGCTATTTCCGGTTCGCAAATAAGGGACATTACTCGCCTACACTGGCTTGTCAAAATGGCGTCGCGCAAGAGGAAAGTTTTGAGTTTGGCAGAGAGAATGAAAGTGATTGAAAGAAGTGAAAATGGGGAGAGTTGTTTGTCTATTGCAAGAAGTTTAGACGTTGGGAAGACCCAAATTCAGCTAATCATAAAGGATAAGGAATCTGTGAAACTACGATGTGAGAGTGGAGAAAGTGGCGAAAGGAAAACATCGAAACTGAGAGCTTCTGCACTGACAGACTTGGATGAACGCGTCTGGCAGTGGTTCGTGGAGGCAAGAAGAAGAAACATTCCGTGATTTTTGAAGTTGTGAATACAAGACAAAGCTAAAAATGAAACATGTTTTACACTTTCCTTTGTCAGAGAAAATACATGCTGGTGAGTGTGAAAATTATGACTACATACCCCTCCGAGCCGGACACCCCCGCCCTCCCCCCCCCTTCCCCCGCACCCCTTGTTTCCAGTATAAGACCACCTCTATTATAAGACCGTTTTTCTCACATTTTGGACGGTCGTATACCGGAGGTTCCACTGTATTAACAATTTTGTTTATTCACTCATTATCTTGCCACACACACACTGATGAATAGAGAGAGAAAGCTGCCATCTACACTTTTAGTGTGGCTATCAAACCAAGTACTTTGCAACCCACATGGACCACACAGGTTGAAATGAATGCATGACAAAATATTTTACATCAATGCATGACAAAATATTTTACATCAATGCATGACAAAGTAGTTTACATCAATGCATAATGTAAAATGTTACATGAATGTATGTCATAATATTTTACATGAGTGCATGACATACTATTTTACATGAATGCGTGACATAATATTTTATATCAATGCATGATATAATTTACATGAATTCATGACATAATATTTTATATGAATGCATGACAGAATATTATACCTGAATGCATGGCATAATGATTTACATTAATGCATGACGTAATATTTTTGCATGAACGCATGATAAAATATTTTACATGAATGAACGACAAAATATTTTACATGAAAGCATGACAAAATAGTTTACATTAATTCATGGAAAACTATTTTAATGCTTGATGTAACATTTGACATGAATGCTTGCCAAAACAATTTCAATGAATGTATGTGTCAGAATATTTTATTTGAATTCATGATGCAATATTTTACATGAGTGCTTGGCGTAATATTTTATTCAAATGCATGAAGAAATATTTTAAACGAGTTTATGACAAAATTTTTCAGTTGAAAGCAAGCTAAAATAATTTACATAACACAAGGTTGTTGCATGATGAAGTCATCCGTGTCTATTAAGGTCTTTATTACATACATAGGTTTGCTAATGCTGTATGCATATTGTACATAAGCTGATTTATGAATTTGCCTTGGTGTGGAATAAACAATGGCTTGACTATGACGCGCACTTTAGCCCCTCGTGAACAGATCTGTTGTGTTGTTGTTGTTTTTCTCAGGGTGATACTTGCATAATCAAGGACAGGACTCCAAGAGGAGCTTGCTTTGATGAGAAAAACAGAGTTCGCCTTAGTCTGGCCCAGATCCACAAGAAAAACGTGGCCACTGCTAATGTCAAGATGGACATCTTCTCTAAATCCCTCTATTACACTGTCAATTCTGATACTGTGAGTAATCTTCTTTAGCTATTTAGGTATATATCTATTGATTAATATATCTATCCATTTATTTATTAATTTATTTTATTTTATGTTTGTAGGGAGGCGCAGTCATGTAGTGGGCATGCACTAGCAATGTTTGATGTTAAGCAAAGTTGGTAAGGTTAGCACTTAGATGGGTGACCGTGCTTGGAAGACAACCACCGTCCGATTCAAAAAGATTGATACAAGCGCACAACATGCCCCAGTCCAACCAGCTGTGAATGGGTACCTGGTGAATGTTTAGAACCGGGGTAGGTAAAACAGCAAGGGAGAGAACATCGGCAGCGCCATCATTAAGTTGGCCAGGAGAAAAGGAAGGCCCCAAATGCTTCCATCCCTAACGGCTGAAAGTTTACAGGGACATCACCACCTTCATTTATTTAGTAATATTTATAAGCTGAACAAATCGTAGCCAAAGAGCAAGCAGGTTTCAGGACAGGGCGAAGTATCACTGAACAGATTTTCAACCTCAGAAAGCGTTTGACTGAGTCTGGCATACTGCTCTGTGGACAACTATGTGAGTATATAACATCAGCCCCAACATTTTTGAAGTCATCAAAAGCCTGTATGACAAGGCTACCAGTGCAGTCCTCCACAACAGCGCCATTGGGAACTGGTTCAGAACAACTATCGGCATGCGTCAAGGATGCCTACTCTTTCCAACACTCTTACAACATCTTTCTGGAATAAGTCATGGCAAATGCCATTGCAGATCATGAAGGCACAGTCAGCATAGGGGGTAGAGCAATCTCCAACCTACGTTTTGTGGATGACATTGATGGATTGGCTGGAGAGAAACAAGAATTTGAACAGTTGGTACAGATGCTTGACACTGCCTACAGAGCCTTTGGAATGGAAATAAGTGCAGAGAAGACCAACACCACCAAAACGGACACCAAAGTCCAAGGTCAATCACTCATTGTTGTGCACAGCTTCAAATATTTAGAAGCAATTGCATCAGACAATGGGTTCCAACAGGAAGTCTCCTGAATACCACAAGGCCCATTTGGAAAGGCAGGACCATCAGTCTACACTCCAAGGTAAAGTTGCTGTGCTACCTTGTCATCTCCCCCTTCATATACATGGACGCACACAGCAGACCTGCAACGAAGAATATAAAGCATGGAGATAAGGTGCTACAGGAGATTCTGGGCATCTCCTATGCCCAGCACATCACCAACGACAAAGTTTGACAGACCATCACACAAGCCATTGCAAAACACGATGACTTGCTCACAGTGTTGAAGAAACGGAAACTCTGATGGTATGGCCATGTCACCAGAACTTCAGGTCTTGCAAAGACCATCCTGCAAAGTACGGTGCATGGAGGCAGAAGAAGAGGGAGACAGAAAAAGAGTTGGGAGGAAAATATTCAAGAATGGACTGGCTTGACACCGAGTGAAGCCATGAGGACCTGATGACAGAGAAAGATGGAATACGCTGTTTAAACGATATCTCTGGTGTCCCAATGACTTCCGAAGTATAAGATAGGATAGGATAGGAATATTTATTTCTTTGTGTAAGTTTTATTTTATTTATTTACATTTTTAGAAAGAGAAATTAGAAGGATGACATTAACAGGTGATACATTTAAATGAACCACACAAAAAAAAATAATCAAGAAAGAAATCTGGAGAGAGAGAGATTCTCTCTCTCTCACTCTCTCTCTCTCTCTCTCTCTCTCTCTCTCTCTCTCTCTCTCTCTCTCTCTCTCTTTCTCTGTCTTTCTCTCTCTCTCTCTCTCTCTCTTTCTCTGTCTTTCTCTCTCTCTCTCTCTCTCTCTCTCTTTCTCTTTCTCTCTCTCTCTCTCTCTCTCTCTCTCTAATTAGCTGCTTACTGGATCCTATTGAATTTTTGTTTATTTAGTTGTCTATCTTTTTTAGGTGTTTTATTTTAGCCTTATATGGCCTCCCATTTCTCCTCTGTTTCATATTATTGAAATGATTTTAAGACTCCGTGTGTGTGGGTGTTTGTGTGTGTGTGCCAGTGCAAGTGTGAGTTTGGCATGGCGTGCAGTCATGAGTGTCAAGTGTGTGTGTGTGTGTGTGTGCTTGGTGCTTGTATGTGTGCATGTTTTGTGTGTGTGTGTGTGTGCGAGCATAAGCAAGTGCTCATTCATGCTTATGTGTGTGTTTGCCTCGAATCACTATATCTTGTAAGATGCGTGCACATTATAAATTGTGTTTGCAGGTATGTGTGAATATGTAAATGCGTGCATTGTATTGATTTGCCTGCATGGATTTATGTGTGTACGTATGTGTATGTGCAAGCATGTCTTCCAGTGTTGCTGTCGTCATCAGACAATGACTACAGTGTGCTTACTGTTGTTTTCAGGAAAAAACGCAATTGTGGTTTGACAATAAAACCGCTTTGTCCATCAAGTATTCCCTTGTCCGGGACTTGGAACTGAGAGGTAGGTCTGTTTGTAGTTAGGTGAGTCACAAAGTCATACTCAGTGTCCACAAACGGTGTCTCCGCCATCAAAAACAAAACAAAGCTACTGAAACAGGTTGGCGTTTAGTCCTTACCTGAAGCCTCCCAAGATAATGTAGGTGGCTGAGACTGAGGTTTGCTTTATTCCATGTTTACTGTGGCCACAGACCTCCTTCCAAACAACAACATTGGAGGGTAAGAGTAGGGGAGGGAATGTATACATTTATCTTAAAAAAAAATAGAAAATAGGAAACACTACAAAAGCAATGGCAAAAGCGGAACATAAAAAAGACAATAAAATGGCAGTGTGTTGAAGAACAACAGTAATATTACATGTGTAGGGAATGTGTAGACAGAGGTGTGACCTGATTGCAGGTATGGCGTTATGGTATGGAGAGGATCTGATGTTCAGTGCTACAGACAGTGACAGCGTGCAGTTCTCTTTGTCCAACTGGGACTTCATCTCCCACAAGATGATCCACACCCAAACTTTCAACCCCAAACCCATCAACCACTACTATGCTGGTAAATAAATAGCCTTGGCTTTGCCCTCTTTTCCCTTCATTTGTGTATTGTTTATGCTACAGATTTGATTGTGTAGGTTATGTTGCTTCATTTGACATCAGTAACATTGTGTTGTATTGTGGTCAGTAATGTACATTGTATTTTGTAGTGTAGTGTGTGCACAGTTGTAGTAGCCTTTGAGCAAAATGTCTGTGAATATTTTCATAACTTTCCATGTTTTTGATTTTATATTAGGTTTCGTTTAGCTGCCTGAATTGTCCCCGATTTGCAAGTTGATTCTGCAATGAATGAGGTTTTGGCTGGAGATAATCTTGTCACAGTTTGACACTTAATGTAGGCAGCACCGCAGGTTGGGATGTTAACAAGAGGGAAGGGACGAATGTTGTCATTGGTTCACCCTTTTGTAGCCAGTGCCACTGCGAGGGATAACTAACTCAAGCAAAGTTCACCATGGAGTTTTGTTTTCTATCACAGATTGTTTGAAATATGTGTGACTTGGGGATGGTGAGTTTGCATAGAACATGATTTGATATTAATACAGTACTATACATTACAATACAATGCCATACAACCCCTCTGTATCACCTCAACATGCGCAGAACCACAGTTTAACACTAAATATATTAGGAATACACAAATATGGACTTCACATGCACCTTGTAGACATCGTCCAACACGCCTCATTCACAATGCTGACAATCTCACACACTCCAGTACAAGTACCACACGCATTTAATACATATAGTAAGACTACATTGACGTTTAGGGTGCACATTTCTTATTGTTAGGGTGATGTTTCAGGCATGCTACTTTTCCGCGATTTTGCGGATTTCCGCGACAACCACTTTTGGTTTCCGCTTAAGTTAAAATTTTTCAGAGAAAGTTAAAAATGTTAAATGAAAAAAAAAATCGAGATCAAATTTTTAAATCGCGCAACGCATTTGTGAGCCAGTCAACCTTAGGCTAGTCCCTGTGAGATACCGTGGATCCAGTTTAATCAATGCGCATGAGCGTCACGATATTCGACTTCCGCATTCTTTCCCGTACCGCCATAGTAAGAATATGTTCGTTTAGATTCCGCTTGCTTTAGCCTCGAAATGTATCGCAATGACATTGTGGAGAGGGGCAGTCTTGGAGACTGGGATAAGGGAGAAAAAAACAAGTGGCTCTGGAAATGGCTTGAGAGAAAACACGAGGATGTCGAGTACGGAACGTACATCTGCAAAATCAAACAGCCTGGAAAGGCCTACTGCACGCTCTGCCGATGCGAAAACAATTAAATGTTTATTGGTTTAATTTTTTTTTTCCTGAGGCTTGTCTCGCACAAATATGCTTTCAGTTAGAAAAGTAAACATGCATTTTTCATTCTACCCTTTTGACTATAAAGTAGTAAAGGTACAACTCTGTTTTGGACAATATGTGCATTGGTAAAGCCTTGTCTTGTCATTGTATTTAAACCATTCTTGTCTGCAGTCAGTAGGAATGTTTGATTAATACAAGGCTTAACTGATGTTTGAAATAAATTCATTATGTTTTGAGCTGTGGAGAGCTAACAATAACATTTTAGTACCACAAAAACAACTGATCTGACCCCATAAAATAAGGATCAGAATGCATAGATTTTAACCTCTTGAACCCGAAAGACCGATATATCGGTCTAGCCCTTAAACAGCTGTGCCCTCGTAACCTTACCGTTAATCTTGCGGTCCGTACACAGCTTACTGTTCTTTCTAGTACTTGCTGTTTGGAATAGGGTTATTGAGGGTTATTGGGAATAAGGTAAAGCAAAATGTCAGCGCTCTAGTGCAGCACAGTGCGTGTTTTTGTGACTTTTTTTCTCAATTTTGCGTCATGAAACGAAGGTCTACAAATCAAGGAAGCGTCGCTAAGCGACTGTACACAACTCAGGAAGTAATCGATCAATTGTGGGATGATAATGAAGATGAAGAGATGACATTTGAAGTACTTTGGGTTGTCTAACACTTTGGTTATGTTTTCGTTGTTTTACTAAAAGCATGCTAAAAATGCCATTTTTCTCCGGGGAGAATTGGTGGGGCATCCAGGGTTCAAAGGGTTAACCATCTTTTCAAAAATTTTCAGGGTGGGCATGCCCCCGTATCCCCCTAGCATCGCGTCCCTGCTTTGCAAGTACGCGCACTCGTGGCTGCGCCACTCGACAGAATTTCAGAGAAATGTTAATTTTGCCTGTAGCATGCCTGTGTTTCAGTCATTCAAGGCGCGTCTTAGTATTGATCATGGTAATCCTTGACCTTGCCTTTGCAGACAAAGTCGCTGGCATTGCTGTGGGCTGCTTGCTGCTGGGCGTCGTCCTTGGAGTGACGTTCACCTGCATTGGACTGCGCCGAGATCGATGCAGCAAACCCCGCAACCGTCCTTTCAAGCTGGATGACCACGAGGACGACTTCCGCGATGATGAGGGTTTATAATGATTGACGACGGTAATAAAGTGGACCTCGCCTCCTTGTGAGCGGTTATGCAACTGGTTTTTTCTTTTTTTTAATTCTTTTTTTAAAGAGAAAAAACTTATTCTTTTAAAAATACTATTGTTTATACAGTTATCTGTTATTATGGTGATTTTGATGATGAGATGTGTGGTTTTGTATTTTTGTATTGATGAGCTGCCACAGAGCAAGTGTCCTTTGTTAATGTCTGATATACTTAAGGTGGGCTGGACCTTGCAGGCTATCGATAGAGTTGGGAAACAAGAATTATAATTTACCAAAGTATTTGTTACAAAATACAGAATGAACATGTGAAAAACAGGAACTGTAACTTCTTCGTTGAGAACACCACTAAGAATTACAGTTTCTTTGTTTTTACAAGCATTATAGTATAGTTATTTTGTGTTTACATTATTTTTACATTATAGTATAGTTATTTTGTGTTTACATTATAGTATAGTTATTTTTTGTTTACATTATAGTATAGTTATTTTGTGTTTACATTATAGTATAGTTATTTTGTGTTTACATTATAGTATAGTTATTTTGTGTTTACATTATAGTATAGTTATTTTGTGTTTACATTATAGTATAGTTATTTTGTGTTTACATTATAGTATAGTTATTTTGTGTTTACATTATAGTATAGTTATTTTGTGTCACCTTTTTGCTTTTGGGGGTACTTTTTGTTCTTGTGTTTTTCAATGAAAGATACATTATTTGTTTTTGTTGCGGCCCCTTGGTTTTTGTGTGTGTATTGCCATTGGTTGGTTTGCCTTTATGTTACAAAAGTCTGCTTTTCTACTGTGTGTGTGGGTGAGTGTTTTGTTTGTTGTTGTTGTTGTTGATCACTTTGTTTTCCCTTCTATCAATAGACAATCTCCTAATGCTCCTCTCCTCCTTCCTCCTCACCCCTCTCTATCCCTTCTCTCTCCTTCACACTCCAACATCCCCTGAGTTCTTTTTGCACAGCTCACTTCCCCCTTTGTCCATTCCTGATGTTTGCAAGTTGTCTTGCTTGTGTTTATATTGTATTTGAAGTTGAAGGTGTCAGCAGTTGTCTTGCTTGTGTTTATATTGTGTTTGAAGTTGACGGTGTCAGCAGTTGTCTTGCTTGTGTTTATATTGTATTTGAAGTTGACGGTGTCAGCAGTTGTCTTGCTTGTGTTTATATTGTGTTTGAAGTTGAAGGTGTCAGCAGTTGTCTTGCTTGTGTTTATATTGTGTTTGAAGTTGACGGTGTCAGCAGTTGTCTTGCTTGTGTTTATATTGTATTTGAAGTTGACGGTGTCAGCAGTTGTCTTGCTTGTCTTTATATTGTGTTTGAAGTTGACGGTGTCAGCAGTCGCAAAGGAATTGTACTTATTTTGGTATGACTAGTGTACAGGAGTGTTAACGTTGGTTGGTAGTCTTTGATGCCTTTATCACACTTTGTTGTTGCTAGCTGGACTGGAAGTCATTTGAAGCCTGCGGGTGTTTGCTATTTTTTTTTTAGCAGACTCACAGTCAGGTATCTAGTTTACGTATGGTGTCACATGCAAGGGGATTGAAACTGTGTCACATCTGTCTGAACTGCAACGATGTCACCTACATCTAGGTGGAAACGGTGTCCAATGCATCTTTGAAATTGTGTTGCATGCCTATTTGACTGAAACAGTGTCACCTGCCTCTTTGAATGAAATGGTGTTACATGCATCTTTAAAACAGTGTTGCATGCCTCTTTAACTGAAACTATGTCACATGCCTTTTTGAATGAAATGGTTCCATGTCACTTCAGCGCTAGCACTTCAGCACCAGAACTTCAGCGCCATACACTTCAGCGCGAGGATACTTCAGCGCCGTACACTTCAGTGCTGGGACTTTTCAGCACCGTACATTTCAGCGTGGCGAAATTTTAGCGCCGTACATTATAGCGCTAGAGGAAGACAGAGGGAGAGAGAGAGAGTGTGTGTGTTTGTGTGTGTGTGTGTTAAAGTGTCTGCGAAACTGCAAAACTGAGTGACTAATAGGCTTGATTGAGTTTATCCCACAAAAATCTATTCTTTACCTTTCTTTCTCCATAAAGCGTATCAGACACACACACACACATACACACACACATAATGAATAGCTGGAGGTGCCAGTTCAAGATCACGCCGCGTCTCCTGACGTACTGGTCACGCATGACGTGTAAGCGCAGTTGCTAAGGAACTGAATAGCTTGTCTCTGAAGACGTCAACACTAGAACATGAAAGCAAAGGCGAGTCCTTCCATTGTTTCAAGCAGCCCCCGACCTCCGTCATTGTATTGTGTAACGATCGTCTTTATCCGTTTCTGTAAGTCTTTGTACTTGCGCCTTTTGGGCGCTGGAGCCTGGCCTCCCAGTAGACGTGTGACCTCCGCCTGGACTAGTGCCTGTTCTTTCTTGAGGGCCTCTATCAGCCTCCAAAGATTGGGGTAGCACGCCCCGACTACGTTCTGAAAGGCGTGATGCCACCCTTCACAGCTGTTGTTGGACTTGGCAGCAGCAGTGAGGACACGGTCATGCACGTTCCACATGTCAATGGAGAACATCGGCGGATGACGAGGACCACGACGGCGAGGTCTGCCAATATACGTGTCCTCAAAATAGTCGAAGATTGGTTGCCCACGTGCATCATACACCGGAGATGCAGGATGGAACACAGTTTCGAAGGCCTGTTCAACGTGCAAGGGAGGAAGGTATGCCAAGCCTGGCAGCATGCGCATCAGTTTTGCGAAGTTTTCGTCGTGTATGTAGCACGTGAGAGACCACTGTCCTGGATGTGGCGCCACACGTTTTGAGCCAAATGAAAATGACAGCCAGTGACTTCTAAACCCTGATAAGCTTCCCTGAATGCCGAGATGGCAGCACTTTCAAAATCTGTCATCAATGTTGTGGGTGCAAGTCCTGGTCGGAGTGTCTCCAAAGCTAAATTGACGTGTCCCCGAATGAAATGGTTTTACATGCATCTTTGAAACAGTGTTGCATGCCTCTTTAACTGAAATGGTGTCACATGCCTCTTTGACTGAAACGGTGCCACATGCATCTTTTCCTGAAATGGTGTCACACCACCGCTGGACTGAACGGGTAATGCTTTGTACTGTAGCGTAGTCACTTCCTAGACATCCTACATGGGTATTAAACAATTAGTTACTACATCAATATTTCTAGGTTTTGACATGTGGCTGGGGCTTTGGTCCAGACATATACAGGCTAACCTTTGTACGCCTTTTATATTTGTTAGTTTTTGTTTGGTTTGCTTTTTAGTTTGACAGCAGTGTCTGCATGGATTACCTGCTACCTGTTACCTTGTGTTTTATGGTATCATATCGTAGCAGTCCAATTATTCCTTAGTGGAGTGAGTTTGACAGCAGTGTCTGCATGGATTACCTGCTACCTGTTACCTTGTATTGTATGGTATCATATCGTAGCAGCCAAGTTATTCCTTAGTGGAGTGAGTTTGACAGCAGTGTCTGCATGTAACCTGCTGTTACCTTGTGTTTTATGGTATCATATCGTAGCAGTCCAATTATTCCTTAGTGGAGTGAGTTTGACAGCAGTGTCTTCATGTAACGTGCTACCTGTTACCTTGTTTTATGGTATCATATCGTAGCAGTCCAATTATTCCTTAGTGGAGTGAGTTTCAAAGAGGAAAGAGGAATGGTTTCCGACAGTTAACAGTTTCAAGTGTGAGTGCCTATGGATTAAGAAGAGGGGAGAAATATTTGTTTTTCTTTGTTGTTGGTTGTTCCAAACTGTGCAATTTGGTGAAGATTGTTCATCACTTGCCGATTAAACACATATCGAATCTTGGTATAACAGATATTTATTATATTTGCATCTCTCATATCATCTTCGTAACGTTTGATGTAATCTGTGTATAAGTACGTAGCTTATATATATATATATATAAGTAGCTTTTATATAATCTATATGATGCAACTTTTATCTTGCTGTTGGTTATGAATTCCTCGTGGTCCTGGTACACATTTGTAAAGTGTTGCTGATATATTCAGCGTTCTGATGTTATTATTGATCTTTAGAATCCTATCATTTAAACATCTTTACATATAACCTTCACTGTTGTAATTTGTTATTTGTGATCTATTTATTACATCTGTTCTTGTATGAACTTATACATTATTACAATAGTTACATAAATATTATCTCTATATCAAGATCTGGTCACTGTACTTTGTTTTCAGACTATTTCTTCATAAGAGAACAAATACTTTTAATGATGTATTTTTCCATTTTTACTTCTGTGTTTTTATATATATCTATATATATCTATATATATATATCTATATATATATATATATATATATATATATATATATATATATATATATATATATATATATATATATATATATATATATATATATATATATATATATATATAGTTGAACACTTTATTGTCCCTTCTTATTGGGAAATTCTGGACTGTCCCCTGGGGAAGGTGTAGTTGCAGCCTGTGGCGCGCCCAAACCCAATCTACCTAATAGTTTATTAGGTTTGTTTTGGTTTGTTTTGCTGGGGAAGCAAACCGGAGTACCGGGAGAAAATCCCCGAGATGTTGCCCTAGTTGAAAATAAATAATACTCGGAGAAACATAATGCCAAGAGGCGGGATCGATCCCACACCTGTCAGGCGCTGTTGGTTTCTAGCCTGTGGACAAGGCAAGTTAATCCCACCTTATACCACGTGGCCACAACTCTCGCTTTTTTCTTTCTTTGTTTTCCTTTTTCATTATTACAAGTGATAAAGTGAATTACAGCTAATATCAAGTGTAACGTCCCCTCCCCTCACCTTCAACATCAGTCTTTTTGTAAATCTATGAAATGGATCAGAAAGTTTGCACTGAATGAAGATGTACATTTTATTTTCCTGATTAATTTCTTCATTTTTGCAACTTGACTGTTTTGTTGGCCCTATCAAATAAAACAGAAAAAAGAAGGTGCACCAACATTCCATTGAAACAAAATGGCTTTATTCACAAATTAAAACAGACAATTTCAAAAGAACAATCAGTTTTGTGGGAATTTCACTTCTATGGTTTTGCCTACAGCAGTATTGTTGAAAGAGAATCTAGTGTTTGATGCTAGCAACTTTGATGGATGTGCAGCTTACAAATAGCGTCTGTCGTTGTTAAGGTGCTGTAAAAAGTACAAATAGCTGTTGTGGGGAAGAACACTATACAACATTATTATTATGTTAAGAATATTGGTGTTTATTATCGTTGACACAAAAAGAATGTCGGGTCTGTTTCATACTACAATATTAATAATGGTTGTTTTTTTCAGGACATTCCATTCTTCCTATACCGTCCTTGATCATTGCACTGTTCTTTTTCGTATGCTCTGTTATTCCAATAAGCCTGTTTTGTTCTGTGAAAGCATGAATGGATTAGGGCTCTTTAGTTCTGTTCAATGTGGCTTTGTTTCACCTTTCCTATACCTGGTTTAAAAAAAAAAATTATATTGTAAAGTCCAGTCTGAGTTGTGAAATGGAATTATTGGGAAAATGCCTTATTATGCCTTATTATTTTATATATATGTACACAGAACGTCCAGTGCCTGTTTGTTAAATGGGCAGCTTTAAGCTTCTTTTCTTTCTTTGTGCATGATAGGAATGCTTTGGCTTTGTGTGTATGTGAGAGGGAGTATAATCTATACTGGTATGCTATGCTAAATGTGTATGTAGTTGTTGTGTGGGGGGTAGGCTGAATATTAATGATTGAAGGACATTTCCAAAATGTGTTTTGTGATGCCTATGGCACAGTCTTTTTTGTGTCGTTTATAGTTTTTCATCCATAACCCCGTCCCGTCCGGCACTCCCGCTGCCATTCCACCTACTGTTGGCTACATTACCTCCTGGGCTGTGAGCTCCTGGGCTGTCAGCCTCATCTTTTACATCATCTGAAAATTGTTGCGTGGTTTTGTTAACAAAAGGACTAAGTTGCAACCAGAATGATAGATTAGTTCCTAGGGACTGGAGTCAAGGACTGCACATGTTTCAGCTCAGCTTTTTTTTACACAAGCTGAAATTGCAGGTCTGCATTGTTGTCAGTGTGTTTATTGGTATCGCTCATATTGTATCAATTCACATACATACGTTGCTGCTTTGTTTGGTTTTGTGGTGTACATGCTGTATTTCCAATGTTATTTAGTCTGGCAGTCTTTATCAACATAGTGGTGAAGTGTGGCAGTCTTTATCAACATAGTTTCCCGATAGAAAGGGATAATGAACTGCAACATAGTAGTGGAGTGTGGCAGTCTTTATCAACATAGCGATGTACATGCTGTTCTTCCAATGTTATTTAGTCTGGCAGTCTTTATCAACATAGTGGTGGAGTCTGGCAGTCTTATCAACATAGTGGTGGAGTCTGGCAGTCTTTATCAACATAGTGGTGGAGTCTGGCAGTCTTTATCAACATAGTGTTGGAGTCTGGCAGTCTTTATCAACATAGTGGTGGAGTGTGGCAGTCTTTATCAACATAGTGGTGGAGTCTGGCAGTCTTTATCAACATAGTGGTGGAGTCTGGCAGTCTTTATCAACATAGTGGTGGAGTCTGGCAGTCTTTATCAACATAGTGGTGGAGTCTGGCAGTCTTATCAACATAGTGGTGGAGTCAGGCAGTCTTTATCAACATAGTGGTGGAGTCTGGCAGTCTTTATCAACATAGTGGTGGAGTCAGGCAGTCTTTATCAACATAGTGGTGGAGTCTGGCAGTCTTTATCAACATAGTGGTGGAGTCTGGCAGTCTTTATCAACATAGTGGTGGAGTCAGGCAGTCTTTATCAACATAGTGGAGTCTGGCAGTCTTTATCAACATAGTGGAGTCTGGCAGTCTTTATCAACATAGTGGAGTCTGGCAGTCTTTATCAACATAGTGGAGTCTGGCAGTCTTATCAACATAGTGGAGTCTGGCAGTCTTTATCAACATAGTGGTGGAGTCTGGCAGTCTTTATCAACATAGTGGTGGAGTCAGGCAGTCTTTATCAACATAGTGGTGGAGTCTGGCAGTCTTTATCAACATAGTGGAGTCTGGCAGTCTTTATCAACGTAGTGGTGGAGTCTGGCAGTCTTTATCAACATAGTGGTGGAGTCTGGCAGTCTTTATCAACATAGTGGTGGAGTCTGGCAGTCTTTATCAACATAGTGGTGGAGTCAGGCAGTCTTTATCAACATAGTGGTGGAGTCGGAGCACCATTTATGCCAAATGTTTTTTCCCCCTCTTGTAGTGCAAGTTTTATTTGTCCTCTGTAAAAATTTTATTTTTACTCGGCAGTGCGTGTTTTTTCCTTTTCTTATTCATGAGTGCCGGGGGTTTTCAGTATAAATAGTATCCCCACTTTATGGAAATTTAGTGCTTTAAATTCCCACTGTCGCTGTCTTCCTCATTTACTCTTTCCTATTCCTGCTCTGTCCTTCACTCTGCTATACTATCTTCTTCTTCGCTAGATCAATGACCTACCTTTTTTCTTGAAAACTCTTCCTGGACAAGACTCCTTGTTTGTGTATGGGGTCTGTTGGATCAGCTTGGGAGTGTTGGACGCTTTCTGCCGGGTGGTCACTAGGGCTTCCTATGATTGTACTATTTAGCACTATAGGCATTTTATATGTATGTGTTTAGTTGATGATTTATAATGATGTTTGTATTCTATTTTGTTTTTGTAACCGGGGTGTTCGCGTAGTTGAGGTCAACCCTCAGCCGTCCCCCGCGTGGGATGTCTTTATTGTAAAGTGACTGGCCGGTGGAGGGCATTCAATTTTCCCACTGGGGTTGTTTCAGCAGATCTTTTATGCTGATCGGGGGTTGTCCGGTCCTGATTTGGCTCGGAAGAGTCCGCTGGACCTAAAGCACCAATCAATCAATCAATCAATCAATTCATTTGTTTTAATTATTGTGAAAATCTGTGAAGCGATTGTGTGTTTTCTGTATCAAACAATACATTTGAACAAATACATTCTGTACTTATAGTGTAAAACACACAGAGGTGCGCATCGGCCATTATTTCTCGTTTCATTTTGTTTTATGTTTTCATTTCTGGCTTTCTCAAACGCTGCTTTTCATCAGATGTTGTGTAGTTAGGTCAACATATAGGTGGGGCTATGACAAATGTGCACAATATATTGTCATATTTTTGTGTACAGTTTTCTCAGAAGCAGTCGCCTGGGTTTGTACTAAATACAGTCAAAAATGTTGCATCTTCTGATTATACATTGGCAGAAATCCTAATCTTTAGTAAATATTTTCTGTATGTTTTACTGCTTTGAAAACAAAAATCTCTCTCACTCCGTGTTTTTCCAATGTTTTGTACTTTGTCATCTCTTTGTAATGTAATCACAATTTTTTTTTAAAAGAGGAAAATTCAAGATTGCATTTTCCAACGGTGTTTTTTGAACTGTAGTTTTATCCAAGTTACTGTCCACAAATGTTGATGCCCTTTCTCTGAACTATATAACAGTGAGATTATGCCGTAGTATTTGCAGGCATGGGTCTGTAGCATCAGGTCTTTGACCTTTGTGGCAGTATAATTTGAAAGGGCACAAAAGATGGCACATTTTAGTGACACGGTTCCTTTACAGTTTGACCCGTAAACCTTTTACCTGTTAACGTGTTAACCCAGCAAAGGCCAGGTGTTGTCTACTGTCAGCAAGCCATTTTAGCACTTTACTACTAATAATAATAATAACGGATTTTTATATAGCGGGTACTCCAGCCTATGACCAGACTCACCACGCTTTACATAGTCATTACATATAAATACACGCACTCGATAAAACATTGCTTTTGCTACAAATACAATACACCAAAAGACAGAACAGTAAGGGTACAACTATTTACAGCTATGTACACAAATTATAAAAAAAAGACAGAAATAGACTATTTACAACTATGTACACAAATGACAGAAAAGACAGAAATATAATAGCAAAAAATCTATTCACAGCTATTTATATGCCCTGTTAGGCCCAAAAGGAAAAACAGTATAAATATGTATAGCCGTGTATACACTTACGGATCAGACAAAGACAAAAGAGGAGAGAATGGCAGCGGGATACAAATCAGTCTGAATAATGCAGTTTGAAGAGGTGGGTTTTGAGGGCCTGTGATTGTATGTTGCGGATATGGGAGGGAAGGGAATTCCACTGCTTAGGTGCGGCGTAGGCGAATGCACGTTGGCCGTATGTCTACCACCTTTTCAAGGTACCAGTTTTGTTGACTCGCATGCAAAGCAATGGCAGTCTATGTAACAGCGCCCATCCCCAATTTTTTTTTCTTCAAATTTTTGCAAATATGTGCAAAGTAAGTCCTAAATAGTCTAAAGATGACATTTAAAATAAACAAAAAAAATGTGAGTCTGCCATCCCTCTGTGCAAAACTTGCAAGTGGCTTAATTAATATTTCAATACCTTCTTAAAAACTATTACAACCAAACTTGGTGAGATGGTGTATATCCATGAGACCTCATAATTGAACTGTGAACTATTGACCTCTTTTCAAGGCCAAAACCACAGTATCAACAAATGTTAGATAACAAAAAAAAAAAATTTCACAAAATTTCCCTTTTGTCTGAAGTTATTAATATTGAACTTATGATTCTTTGGTACATGATAAATATCAATGAGACACATACTGTGGAAATTTGGTCAACTTCTTTCCTAAGGTCAAGATCACTAGAGTGGCCAAAGTCAGTTCGTATAGGTACTTTGAAGTGACCTTGACCCTAAACTATGAGAAAAATAAAGTCCAAACTTCTTGTATTTAGAGATGATAGGTTGATCTTTTATCTTTGTTCCATTTTTGCTTTGATCTTGAAGGTCAAGGTCATTTTAGACCTTGCAAAAACGTTAAAATTTGATAATCCTACAGTGGAATGGCTGTATATTTAACCCATGCAACAACATTGGGTTATTTAATCATACATGAGCATGAGAGGTCATGTGAAGGTCAAGGTTATCCCAAGGTCACTGAAGGCTAAGGTATCTTTTTTTTTTGGCATAATACAACTATTGCTGTGGTTTATTTGATAGTACATGTGTATTTGGAACTGGAGGTCAAGGT
Source organism: Oncomelania hupensis (assembly GCA_036898135.1). Taxonomy (NCBI): domain Eukaryota; kingdom Metazoa; phylum Mollusca; class Gastropoda; order Littorinimorpha; family Pomatiopsidae; genus Oncomelania; species Oncomelania hupensis. Next base: position 72,562,884 of record CM072517.1, read on the forward strand.
CATCTCAAAGTCGAGAACATCACAAGAATAAAGTCGGTATTTGCATTTTAGTGCAACTGTTTCATTTAACATTTAACGTTTTTTTGGGGGGACACTCGTTTTCCTGAGGAGCGTGTGAGTCATATGGGCTTTGCCCTTCTATAGTTCCTTAAGTTTTCACATTCAGTGTTGCCCCAAGGAAACATGAAGACTAGCCAAACACAACACTCTTTAATAAGTAAGGTTTTAATATAATAATTGTTTACATAATAAACAAGACATTCTTAACATTCAAAGGTTGGCTGTCAGTGTGAAACGTTTACCGTGTCGTCTTTTAATAAGACAAAATGCAATTTCCAGAGTAAAGTCATTGTCACATCAAAGAAATAAACAGGAATCCTTGATACCCTGGTGCTGTGGCCCTTCAAAGATTTGCACAAGTAGTAGCTTAATATGTGCATGTTGTATATAAATGCGCTCAACAGGCCATACAAGTATTATAAAGATATAGAATGAACAATAAAATGAATGCACTGAATGATTGGCACAGTACCAACCTCTGTCCCTAATCATCCTCCATGGTTTTTGTATAAATGGTATCTTCATTTTGTGCAAATTTAGTCGCTGTCTTCTTTGTTTTTTCTAATTCCTATACTCTGTTCTATCAATCTACCATACTATCTTCTGCTTCGCTAGACCAGAACAGATCCACATAAAATCAAGGAGATCTTTACGTGTGGAGTAGGTGTACACTGCTCAAATTACCATGCCAAAAACAGTTGCAATTATGTCGAGTTGGTGTGACTGCAGTTTTCAGATTGATAGAATTGAAGTCGGCAAACAGTACTTATATTTCCTATGACTTTTATACCTCACACTTCTTTCCTGTTGACTTTATCACACACTGAGCAATCCACAAACAATGGAGACACGCATTTTACAAATAGTCTGGTCTTCATCTTATTCCACCTTGATTGTGGTACAGATTTGTGTGGGGTTTGCACGTTGGCTTTGTGATTACAAGGCCTTAACATTCTTTTTGTGTTTTGGGCAGGTGGAGCTGCCCAGAATTGTGTCTATCAAGTTCAGCCTTTGGGTGAACTTGGGGAAGAAAACGGTATATTTTTTAATGCTGCTTCTTGTTGAGGCCCACAGTCACTGTATGGATCATTGTGGTTGCTATAGATTTGTGAGAGGGTTTGCAGCTAGTTTGTACATCACGATTGAGGTGTTTAAAATCCTACATAAGTATTACCTCAAAACCACAAGGTCACTGTTAAGTAGGGTTAAAAGCTCTTCAAACCAAGGTCATGAAAATACAGTCATGTAAAACAAAAAGAACTGTTCATACTAGTTGACACCAGCACTTGTTCACCAACAGAATTACTAACACATGGAACAGTCTGCCATGGGATGTGGTCACAGTTGCCTTTAAAAATGGTCTAGATAAGTTTTTGTCTAACATGATGTACTCCACTGGCTTGGGTCCTTATCCAACCTCCCTCTAGTAGGCAAAACGCCTCACACAACTGATGCCTGGAAAGCCTGCCAGTGTGACAAGTAATATGTGTGTTCATACATGCACGTTTACCAAGAGGTCTAAAGGCTGATGCCTACAATGACTTCACTACTATACTATACTATACTATACTATACTATACTATACTATACTATACTATGCTATGCTATTCTATACTATTCTTTGCACAATTGAGTGGCTTTATTACAGGGTAAGAAATTGATCAATATAACCAGATAGAAGAAGAATTGAGATGCTCAAGTATCACTGCCCCCGTTTTGTTCTAGCATTATTTGGGGTAGGAAGATAGGATCTTCCATTGCAGTGTCTGTCATTTGTGATTTTTATAGGTTATTTTGAGTGCTGTAGTGACCATCTAAGGAAGCAATGAACAAAGATGTGCAACTGTGAATATTGTTTATTGTATTTTTGTGTACATAAATACATATGATGTGAAATCTATGGTTGTTTTGTATTTCTGTGTACAGACATACATATAATGTGAAATCTATGGTGTGTTTTTTTTTCTTGCCAGAATTTGTGACAACTACAACATGAAAATTGTGAAGTTTGATGCATTATATTATTTGTTGTCTTTCACTTCATCCTTGTTATATTAACCTGTTGTTGCTGCTGTTATTTCTGCATATTTTTTTTTTTACAGTTATCAGCGGCAGGTGTTGATTGTTTCTTGAAAATATTCATGCCAGCCAAATACTAACCAAGAAAACTCAAATCCGTTTGAATCAAACTTTTCCTGTTTTGCAGCTAAAAGATTGAACCAACACTGAACATGGTTTTTATGTATGTCAAGCATTCCTTTTTTTAATTTTAAATTTCCATGCAGCTTGGTTTATTCTTAATCAATGTATTGTTAGGAGAATAATGTTTCTGAACTGAAATCAGATTTGATGATCGATGAAAATACAACATTCATTTTGGACATGCAACAATGAGTACTATCAGTGCTATTATAGTATCAGACGTGATGTGTATAGTTGAATAAATAACATTTACTGTTCTAATTACGCTGTAATGTATTCCCTCTTAATGTATGTAGATGTTGCTGTGTAAAATTCCGGAAAGCAGTACAACTACTTTATCAAAATATTCTCAAATATTATCATCAAACTTCAAAGAAGCTGATTTTTTTTTCCTGCTTTATTTAGAAATTTGAACTGATTTATCATATTGGTAGGCTAGAGTATGCAGGTTACAGAAAAAATTTGGTCCAACTGTAGTTTAATATTATAGATGAATTGTTTTTGAAGTGTTGTACAACTTTTGCTTATTGCACTCTTACAAGATGATAGATGATTTATTGTCTTCATTTCCTCAAGGAAATGTGAAGATTAGAAGTGTTGTAATACTTGTACTCAACGTTTTAAAGATCAAATTTATCAAACCATTGAAAAGGCTAACGGTGATTAGGAACATTTAACCCCCGTTGGGATACCGGGGTTTTCTGTATAAATTATAATAGTATCCCCACTTTGTGGAAATTTAGTGCTTTAAATGATCACTGTTTCTGTCATTCTCAGTGGTTCTTTCTCATTTCTAATCTTTTTTTTTATCAAGCATACGATCTTCTTAGCTAAAACAGTCACCTACCTTTTTTCTTGAAAACTCTCCCAAAACTCATTTATATATGAGGTCTGTTGGGTCAGGTTGGGGATATTGGATGCTTTCTGCCAAATGGTCTCTATGGCTTTCTATTATATTATTATTTAGCAATGTAGGCATTTTATATGTTTGTGTTTTGTTAATATTTTATAATGTTTGTATTATGTTTTTGTAAATGGGGATTCGATAAATTTGAATAAAGTCTGTGTCTCCTGCATGGGATACCTTTATTATAAAGTGACCGGCTGGTGGAGCGCCTTCAGTGTTACATACAGGCGGCGGAAGCGGGGGAAACAAAATTTCCTGGGGAGCATGCCCCAGGACCCCCCTAAAAGGTTCGGCGCTTCGCTGAATCTGTAACCCCCACCCCCCTCGACTTTTCCCAGGTCTGGCCCTGATGTCAGTGAATATAATGTGAGTGTGCCCCCCTCCCCCAATCCTGAGCAGCTTCCGCCGCCTGTGTTACAGTTAAGGTTGTTTAAGCAGATCTCTTCTACGGATCAGGGGTGAGCCCTCTTACAACCAAGGTTTGGTCCTGATTCAGCTCTTAGCAATCTACTGGATCTTATAAACAATGACAAACTAACTTCATTAGATGTAAAATGTTTTACAGTTGTTGAAGGAAAACGACCAGTAATATTTTACATAATTATATTTTTGTTTATTATGCAGTTATAATAAATTTGATTTTGGATGGAGAGATACTTGTCATCTAAGAAAATGATAGTATGTGTCTAATTATTAAAATAATTATTATTTGAATGTTCAAGTTTTATTTAAACGATCTATGAATGATCTGGGAATGAAAGCTTTGTGCGTTTCCACTACTTGTTTTGATAATAGTCACAATGTATTGTATATAAACCTGCGAGCCATCGTTTCCTCTGCAGCATCAGCGTGTGTAGTCTTATTGTTAGTTTTCATCTCATGTTGTACTTTGCTGGCTTTGATTTTGTGATCAGTTTGTATAGCACAACGTATTGCTCATCTTATTTGGAATTAAAATCACATTCCTATCTTATTTGGAATTAAAATCACATTTCTGTATTGTGGTTTTGTTTTCCAGAGAAAGAGTGAAGGAGAGAGAGGAAAGGTAAGATTGTATGTGGAAATCCATTTGTGAACTACATGCCAGTTAAAAAAATATTCAATGCCTTCAGATTACATTGGTGATTACACACACACAAAACACCATGTTGATCTTGGTACTTTATTGTGAACGTTGCAAACACACGTTCTGTTGCATCCATCATTTGATCACAGCTCACAGTGCCACAACTCCACTCAGAGATCTTCTTTTAATACAACTACATACTTTTAGCAACAGAACGAGATTAAACATGCTAACAATAGGTACTCCAAAGTGATTTTTTATTTTCTTTAACTCGGTTTGGACACTAAAGTATTTACATAGATCTTTTTATTCTGAACACAGTGGTATATTTGTTTCCCCATAGGACAAATAGGTAAAAAGTTATTAATGTTTGAAAATGGCGAATGTTGGTGTTTTTTTGGCAACGTTTTGGAATTGAAGAAATTGACAACTTTGGAGTCTCAAAGTGAAGCCAATATTGATACCAGAAAGCTGAGTTTTAACAGGTAACCCCTTCATATGTTATACTCCAAGCCCAATTTTCTTCAGGCCTATCCAATGTAATGTTTAGCTGTTTTGGTGCTTCAAAGTTGGGAAATCATCAAATCCGCAGTGCGTGCCGGCAAATTATAGGCCTACTAGTGTGCTACTACGCTCAGCACTCGTTTCGCTGAATAGGCCTACACGTTCACCATGGCCGCAAGATAACCTGAACACCGTTTGTGTACACTTTTCTATGGCAAAGCGCACCGCGATAGAGTAATGCACAAATTAATAAATACCCTAGTTTTATAAAGGAAAGTCTGCTCTTTATTTCTTGCTAATTTTTAAAATTCTAGTTAAAATCAAACTTACATCAAAACTGCTTTAACCACTTTGTTCGGCTCGTAACAACACTTTCACACATCACAGCCCACCATATTTGATATGTAAATGAAGCTAAGTATCTTAACTTCTCATTGGTTCTTATTTTTAGGCCATCCAATGAAATATCTTAAAGCACTTAGAGTTTGAAACGAGCCACCTCGCAGCAGACGCGCTGACATTTTGTTTCGCAGCGGCATTCAGCGCTCGGATAGAAGCGTATTCAAAAGCTGTTTTCTCAGAATCTTTCGCATAAACATGCATTAAAAACAATACAGATGTAAAGATAAAGCTTTCAATTTTTATTTAAATACAGCCACTGTTCGTTTTGATGCAGTTTTACATTAATAATAAGTGTTGAAAGTGAAGTCAAAACTGAGTCAAAACTGCCGAGCGGACAAGAGCCAATGAAGGCTTTGGAGTACCTACTAACAAGTTACAACTATAAAACCTCTTTAGCAAAACCTAACAAATATGTTACACTAACATTTTAAAAAAATTAAACCAATAATTTTAGTTTCATTTTTTTTATATTTTACATTTCTGACACTTTATTGTCCATTTTTATGGTGAAACTCTGGGCCGCCTCCACTGGGGAAGGCATAGTCGCAGCCTTGGCGCGCCCAAACCCAACCTACCTAATATTAGATGTGTGTTTTTAAATTTTGTTGGAGGAGCAAACCGGAAAACCCCCAACCCCATGACGTACGTTAGTCCTTGTTTATAGGATCCAGCAGTCTGCAAAGAGCCAAATCAGACCCACAACCTGGTTGAAAGAGGATCGCCTACGATCCGTATAAAAGATCTGCTGAAACAACCCTAATGGTAGCACTGAAGGCACTCCTCCAGCTGGTCACTTTATAATAAAGGCATCCCACGCAGGGGACACCGAGGCTTTACTCTAATTTATCCATCCCCCGTTTACAAAAAACAAAATAGAATATAAACATCGTTATTAAACACTAACAAAACAGATAGATATAAAATATCTACATTTGCTATGCCCATAGGCGGGCGATCCCACAGCTTTCATGAGCTATTGGTTTGTGGACAAGGCAAGTTAGTCCCACCTTAGACCACTAGGCCACAACGTTGTCTTAAAACTACTTAGTATCAGTACAACTTATGTTAATCTGATGAATAAAATTTGATACAACAAACTTAAAACTACTTACTTTAAAAGTAACTGAAATGTCAATGACGGATCTACACAACAAAATTTATGTAACTATGCATCGTTTGAGTAAAGTCATGTGAAATCCAATCCAATGCACTGCCAGTCTAAGTCTACTACTCAAACCAGCTCAACGAGAAGCTCATGGTCCTTTTTTAAACACAGCACCCATGCAAACACTGGATCAGAGGGTCGGCCCAATGACAGGCTTTGTTGGTCTTCCCACTCCCCTGTAAGTCTTTCACACTTTGCTTTGGGAGTCCACGTACAAATTATGCGACAGATGTTTTAGGTTGATGACCTGTCCGACTTCAATATCTGTAACAGTTCTTCTGCTGCCTGTTTTTCTTCCTGCAAATAACAAAACGATTAAACTATTTTATCACAACTGACAATGATGCAAAATGAAAATTCTTGTCTAACATCTGAAGGGCATTTTTGAGGGATGCCAGAGGTCTTTCAGATACACTGCACCGGTCTGGCGATATGCTCTTCCAGAAGGCATAAAGAGAGCAGATTCTGTGGATGCATTTCGCAGAAACTTGAAAACATTTCGTCTCTTCTTGCTAATCTGGATGTATAACTATCCGATCTCATCCCAATTTCATAAGTCACAGCGTGAAAGTATTGCATAAATGTTAATTGTCTGGTCTGCTTCCTAGAATGTGTTGAGCCATAGTGAAGAAGCGGGGTTGATAGTCTTTACTTTTTTCCTTTAAAAAAATTAATTTTCTTACATTTGGGTAAAACGTTAAAGAAATAAATTTTATTTCATTTTTTTCAAAAATTAAAGAAATAAATTTTATTTCATTTTATTTTTAAAGAAATAAATTTGCGTTAAATACATGAATGATTATTGCTCAGCTCAGACCAAAAAAAAAGTGGTATGCAGTTAAAAAAAATTAAATACAACTTGTGTTAGAACCCATGTAATCAATGAACACACTGAAAAACAAAAATCAAGAACAAATAATGTGATTTCATTTGATTTTTTATTAACAACAAGAATAGAGATATTAGACTAATTTTTTTTCTAATCTGTCCTTGCAACACTCATTCACACCCCTTCCAAGCATTTTAACCCACACACACCAACGAGACAAAGAAATTAAGCTAAGCATTCAAATACAGCAGCTAGAGTAAAAAGAATCTAAATTTAAAAATGAGCCTTTCCGCTGACTTTCCTCCAACAAAGTCGTAGTATTACATATCCTATCCTATCCTGCCCGTAACTCGGAGGTTGTAGGGGCACCACAGATGATCGTTTAACCAGCATACTCCATCTTTCTCTGTCCTCAGCAACCCTGATGGCTTCACTCAGTGTCAAACCAGTCCATTCTCCCACCTCTTTTTCGGTCTCCCTCTTCTTCTACCTCCTTGCACTGTGCCTTGCAGAATGGTCTTTGCAAGGCCTGATGATCTGGTGACGTGGCCATACCATCGGAGTTTCCGTTTCTTCACCACAGTGAGCAGGTCATCGTGTTGTCCAATGGCTTGTGTGATGGTCTCAGAGGTGCCAACCAGTACGGATTGACCGTATTTAATTCCGGCGAAGTGAATTAAATACAGAAATACAGTAGCTTTTATAAAAATACGGAGGAGAAGTTGCCGATCATTTATCTTTGCCAGCCGTGCTTCTGTACCGGTTTCTGGTCTCATAATAGTACTCCTGCACTCACTGAATATCACTGTGTTCAACAAGCTGATTTTTATGGTGATTTTAGAGTAAAACAAGTGTGGTGTTCAACAATCTATTTTCATGGTGATTTTAGAGGACTGAAAATAGCTTCTGTTTCAGAGGGAAGCCTGTTGTTACTTTATAGTGTCATAGGCTGGGTTTTGCGAGAAAAAAAAATACTGACCAGTGTTAAAAAATACTGACAAACGGGTCCGGAAATACGGACAAGAATATTAGGGGGTTGGCACATCTGTGGTCTGTCGGACTTCGTCATTGGTAATGTGTTGGGTATAGGAAATGCCCAGAAGTCTTCTGTAACACCTCATCTCCATGCTTTGTATTCTTCGTTGGAGATCTGCTGTGAGGGTCCATGCTTCGCAAGCATATAGGAAGATGGACAAGGGAGCGCAGCAGTCTTACATTGGAATGTAGACTGATGGTCCTGTCTTTCCAAATGGGCTTCAACCTTGTTGGGGCAGCAGTTGTTTGTACGATCCTGGAGAGGACTTCGTGTCGGGACCCACTGTCTGATTCAATGGCTCCTAAATATTTGAAGCTATGCACTGTGTTGAGGGATTGGCTGGACTTTGATGTCCGTGTTGATACCATTGGTGTTGTTGGTCATCATTTTGGTCTTCTCTGCACTTATTTCCATTCCATAGGCTATGGAGGTGGTGTCAAGCCTCTGTACGAGCTGTTCAAGTTCTTGTTCCTCTCCAGCCCACCCATCAATGTCATCTGCAAAACGAAGATTGGAGATTGCTCTACCCCCTATGCTGGCTGTGCCTTCGTGATCTGCAAGGGCATGTGATATGATGCGCTCTAGGAAGATGTTGAAGAGTGTTGGAGAGAGTAGGCATCCTTGACGCACACTGATTGTTGTTCTGAACCAGTTCCCGATGGCGCTGTAATGGAGGACTGCTCTGGTAGCCTTGTCATACAGGCTTTTGATGACTTCAATAATTTTAGGGCTGATGTTGTACACTTTCATTGTTGACCATAGAGCTGCATGCCAGACTCGGTCAAACGCCTTCTTGAAGTCTATGAACATATGATATAGATGTTGATGGTGCTGTAGCCTACAGCACCATCAACATCTATATCATGTGTTCATAGCTCAGAGCATATCATGTGTTCACAGCTCAGAGCATATCATGTGTTCATAGCTCAGAGCATATCACAGTGTAGGTATTTCTCACAGATTATTCTGAGGTTTAAAATCTGTTCAGTGGTACTTCGCCCTGCCCTGAATCCTGCTTGTTCTTCAGCTATGATTAGTTCAGCTTGGGGTTTCAACCTGTTGAGTATTATTTTCAGGAGGACCTTGCTTCAAACAATTTTGGCAAACTTTCATCACTCGAATCACTACAGGAAGCCATCTTCTTTTCATGATCTCAAAATTTAATATGAACTGATGCAGGGTATAGTAGGCTAGCAGCAATGTCTACATTGGCTAATCCAAACCGCCTCAAACTGGCTGAAACTGGGTCAAACCGGCTTCGCGCAGAGGCACCTGTTGTTCATGGCGGAAAATCAAACTAACGTAACGAAATTTTTAACAAAAGAAATCGATAATCGTTACTTTTATTTTTTAATTCGTTGAATTTTCTTTAACTTTTTAAAAACATTAACGCGTTAAATTTTCTTTAACCAAAAATGTAATTCGCTAAATCTTCCAACCCTGTGAAGAAGTTAAAATGATAAGTTATGATCTATGCACCCTTCCCGCCACTGTGTGTGTGTGTGTTTATCCACCTCCCTCCCACCAGCGCTGCGATCATGCCTGTCGGCGTGGAGATATGTACGTGCTTTATAAATTATTCATTGATTCATTGATGTGAAACATGCACACCAGCTAGCTCAATTCCTAGGTGAACCAGCACTGTTTAGTGCCTCCACATTTTGCTTGCTGCTGGCTATTTAAAGCTTGCTACTCCTGTCCCCATCCCCATCCAAGTCCCAATTTTCCCCATTTCTTTGTGGACGAGGCTGTGCCTGATAAAGTGGACATCATCATCTTCCTCTCTCTCACCCTCCATCTGAACTTTTTTGTCCTTCTCATCTTTCTTTGGTTCTCTGTCTCAACCCCCACTGACCCCACTATCCCCGCTGACCCCACTATCCCCATACCCCACTATCCCCATACCCCACTGACCCCACTATCCCCTTCCACCCTCTTTCTCCTCCTCACCCTGGTCCTTCACTCACCAGAAATTCCTCTTTCCCCGTCAGGAACTGAATCCTGCCCTCCAGGAATGGCACCAAGCCCAACACCTCCTTGGTCATAATGCTCTGTGTTGGATGATGTCCCTTGGCCAAAACCAGCAGAGCGCTCATCACCTGTTCATGCATGTGTTGGTGTTCACCTTTGATCTCCGACACCAGCAGCTCCACCAGACCTTTCTCACACGCCAGATCTGCACGCACAAAGTGTATGATGATCATAATGATGAAGAAGACTTGGATGGCACTTTATCCACAACGTTCATGCTCAAAGATGACGCACAACTGATGAAATCACAAATAAAAACATACAATGGCTTTTTTTATGGAGGAATAATCTGAAAACTACACCTAACAAAAAGAACTCAAAAAGTCACTCTTTAGATATACTAGCGGCGAAAAGAAACAAGATTGTCAGTCTCTCTTAGTTCCTGAGGAAGTGCATTCCAGAGGGTGGGTGCAGAATTTGAAAATGACCTATAACATAACCTAGATGCTTTTTGACGTGTTCACATAACCAAAACAAAATACCTCAAGAACTAGGCTGTACTCACTCACCCAGTTACACATACACACACACCAGTCAGTGTCTTCAGTCATGCGATAACAGGCAGCGCACAGTGTGGGTGAACCTCCTAAGTAAGACAACTCCCTACACTAGTAAGCACACCTCTCCAGCAGGCTTAGATATTGAGCATGATGGGCAGGTCTGTGATGGCCATTTGAACCTGCTAAGGCAACTCCTTACACTATTAAGCACACAGACCTGCCAACCCCAGTAAGGACTCGAAAGTACTCAAATAAAATTTTGATAGTATTTTTAATAAAACAATAGTATTTTGAAAACGACGAAAAACATAATTACAAAGCGGCGTCGGTTTTACGTCATTTACACGTTGATTGTAACTAAACCTTTATTTTTAATAATTAAAAGTCTTCACACGGTATCTCTTAAATGCTGCAGTATCTCAATTCATGTCTATTTCCAGTATTTAGTGTTCTTCACACTAGTTCCACAAAAAATCAATGTATAAAGCTTTTCACCTGCTAGAAGGACAAGTGGGGGTGGAGCATGTTGCTGAAGTAGCAGCTGCACTCTGCTGCATTTTGGTTGCCGACTTGCATTTTTTCAGAAACTGTTCTGAAAATTCTCTCTCATAGCATGGCCCTTTATTTTTGGACTTTAGAACCATGAGAGAATCTAGGGTTTGCCTGCTCATGGATCCTCGGAAGTCAGTTTTGTTTCGCCTGACTTGTTGCAGATTTGTCACAGGATGGGGTGCTTAGTAACTCTGTTTTGATGTTCCAATTGCGATCAAGAGCTCTGACAACAATTGGAAAATATTTGTCTTCTCCTTCCTGACTGCCATCAGTGCCCAAAACAAAGGGACCTTGCATGCTTTCACTGAGATATTTTTTTTGCTGGCAGCTGCACATTCCTTAATTATAGCAGTCGTCTTGGTTCTAGCTGAACCATAGCTCTTTGCAATTTCACTGTGCGGGAACATTTTTTTGAAAAGTTGTCCAGCATGGTGGTCCGATGCCGAAATAGGCACATTATGCTCCACCAGAAATGCAGTAAAATATGCCTCACTTCGAATTGTTTTCAAGTCTGCATCTTTCGTTGAGACATAGCTAGCGATTGACGAAGCATTTTTCAATGCCGAAGCCTTTGCAATAAGCCTCTTTGACTGGACATGTTTTTTCACATCATCGAAACCGCCATGCGCGACTGAAAAATCGAACTCACAGACACGGCATCGAGCGTATTTGCTGTTGACTTTTGATGCGACGATGCAAGGATAATCCTTAGAGTAAGAAGGAAGAAAGTTTCGCTGCCTCCTCTGTTTTTTAGAAGCGATTTTAGCAGTAGCAGGGGGAGATTTACTAATGCGTTTCCACGGCCTACCTCTGCCCGCCATGTTTTTCTTTGCTTGAAAAAGAATTTATACCATTTTGGTGGTTCAGGAAATCAACGCGACCATTGATTGGACAAAACTGTATGCAAATAGGTTTATTCTTTTCCGGTCTTCTGATAGTATTGTAGCCATCGCACACGATGCAGCCAGTGCGCGACCAATCCGAAGCGTTCGTTTTTATTTGTTATTGTCAAAACGCGCGACTTGGCCTACCATATCGCTGGCTGCGTCGTGTGCAATGGCTGTTAACAGTGCTGTAACTGTTGTACCGATAAACCAGATTTAGGGTTCACAAAGACCTATGATCGTTTTTTTTTAACTCATCGTATTATTTTCTAAATCGTCGTAATTTCGTATTTTTTCAATTTCATCGTAAAATAATACGGTCAAATCGTACTGGTTGGCAGGTCTGAGCACAACACTTTAGCAGGCAGGTCTGTGTTGACCATGTGAACCTGCTAAGTAAGGCAACCCTTTATACTATTAAGCACGCTTCAGCAGGCTTAGCTATTGAGCATGACAGGCAGGCCTGCGTTGGTCATGTGAATCTGTTAATGGCCTGTCTTCTTTGCAAGGGTTGTGGAGGTTCCAAAACTTTTGTTTCGAGGTTCTCACATCCCGAACCTAGGTTCCTGAAAAAACCTTGTTGATCCTCCACGAACCTTTCAATGAAGACAAGCCACAAGGCAACGCCTTACACTAATAAGCCCAAGATACATTCAGTATCACTCAGCGGTCACAAGGCAACGCCTTACACTACTAAGCCCAAGATACATTCAGTATCACTCAGCGGTCTGCAGCGGCCATTTTCCTTCTTTTGATGTGTTTTGAGAGGCCTTATGCAGCAGGTAGCCATGCAAGCCTGACTACAGCTAACTATAGGTTAAAAGAGCATTGGTACTGAAACATATAGGAATCATTCAGTTTAACACTGATATCTGATGTGACAGCACACCACAACTGCTCTGGTAGTGTTGACATCAGTGAAGGCCACTTATTTCGTAAATAATAAAACCAAAAAAAAAAGACTTAAGGTTTAATTAAAAGTATAATGCAGCACGCCTTATCACCCGTACATCTAGGCTTGAGCACATTTCTTCAGTTCTTCGCTCTCTTCACTGGCTAAAAGTATCAGATCCACAGAGGTGCCAACCCCCTAATCTTCTTGTCAGTATTTCCGGACCCGTTTGTCAGTATTTTTTAATACTTGTCAGTATTTTTTTTCCCGCAAAACCCAGCCTATGACACTATAAAGTAACGACAGGCTTCCCTCTGAAATAGCAGGCTATTTTCAGTCCTCTAAAATCACCATCAAAATCAGCTTGTTGAACACCACACTTGTTTTACTCTAAAATCACCATAAAAATCAGCTTGTTGAACACCACACTTGTTTTACTCTAAAATCACCATATAAATCAGCTTGTTGAACACCGCACTTGTTTTACTCTAAAATCACCATGAAAATCAGCTTGTTGAACACAGCGAAATTCAGTGAGTGTAGGAGTACTATTGTGAGACCAGAAACCGGTACAGAAGCACCCCTGGCAAAGAAAAACAATCGGCAACTTCTCCTCCGTATTTTTATCAAAGCTATCGTATTTCCGTATTTAATTCACTTCGCCGGAATTAAATACGGTCAATACGTACTGGTTGGCACCTCTGGATCCAATTCACACTTTTCTGCTATCCTATGCACCAACGGGAATCCCCTCATGTAAGAGGGGTAACTCTTTCCGTTACTGTGAAACATACTTCCGGTTTCTTTCTCCGCGTAGTGTTTATCCGAGTGTTTTGAGTTATTTCCAAATATTCAAGATTTTTTTGGTTTTTTTTTTTTTTTTTTTGCTGCAGTTTATTATCCTTTTTTATTGGGAAACTCTGGGCCAGTGGCGCGTCCAAACCCTACCTAAATTTTTGCTGAGGGAGCAAACCGGAGTACCCGGAGAAAACCCCCGAGACGTTGCCCGAGTCGAAAGTAAATAATAGTCGGAGAAACATAACGCCCAGGTGCTGGCTCGAACCCACACCTGTTAGGCACCATTGGTTTCTGGCTTGTGGACAAGGCAAGTTAGTCCCGCCTTAGCCCACTTGGCCACAACGCTCGCTATGTCGAATATGTCGAATCACATGAGAAAGCGTGGTTCTTTCTCCAATGCATAAAAAAATTATGGCATAACATGATGAAACATTTAGAGATCTTTGTCCCATGGTGTCGTGCCATAGGTTTTCTTGGATTGCAAAACAAAACAAAAACAAAAACAAAAAATATCGTTTTTGAGACTGATTTAATTTTTTTTAATAGTTTTTTTTTTTGGGGCCAATTTTTTTTCAATTGTCTGTGTCCTTTTTATTTCAAGTGAAAGCCATTCATGTTTGTGCATAAATTTTCTGGCTCTAACAATCGTCGTTTTCGGCAATTTGCCATATTTAAAAGTCACGCATCAAGCTTTCAAAAAAGCAAAACAAGCCAGACCGGAACTTGGTTTCATTCTAACCTCGTTTTGATTTATAATGGCGATACTCACGAGTTTTAATGAGAGGTGCCGGAAAGTTGTGAATACAATACAAGCTTTGTTCTCTGACCTATTCTGCTGTTCACCTTCCTCCACAATATCTCACCGATCATCTCCATATTTACATTCCAGCTCGCCATCTTCGCTCTTCTGCAGATACTCTTGCCTTGCACATTCCTAATTTCAAAAAAAGATCATTTTGGCTTTAGGACTTTCTCTAATCAAGCACCCACCGTCTGGATCTCTCTACTGTATTCTCTGAGACAGTCTTCTTCATTGGAAATCTTCCAAGTCCGGTCTTAAAACTAATTTTTTTCCCATAATTCAGACATTGATAGCCACTTTTTATGTGTTGTGTTTGTGTGTGTTTGTGTACGAGCGTGAGTGTATGAATGCTCTGTAAAGCACCATGAGCAATAATTTGGAAATGAGCGCTGTATAAATTGTCGTTATTATTATTATTAAGTAAGCACAACGAAAAAAAAAAAAAAAAATTTTCACCTTTATAAGCAGGGTTGCCATCGCACATGACCGAGAGAAAGAAGGCAATCTTGGCCACGCGTTTGAAAGAGCCTGGACACTGCAGGATATTTTTGAACACTCCAAAGCCGTCGCTGGACAAGAACTGCTCTCTCGCCCCGACAGTGTGTCCATCTCTCACTAAACCTGTGATGGCAATCAATCAATCAAAAAACCATCATCATCATCATCATCATCATCATCATCATCATCATCAATGTCCATTTGTCAAAACCAATTTTATATGACCGTCAGTTGATTTACTTAAAACATAATTATAATTTTTATTTTAAATGTGCTTTCTGTTTTCCATTCCCTTTCAATATTTAACTTGATTTAAAAAAAAAAAAAATTTAAACTGCGATCATTTTTGGATAGGCAGCCATGGATCAGCTGGCCTCTAGCATGGTGAATGGATGGGCTAGTGGAGGATCACCCATTAGCCAGGGGACAAAGTTAACAGTAACATTTCCATCTGATATCCATTTTACAGTGCATTAGCAAGTGAAACAACCCAGCAACAGATGGAAACTGCATAGGCAATACACAATAGATCCTATCCTATCCCGTAACTTGAAGGTCATAGGTGCACCATAGATGATCGTTTAACCAGCGTACTCCATCTTTCTCTGTCCTCAGCAACCCTCATGGCTTCGCTCAGTGTCAAGCCAGTCCACAGTGATGTCGTTTTCGTCGGCAAATCGGCCATTCACCGATAAAATTCCAAAATGTCCGAAAGAGTCATGTTCTGATCGGCCCACTGTCCTAAGGTTTTACGCCTTAATCAGCCACCCTTTGTTTTTTTGTTTGCTTGTCTCATGTCTGTTTCGTTGTTAATGCTTTTGGCCATATTAATTTCCTATCGGATAAATAAAGGTGTTATGAGTTATTGTTGAACATTGCGTATCGGAACGCCAAGCAGACGAAACACGCATCAGCAGAGAGGCGTTAGAGTAACTCCCCTTATTTCGAACGGCGTGTTTCCGGCAATAACACTTTTCGTTTTCAAAATGCCGCCGAAAAAGAAGCCGAAATTTATCTGAAAACATCTGAAAACCAGCACATGCTCTTGAGAGTCAAGCTGCATCAGGGAAGCATTGACAAAGCACTGTCCGTGTGGGAGAAGGCTAAACTCAGAAAGCTTTAAAGTGTAAACCTAGAAGCCTGTCTTCAGAGATTGAGGGACATGACTAGTCGTGTCAAGTGTCATGCCTGCACATTTTATTATTTTTTGTTTTTGTTTCATGTGTTTGCATCAGCGATTCACCGAAGTTCACAGTTCAGTTGAAGAGTTTATTAGTCATCCATTCTAGTCAGTTCATCAAGTTTTATAGTGTTTTGTAGCTAATAAATGTAAATTAAACTTTTGTCGTAAGTGTTCAGTGTGTGGTATTAGTTGCAACATTTTTGTAAGTCAAAATAATTGCAGAAAGATTTTCGAAATGTCCTAAAGGTTTGTGACTGAATCGGCCAAATGGCCTATGCTGAAAATTTCTAGCAACATCACTGATTTCATTCTCGAATGTTGTCCTCCCTCCTCTTTTTCTGTCTCCCTCTTCTTCTGCCTCTTTGCACCATGCCTTGCAGTATGGTCATTGCAAAGTCAGTATGGATTGCATGTGAATGTGTGCACAGACAGTCAACACAGACAAGAAAACTCACTCTGGTTGTCTACACCAAGTCTTTGTGCTCTTTCAGCAATAAGCTCATCAGGTTACCAAACTCACTATTACTGTCGGAGCTATCCCCTGCCACCATGGCCGAAAATTTCGCAAACTCAAACCTCAAACAAAATTGTTTTAAAAGTACACAAAACCACGTCAAACTTGCGAAAACGATAGCGGAAAACACACGGGAACCTTTCCGGAAGTTGACTAAACCTTCTCTCATGCACTGGAGAGTTCTTATTTCCTGTGATTTCATGACTAAAAGGTGCACTAACTTACCGCGCTTCAGGATTACGGACGAAGCGCGCATTACCGCGCTATAGGACGCTAAGAGTTAAATTATGAATAAACTTCAATAAAATTTGTATTAACAAAATAAATTATTGAATTAAACAGAAGAAATTAATAATAAAATAATAATAATAACATGACAAAGCAAAATAACATAAAAATAATGCTACACAATCCATCAATTGTAAGAACAAAAAGTGCAAAATCCAAAGGCAGGAGGGGTGTCGGATAGTGCAGTGGTTGGAGCACTCGCTACTGTGTCGAAAGTGAAGCACCGTCCGGTGCGGTTAGCACTTGGATGGGTGACCGCTAAGGTGTGAAGCGACAAACAACAACGCCCCCAGTTGACTCAACTGTGATTGAGTACCTACTCTCTTGAGGGTGGGGAAGGTAAAGCAGCGAGGGAGAGAGTTGGGCATCACCCTCATTACGCTGGCCCAAGATAAGTGTGATCTCCAACATCACGCTCCCCTACGGCCACAAGGCTATGGGACTACCTTTACCTTTTTTTTTTTTACCAAAGGCAGGACTTACAAGAAATAGCCTGAACCGCTTGGAAATGGACGATAGGGTCTGTCTCTGTGCTGAGCACGGCCAGCAAGCGAGGGATTAGGTCGTCTTTGATGGCTGCTTCCTGACAGGTTGGGTTGTTCTGGACTAACGCGCTGATCAGCCGAAAACTGTGGCCCCGAATCTCATTGTCGCTGTGTGAGATCACCTCATTGAGGATGGAAAAGCCCCCAACTTTGAGAAAATCTGAAAATAGAAAAGCCAATTTTTATGTCTGAAGACAGAGAAGCCAATTTTGAGAAAATCTCAACACACAACAGCCAATGTTGAAAACTAAATCTGAAGATAGAAAAGACCAACTTTTACATATTGATAAATTCAGGTAGAAAAATTGAAAAATTAAGTGTGGAAGAAAGACAGACTAAAAGTAAGGGGGAAGAGGGGGGAGGAGTGGATATATTATTTAAAATTGCGTGTAAACCACAGGGTGTGGATAGTCTGGGCACAAAGGGAACGGACTCATGAAAACCTGTTGTATTAAAATAAGTATCAACACAGCTGTGGTGTAACTGTGGACAGATTTTGCAAGTCTTCCACCCTCATTTTATTCTTATCACTGTCATTGAGTCAGTGTTTAGTTCAACTATTCACTTCAGTCAGCAAAATCATTCTGGATCCTATTTTGTTAACGTTTGAAGGATCCCATTTCAAACTGAGATGCAAGGCAAAATGGAGGTTGACTGCTTGGCGCCTTGGGATAAAATGGTAAATATCTACCATCTATCATTATCAGTTGACCTTTTGAAGATAACACTCCAAAGCACTGCCAAGGACTGTAAAGGACATTTGTACCGCCTTAACGATCTTACCGCGCAGACTCACCGTTAGCCACGTCGATACATTCACACCATTCCGCCAGGCTGTCCAGGCTTTTCAATGCTGTCTGACGCAGCTCCTCTGTGGGATTGTCGCTGCCCACAAACTTGCCTACATTGACAATGTTGTCAATCATGAGTTTGACTGGATCTCCCATCATGCCCTCCCACGCTTTTTTCAGCCATTCCCTTCTCTGACCAACACAGCAACAAACAAATGAATGAAAAAACTAAGTGAATCCAAATGATAAAGACAACACGGAAAAAAAACTAAGAGAATGCTAATGATAAAGACAAAATAATACAATGCAGATTTTCAAGATTTATACAGGTTCATCTTCTTCTTCTTATGCCAGCAGTTTTCTGTTTTATTCCATTCCAAACAAAAGATATTTATTACCACATACTCCACAGCATTTATTACCAAGCCAAAAAGTACTTGACTTATTTGGCAGAATCAATACTTCAATCCCCATTGTAAACCTTGACCAATTCTTTGGAGTTTGACTCTGCAAGTGTGTCAAGAAATAACTATTACTTTACAACACAGATCAATTTAGAAGAAACCTTATGTACCCATAGAGCTCGACAGTAACTTTTTTTTTTTTTACCTGGCCTGTTGTACAGGTTGTCAAGTATTTTACCTGTCCCACAACATTTTCAGCCTGTCCGAACTTTCCTTACAGTGTTGATGAAAAAACACAAAAAGTAAGACATTCAAGCCAATTGTATTGCAGCATGTTAATGATGTTTGTATTGCAGCACATTGCACATTCAAACACTTTTGCTTGGCAAAGTCACATAAAGTAAACAAAAACAAGTGAAAAGTTAAAGTTAGCGGCCAGCCCTGCTTTGTTGAACAATCCCTGTCACGTCGGACAGGTTGGGTAGCGATCCAACCTGCCCAGCAGCTGGTTCTACCTGTCCCAAACAGTCAAACAGTCGGTTGTGTCAAATCCTGACCTACATATTCAGATTCAGATTATTGGCGATGCTATGACTGCATCATAGCCTTTGAGCTGTATATGCCCCATCTTTATCAGTACTCGTTTAGGTCAGGTCGTAAACCACCTCAGATATTTTGCCTATTTTTAACCATCAAAGTCAAACATTATACTTCTGTAAATTTCATGTTTATCGATAAGATTTGTAAAGGAGTTAGTACAACTCAACTGTGACAGATGCCGCCACCGAGATCCTTGGCAAGCACCGCCCAAAGAAGAAACCACGAATCACATCTGAACTTTTGGACCTATGTGACAAACAAAGAGATATACAACAGAAAAAGAAGAACACCTAACAGGGAGCTGATGCCTACCGAACAAATCAACAATGACATCCGAAAAGGCATGCACACAGCAAAGAAGAACTGGATAGAAGATCAATGCCAGGAAATAGAGAACAGTCTGAACAAGAACAAAAGCAAGAAGGCCTACCAGACTGTGAAGCGGCTGACAAGTGTTAAACAGCCCAAGGTCTTCACGATCCAAAGCAAGTCTGGCATATGCCTTACAGAAGAACAAGAAGTCTTGGATAGATGGACAGAGTACTGCTCTGATCTTTACAAACACACACCAAACAGAGACCCATCAGTTCTGGCATGTCCCCAGAACAGAGAAGAAGAAGAAATCCTCCCAATTCTCCGAGAAAAAGTTGAGGCAACAGTGCAATTGCTGAAGAAAGGGAAGTCAGCGGGAGTGGACAACGTACCAGCCGAATTACTTCAAGCACGAGAAGTGATTACCTATTCCTCACCCTTATCTGTAATAAGATCTGGCAGAGTGGGGAGTGGCCTACACCATGGACCCAGTTGCTCATCATCACTCTTCCCAAAAAGGGTAACCTTCAGGAATGTGAAAATTACCGCACCATCAGCCTCATCAGTCATCCCAGCAAGGTCCTCCTGAAAATAATATTCAAAAGGTTGACACCCCAAGCTGAACAAATCATAGCTGAAGAACAAGTAGGATTCAGGGCAGGGCGAAGTACCACTGAACAGATTTTCAACCTCAGAATAATCTGCAAGAAATACCAGCATCACCAACAACATCTATATCATGTGTTTGTAGACTTCAAGAAAGCCCGTGATCGAGTCAGGCATGCAGCTCTGTGGGTGATCATGAGAGTGTACAGCATCAGCCCTAACATTATTGAAGTTATTAAAAGCCTGTATGACAAGGCTACCCGTGCAGTCCTCCACAACAGCGCCCATCAGGAACTGGTTCAGAACAACAATCGGTGTGGGTCAAGGATGCCTACTCTCTCCAACACTCTTCAACATCTTCCTAGGGAGCATCATATCAGATGCCCTTGGCTTGCAGATCATGGAGGGCACAGTCAGCATAGGGGGTAGAGCAATCTCCAACCTCCATTTTGCGAATGACATTGATTGATTGGCTGGAGAGGAACAAGAACTTGAACAGTTGGTACACCACCTCCAGAGCCTAATGGAATGGAAATAAGTGCAGAGAAACCCAAAATGATTACTAACAACACCAAATACCAATGGCATCAACATGGAAATCAAAGTCCAAGGACAATCCACCAACACATTGCATAGCTTCAAATATTTAGGAGCCATTGTATCAGACAATACAATGGGTCCCGAGAGCAAGTCCTTTCCAGGAGGCTCAAACAACTGCTGCCCTGACAAGGTTGAAGCCCATTTTGAAAGACAGGACAATCAATTTACACTCCAAGGTAAGGCTGCTGTGGTCCCTTGTCATCTCCGTCTTCCTATACGCTTCCAAAACATGGAACCTCGCAGCAGAAGAATACAAAGGAGATGAGGTGCTACAGAAGATTTCTGGGCATTTCATATACCCATCACATCACCAACAACAAAGTCCGACAGACTATCACACAAGCCATCGGAAAACACGATGACATGCTCACAAAGACCATCCTGCAAGGCACGGTGCAAGGAGGCAGAAGAAGAGGGAGACAGAAAAAGAGATGGGAGGACAACATTTGAGAATAGACTTGTTTGACAGTGAGCAAAGCCATAATGGTTGCTGAGGACAGAAAAAGATGGAGTACACTGTTTAAATGATCATCTATGGTGCCCCAACGACTTTCGATTTACGGCATAGGATAGGATAGGATAGTACTCAACAGATAACAGAACTTTATTTTGCCAGGTGACAAGCACGAGGAATACACTTTGATGTTGGCACACATATTTATACAAAACACAATAACAAAGCCAACCCCACCTACGCGCAACCATCCACAGGCTGACACACTCATACAAGACTAGGAACTGGGTGCTTGTTTACTGTTAGACATTAGTTTATTCCAGTTAATGAGTTATTCATCACTCTGTGACTAAACATACATCTTCTTATATTGTTATGTCAATGATGTATCACAATACATACCTCTGGCGACATTTCCCTGCTTGAGGAGCCTTCTGGCGCATCTTCTTTCTTGGTCTGGGACAAGCAAAAGTTAAACACTCCCTGCAGGGTTCTCAGTCGTCTGTTGTCATGGTTGTCACCTTGATCGTTTGATAAATTGTCAGCCATGGTGTTGATCTTCTGACTGTTATGCAAAAAACACAGTTAACCTCAGCAAGTAGGCCTACTAAATTTCTTGTCTGGAGTTACTAATAGTATACATCATTACATGTACTAGGCTAAATATTATCATTTACAGTTAGCCGGTATTCTGAAGCATTTTATTTCAAACACATTTAATTTATATTTGCTGTTCAAACTAGTGATAACATATGAAAAAGCAATACTTTATAACAGAATTGTTGTACAAATAGCTGTTATGAACAACAAATAAATCGTACGAATTATAAATTCCCAAAACGCTGCTTACCAGTAACTAATAACAACAAAAAACAATGAATAAATTCAAGATACACAGAACGGAGTCTCGACAATAATATTGAGCAACGATTACAATCTTTCAAAATAGGAGCTATTCAACAAATCATGCGATCTTGTTAAGTGCGATGTACGCTGAACGTACTGAAAGTTAAAACTGTCCGTAACATTCTACGACACTGATGTAACAAATCGAAAGAAGAAGCTTCCAGAACGTGCCAGAACGATCATAGAATTCAAAACCAACATTGATCAAACGAAACTCTTTGAATTAGAAACTTTAAATATATAGAAAAATGAAATAAGAATCCCACCGAACTGTAACAAAGGACAGAACTACTCAGGATATACTGTTTATTATGCGATTGTTTTCTCAATAAAAGAAGCAAACATGTGCATTTCCATGAGTCACCTCCCTTGGAGGAATACAGGTCGTTTCGGTGACGAGCCGTTTCGGCGATGCAGTTGGTCGTTTCGGCGTGCGGTCGTTTCGGCGTTGGTCGTTTCGGCGGCAGTTCAATTGGGCGATAGTTCGTTTAAGACCTGATTTGGAACTTTTAAGTTTTTGGGTCTTGACTCGGGATTAAGTTCTTGATTAGGTACGAATCTGCGGAAGATCGTAAAAAACTGATACTTCCTCAAGTTCCTGTTTGCGGTAATAGTCGGAACATGTGGGGTTTTTTTTTTTAGAAGGGAGGAAGGGTCGGTGGGGAGGAGGGATTAGGGTTGAGTGACCGTTGACAAGTCAATGTTTATTGCATAGTTAGTTATTATTTATTTTATATGTTTGTGTGAGTTATTTTTTTTTAAATAAATAAAACGATGAATAAATGGCGACGGCTTTAGTCAATGGAATTGCCTCCCTTTATCACTTCCGGCGTCACGAAGTGAATGTATATTAATCTTTAAAATAAATATTATCTGTTGCATAGATCATTGCATTTTTTTCTACTTCATTTCACCTCTTATGGACGTTTTGAGGGTAATTTAATTTGGGCGTTTCGGCGGCTGGCCCTTTCGGCGGTGGACCTATGTTTCGGCGGTGTCGCCGAAAAAATTACCGCCGAAACGACCTGCACCCCCTTGGAGAATCTCATCTTCATTTTAAAAAAAAAAGAAAAGAAAGAAATTATTAACTCTTTTTCTTTTTTTTGTGTGCAGGCAATAGCCGTGACCAAATAAAACTAAACATCAAATTTAACGTTGTAAAAAAAAAAATTCATAATAATTCCAGGACTGTTACAATCGATGCACACAAAATAATGGTAACGTTGAAACCGCTCTTCAATTAAAAAGATTACTAAAACTTACAAAAATGGTGGGAATCTTTGTGTGAATTTTAGGGAAATAAATAGGGATTAAAATCTGTTATTTTCTCAATATCCAATTTAAGTAGCCTTGCGCAGTACACACCACTTTTGCAGGAATGGAGCAGCTACCAGGCCACAGTGCACCTTCCAGTTATCACACAGCGTTTAGAGCTGTTGCACCAAGTCAAGAATATCTTCTTCAGGGTAGCGTATTGGACTCTCATTATGAAGTGTTGCTGCACAGACTTCGTGGTTTGTGTGACAGTGCTGATACCTCTCCTGAATTGTTCAATGACTATGAAGCCGTTTACCAACTAAGTATGTTTTCTCTATACTTCATTTATGTCTCCTGTTACACTTACAACAACAACTAGCATCACAATTGTTTAAACTAAAGTCTTGTTTTGTATACGATTTTCACTTTCACTTCACTCTTCAGTTTGACAGCTCATTATTTTTTTGTTTGTAATCAGTAATGTATAATTAAATGTGAGACAGCGATAAAGATAATACTATATGTTTGCCAAGTTATTGTTTATTTGTTGTAGAAAGTGAGTAACTGGTTCAACTAATGTATTTTTTTTGTTAGATGAGAGAGAACGACTCGATGAGAAAATGTTAGTCGACTACTATTTCATGTGCAAAAATACTTGAAAGAAAAACTATCGAGGTCTCCCATTTGCGTATTCGTGTGTACCACTTGACTACATACGTACCTTTCTTGTAGGGCAAAACAAACAATGGCGACTAAGCAATCTGCACTCGTTTCTGCAAACGTTTCTCAAAATTATGTTGATACCCTGGGTAAAACGGAAAGAAATAGCATATGCTGATATAGGTACATGTATAGGTAAGATAGCAGCAGTAAAGGGTACTGATCCTTACCATGTCGAACCAACATCGTGGACTACAGATGCAAAAAATCTTCCGACTTTGCACAATGAAGACATTGTTGATTACCTCGTGCACAGAATGAGTTTTTACACGATGAAGGCATTTAAAGCAAGAAAACAGCTGGCTGCTCACAACCCAATCAGACCTACCGATTAAATCATACAATTTGTTCCATGTGGTTTAACCTCAGGACTGATCACACGAAGCAACCGGTCACACGCTAAAATCAATTCTATACACCCGAGGCGGAAGTTAGTTTTCGCTGCGGCTCGCTCATAGGCCTCTTTCCTTGTTCCTGTACCTGCTAACAAAAAATCTTGCAGCTCTTCAAATGATATAAAATAATATACCCAAAAGCAAACGAAAATAATTAAAATATTGGTAACTAATCATCTTAATGAATCAATGAATGTTGAATTTAAAGGTGTTCTAAAATGCTAAAGGCTAGCCTACTTAGTGACAGTAGGCCTAACATGATGGCAGATGATGATGATGATCGTTGAATATCATGGATCTTGTTGATTATGGAACCGAGTGAAAGGACAACTGTTACGAAAAATAGTAGCCTACAAATGTGCTTGCATAATCAAGGACAGACAGGAAAATACAATTTAAAACAATAATCACAAACTCAGCTTTGTGAAGATCGCAGTCAACCAACAAGCAGGGCGCTTTTCACTAAGTTCTCTCATTTTTGTACCTTTGTGAGAAACAACCTTTGGAATTCTATGAAAAGAGGTTCCATCTTTCGACGAGCTTCTGCTGGTACAATCTTTAACACAACAACAGTTTACCATTCTAAATTTAAAAAGTAAAATTTTATCAAATAGGTCGCACACGGATGTAGGGCGGAAGCGATGTTTTGCCCTACAAAGGAGGATACGCATGAAATGATGACGTCAATCGGGAGACCTCGATAATTATAACTATGACTAAATTTAGATTTGAATGTAGTTTAAAGAGATTTAGTAATAAAATAGATGGATATAGTTTCATTCTAATTCTAAACATTATTTTTCTTTTAATCAAATCTCACAAAAGTCTGATTATTTTATGTTCAAAACTCAGTCCAGGTATTTTGTTGTTTCTCTCTGACATGCTTTTGACTGTTGTAGATGTCGTGCTTTAGATTATTAATAATATTATCCTGCACCAAATACTTAATAATAGTACACTGCACAGTGATCATGTCCACAGAGAACACAACCCAACAGAGTCAGTATATCTTGTTTCGAGTTCGGCAAGCTTTGGACCATCCTGATGCACCATGGTGAGGGCTTTGAACATTTGAGTTTTATCTGAACACAAATGGAATATTTTGATTATGCTATTGTGGCAGTTATAGTTGTTTTGTGGTTGTTGTTGTTTGTGTTTTTTTTTGGTGGGGGGTAACTTGGTAAGGGACGGGAGTGGGGGGTTGTGTTAAAATATTTTATTATTTCAATATTTGCATCAGTTTATTAATGTTTTTTGTTGTAGTAACAGTTTGTGTTAAAATATTTTATTATTTGCATCAGTTTATTAATGTTTTTGTTGTAGTAACAATTTGTGGGTTTAAAAGTGATGTTTTTACTTTTTTAATTTTTAAATGTTAGAGTATCGTTGAATGGTTATTTCTTTTGTATCAAAGAAAAATGAAAGGCAATTCTAAACATCATTTCTCATCTAAATCTCCATCCAGTGATGTCCCGAGGCCTCGGACATCGGTCATGGTTCGATTCGTTTGGAAAATGACCGAATGCAAACACCTGTGTCCCGTCAAATGTCCGATTCTATTGCGAAATAAGCTGTCATTGTCCGATATTATTATGACTAGAGCGGTCACTGCAAGAAACATCTGTACAAACTGGAGTGTCAAAGCCGTTAAAACGAGTTTGAATAGTGGACAATGCTCGACTATTATCACTCTTTAGTACATTCCGTCGAACAACAAAAAGGCCGCAACTCTCGACACTTTTGAAAGGGAAATAACCCACACCATACTTCCTCTGCAACGTGTGTGTGTATACGTAAAAATAATCTGGCCAAACATTGCATTAAAAAAAAAAAATACATTTTAAACTGTTTACACAATAGAGTTTTTGTTTTACTTTATTCATATGTATTCTCATTCACTGTCTTCTAAAGAAGCACCATTAATCGGTTCGCTTCACAATCTGAATGTCCTATTGCTTTTATGTAGTCAGGACATGATGTCCGATTAGTTTTATGATTTAGGACATTTTGTCCTATTGCCCTCTAATCCTAGGAACACCACTGTCCATCAGTTTGTAACCTCAGCAAAGATGCCCAAATACCCATGACCAAGAAAGACAATTCAGAAGAAGATAAACTATAGGCCACTGGCCTTTGTTCCAGCAGCTTGCACTAACCTCATGGAGCTTGCTGCTGACCAAGAGAAAAGCAATTCCCTTGCCCCAATCTGAATCTCCCCACTGATTGAGTCGACTGTTTTAATATTTCACACCAGTATAAAAGTTTTAGAATAAACTGGTTCTAGTTGTTTTGTACCTGTAGTGTTTCGGTGCTGCAGTGTTTTGACTGACATTCTCTTTTTAAAGACTAACAATAACATGTTATGCCTGTGGGAACACTTTCATAATTTTATATTGAACTTGAAGCATCTGTAAAAATATGATAATTTCCTCCCACCTTCTACCTGTGGTCTGTAATGTTATGTGTCACATGTTTCAGCCACATTCGCTACCTGGGGCAGGCAGAGGTGGCGTCTGAAAACAAAAACCGCCACACCTTGGTACGAGCTTGCTACGAAGTGGCCTGCTCCACCAACGTCAGGGAGTTCCTCAACGAACTAGGGTTCAAGTGAGTCCTATTATATTTATATTATAATATGCAGAATTGTCCAAAGACTATGAAGTTGTATAGTTATAGTAGCCCTTGACCAGTCCGAATCTATAGACTGTCTATAGACCTGTCAGCTTAACTGTATCCTATGTAACGTGCTTGAACTATATGACCCTTTGCTCTCTGTACACGGAATGCCAGCATGGTTTTCGTAAAGGTAGGTCATGTGTGACACAACTCTTGCATTTAATGGAAGACTTTACGAAAATGGTTGACAGTGGAGAGAGTTTTGATGTGCTTTACTTGGACTTTCGCAAGGCATTTGACTCGGTACTTCATGCAAGACTTTTAGTTAAACTAAAATCTTACGGGATCACTGTATACGTAATACAATGGATCAAGTGCTTTCTGGAAGGAAGAACCCAGCATGTCAGAGTTGGAAATGATTTCTCAGGTGATGAGCCAATTCTGAGTGGTATACCGTAAGACAGTATTTTGGGTCCTATTCTTTTTACAATTTTTATAAATGACTTATCTGACAAAGTATCTAGTAATTGTAGCATTTTTGCAGATGACACTAAACTATATAATGTGACATCTAAGTGTGATAAATTACAAAAATATATAGATAGTCTTCTGATTTGGTCATCAAAATGTAAGGTACTCCATGTGGGTAAGAAAAATCCTGGATATCACTATTGGATTACGACAGGTGATGACAAAGTGACGATTGACCATAACAGTGAGGAAAAAGATTTGGGGGTTACTTTTGATACGAACGTAATCTTTGATAAACACATAAACAATGCAATTTCCAAGGCTAATAAACTGCTCGGTATCATACGCCGATCTTTTACTTACTTGGATA
This sequence comes from Oncomelania hupensis, assembly GCA_036898135.1. Classification (NCBI taxonomy): domain Eukaryota; kingdom Metazoa; phylum Mollusca; class Gastropoda; order Littorinimorpha; family Pomatiopsidae; genus Oncomelania; species Oncomelania hupensis. The sequence continues at coordinate 72,591,044 of CM072517.1, forward strand.
GTGATACCTTAACCCGCCTGTATAAATCACATGTAAGGCCACATCTTGAGTTTGCGTAGCTTAAGAAGCAGTTGTCTGCCTTGGAGAGAGTACAAAGAAGAGCGAATCGGATGATTAAATCGCTGAGACATTTACTGTACTCGGAGAGATTGAGAGTTTTGGATTTGTCCTCTCTGAAATTTAGAAGATTGAGGGGTGACCTGATCCAAACTTACAAGATTTTTAATGGGATTGACAAGATCGATGTTAACACTTTGTTTCAGTTGAATAGAAGAAACAAGAAATTCACAAGATAATATTCTTATAAGACTTTGCCGCAATCAAAAGAAAATACTCACTCTCCTACAGAGTTGCACCTGTGTAGAATAAATTGCCAGTTGATACTAAAAGAGCTAATAAAAAGAACATCTTTAAAAATCTTCAGGAAAAGGTCATTTCCATACAGGAATCCAAAATTTTGAGTATGATGAATAATTAGCATACTATCTTTAGTATTTCCCGAATAACCGCAAATGGAACCGGACAAATAAAAATGCCCAAAACAAAAGGAACATTAAAAAAGCCACGAAGCATATTCAAGTCCCTCTCAACTAAACTAAACTAAACTATAGTTTTACTGCAAAATTACAGAATAACTGCTAACCCTATCAACTTTCTATAGAAGCCAGAATGATCAACTCATTGATTGTGGACCTTCAACATCTAGAATATAAATATTGTAGAAATGTGACATGCATATGTGGTGAATCTGTTTTTCTCAAACATGTTTTACTTCAATGAAGTAATATTCGTCCATTTTTGCCAATTTATGTTCATATTATCGATTCTATTAATAACATAAGTTTTGGTGTAAGCATTAAATTAGCTTTGAATGATTGTCCAGTGGCTCGGTTAATATAATGAGTGTTTTATGCATGTATGTGGTGCAAATGTGTGTGAATCTCGATGAAGAAAATATTAATAAAACAACCAACAAACAACAACCAACAGGCTTTGCTAATGAATTCTGACATGGAGAGGCTGTTGTCAAGAATTACATCAAGTTTTTTGACAGAAGATGACATAGGAAGAGTGGTTTGGCCTAGAGTGACAGAGGAAGAAGACAGGTTGTGATTGGTAGCTGTGAGCGTAACTTCAGTTTTGATAGCATTGGCCTAGAGTGACAGTGTCTATAGAGGAAGAAGACAGGTTGTGATTGGTAGCTGTGAGCGTAACTTCAGTTTTGATAGCATTGGGCTAAAAGGTTATTGACAGTCATCCAGTTAACATTTTTTCAAAGTAGTAAGAAGTTTTGGTCAGAATAGGTGGAAGGTTTTGAGGAGTGTATTGCCTGCGTAGAAATGGTGGAGAGTGTCATGGTTTTGGATAATCTGAGACAGAGGAGATGTACAGTGGAGTCCGGGTATAACGAATCTCAAGGGGGGGAATTTCGGGTTCGTTACAAGCGGGATTCGCTGTAGAGATTTGTACTGTAAACGGAAGAACACACCGGTGATGAGTACACATCACAACATACAGTACGTAGATCGATCTAGGCCTACGAAGTTTATCAACAATGACTTCATTTAAGGCTATTTATAGCAGCCAATGACAGTTATGACTTCAAGGCCTGGTTGACCTATGTACGAACTGGCATGCTTCTGCTGCTGTTCGCTATTTGCGATGAGCCAATTGAGGCAAAGTAGGCCAAGGGAATACACAAAGGGTTCGTTACAAGCGGAGATTCGTTATTTGCCTAGCTGGATTTGTTCGTTATAGGAAGGGATTAAATAGTAAGACAAAGAAGGGAGTGTGTCGGGAAATGGATGGTAGTACGCTAATCGCGGGTGTTCGTTATTCCAAGGTTCGTTATAGGTGGACTCCACTGTATAATGAGATGTGAATATAATAGAAGAGGGACCAGAAGTTACCTACGAGGAACATCAAAATAAAGTCCAGTCCCATTTCTTTAGGCCATACACCTCCTACTTGTGTTCTACACACAATGTGTCTTGTTACAATTCAATATGTTGTGCCCACACTGTTTCGTTAGAGGGCTACTTTCGAGCGTTTCAAAGTGGCTGTTCATAATTTAATAATAATAATAATAATAACATTTGTATAGCACTCAAACCAGATTCGCGGTCTGCTCTTGGCGCACAGGCACTCGCAGTCAAACACATACACACACACACAACATAGTGGTTCAACAACAACAACAAAAACCATAATTTATTCATTATGCCAAGGCATGGAACATTTACTTGTAAGAATATACTAAGCGAAATGAGGTGGGTTTTTTTTCACCCTTTCCCACCATGTCAACACCTCTTTTCCCTTTCAGCCTCTTCTCATTTTTCATTTGATGTTTGTAATGTATGTAGCAATGTACAGAGTAACTTTTAATGATTCCCTTTGGTCCTTTTTCAGATTAGATCACGAGTTTGTGGCACGAGGGTACTTTTTCCACAAAGGTCGAATGAAGGTGACCGTCTCCAAAATCTATAGGGTGAGATTTTTAAGTCTACTTTGACAGGAAAACAATTGTTAGATTATAAACCCAAGTCTAATTTGTACACGCATGCATTCCCTCCTGTGGACTTTCAAGATCCTGACACTCCTCATGTTAAGTCAGTGGCAGATTAAAAAAACATCTCTCTGCAAGCACCGCGTCCCTTCCCCCTTGTCCTGGGTGGCTCTGCACTTTTTTTTTGGAAATGGAGATCTGTTTGTAATCCTCAGCCTGTCGGGTCATTGGTGAGACATGAGGGATGCTGTCGCATGTTTTGACGTACAATAATATACAATACAATGATGTCATCTGTCCAGTTCTCTCCTTCTTCTGCGCCTGCCTCCTTCCACTGTGGCTTGCGTAATAGTTTTTACGAGGGTGTCATGCAGCGTGACATGACCAAACCACTTAACATGGATGACAAATATTATCTAAAATCGTCTATCTTAAAAATGTGTGTTTTTTAAATTTGGATGTATTTGCCAGAAATATAGGTAATCATATTATCAAATGACATGAAATGATTGGAGAGAAACAGAAGAGTCTGACTGAGTTGTATGAGTGCCGTGCAGTGCGAAAGGCTAAAGAAATTGCGAGAGACACCACACACGTCCTTGGAAAGCATTATACACTTTTACCATCTGCTCGCCGTTTTCGAGTGCCTACATCTTCCACTGTTAGAACCAAATGCAGCTTTGTACCAAAGTCGATCGAACTTCTGAATGAGTATAAATAATCTGTGACAGCGTGTGTGGAGGTTTAGGTGTGTGCTTGTGTGTAAGAAAGGAGAGTGCCTTTATTTATACTATTTCTTTTAATCATTTAATCACTTGTGGTGCTAATTTGTGCAATGACAGCTGTTATGTAGGTTTGTAAAATATAAGTCCTCCCTTCTTTGCTTGTGTAGTTATCCATGTGATTAGAATTGATTTGTATGATCTTATATACATTTAAAAATACAACATGAATGTTCTTTTCCTTTAATGTTATTAACTTTTTAACCTGTTATCTGTACATTAATATAAGCGAGAAGGAACATGATACATGTATATAGATGTCCAGTAAAAATGTGAAGTGCCAACTGTGTAGGGCAAGGAGTAATGTTTTCTATTTTTTATTGATTGATGACTTCCTTTAACTGCCTGCAAAACATGTCTTAATTTCTCAGAGTGAGATAATAAAGTTTTCTTGTATCTTGTATGAATACTTTTTAAATCCATATCACTTGTGTATTCATGACACTCTGATACATTATGAATTATTATGGCTCTGTATTTATAGATGTGGAAACATATTTCTCTGGTCAATTTATATTTCTGGATTTCTCTAACAGATATGTATTTTGTATCATTTTAAGTCTTACTACTCGGGGTAATATAAAAATGATGACACACTCAACAACAGCTAGTCTTACTACTCGGGGTAATATAAAAATGATGACACACTCAACAACAGACAGTCTTACTACTCGGGGTAATATAAAAATGATGACACACTCAACAACAGCAAGTCTTACTACTCGGGGTAATATAAAAATGATAACACACTCAACAACAGCAAGTCTTACTACTCGGGGTAATATAAAAATGATGACACACTCAACAACAGCAAGTCTTACTACTCGGGGTAATATAAAAATGATGACACACTCAAAAACAGCAAGTCTTACTACTCGGGGTAATCAGACCTGATAGTTCTCCGTGAAATCGCGGAAATCCGCAAAAACGGAAGAAAAAAAAGTAAATGCGAAACAATCCGCGGACACTTAATTTTTTTGTTTTATTTTGTTGTTGTTGTTGTTTTGTATCGGAAGACGAAAGTTGCTTTACTCGCTTCCGGTTTTGCGGCGCCATACTTTGTTTTGGAATAGTGGTGCAGCATTGACTGTTTCTGTGTATATATTTTCGCCGTTCAAGTTATGGATTTGTGGACGTCATCAGACTCATTGGACTTCAAAATATCTGTCACAAGGCGTGACATAGTCGCACGTTCCGTGGAAACCTCTCTTAGATCACTATCAGGTCTGGTAATATAAAATTGATGACACACTCAACAACAGCAAGTCTTACTACTCGGGGTAATATAAAAATGATGACACACTCAACAACAGACAATAGCACTAAGGTGTAGGAAGCAATTTTACTACAAGCCCAAAACTAACATGATCTAATTGAATACTGTAACTATACAAACATCAATACATGTCCGGAATAAGTATCTTATACAAGTTATAATCTTCATACTGTTAGACTGCATTTCTGGAATTTATTCTGCCGTCGCTTTTAGAACAGGGTCGCACATAGTTTTAATATTACTTTTACTGAGTTGTTTGTTTGTATGGTACATGTGTGTGTTTCAGAGATGTACGAGGTAGTCAGGTTTTATTCAGTCCTGTCACGCTTCCACTGCTATGCTACAGTGTAGTTGAAGAGTAATCCCCTTATGGAAAATTGTTGATACCTTTTATAAACAGTCCTGCTTTTGTATCAAACAACCTGTATTGTGATCCTGACAGCGGTGGAATGTTATTGCTGATCTGTGATTTCCTCTCAAGGTGACCACAGCAGACTGTAATGGCCCGTTACCTGAATCTTGGTCTCACGTCTTCTTATGTCTCATGTATGGCATCTCAGTTCTCTTACTCGATGTCAGGCGACGGACAATGACAGCCTGCTGTTGGCACTGTGAGATGAAATCACTGATCAGCAATGACATTCTACCGCTGTAAGGATCACACCACAGATTGTTTCATCAATTCATGCAAATGCAGCGCGATTTACTCAAGTCCTTGGCAATTTTAATAGGGAGTTATTTTTCAGCCACCTTGTGTTTGAGCAGCTGAATGCAGTTCATGGAATACACTATGTACATTTGGAGACACTTGTTAAGTTGATGCCAATTTGATTGTTGCCATTCTTTACACTGTCAATGTTTTTAACTAAACCTTAGGTCTAGACTGTCAGTGTGTTTAAGTAAAGGTTAGGTCTAGGCTGTCAGTGTTTTTAAGTAAAGGTTAGGTCTAGACTGTCAGTGTGTTTAAGCAAAGGTTAGGCCTAGACTGTCAGTGTGTTTAAGCAAAGGTTAGGTCTAGACTGTCAGTGTGTTTAAGTAAAGGTTAGGTCTAGGCTGTCAGTGTGTTTAAGTAAAGGTTAGGCCTAGACAGTGTGTTTAAGTAAAAATTAGGTCTAGACTATCAGTGTGTTTAGGTAAAGGTTAGGTCTAGACTGTCCATGTCTCCTTGGTTGGTCCTGTTGTGTTTTGTTGATTGTCCTACTTTGTCATGGTGCCAGCCTCCCCATCTCCCATTTCTAAACATTTTTAGATGCAGCAACAATGTGGCCAGTTCCATCTGATTTCTTTAGGTGCAGCAACAATGTGGCCAATTCCATCTGATTTCTTTAGATGCAGCAACGATGTGGCCAATTCCATCTGATTTCTTTAGATGCAGCAACAATGTGGCCAATTCCATCTGATTTCTTTAGATGCAGCAACAATGTGGCCAGTTCCATCTGATTTTTTTAGTCTGATTTCTTTAGATGCAGCAACAATGTGGCCAGTTCCATCTGATTTCTTTAGATGCAGCAACAATGTGGCCAGTTCCATCTGATTTCTTTAGATGCAGCAACAATGTGGCCAGTTCCATCTGATTTCTTTAGATGCAGCAACAATGTGGCCAGTTCCATCTGATTTCTTTTTCCAGATGTTGCGACACAAATGTCAGATTCAGTCTGGTTTCATTTTCCAGATGCTGTGACAAATATTTTAAATTCCCTCTTGCATCATTTTCCAGATGTAGCAACAAATAGGTCAAATTCCATCTGGTTTCATTTTCTGGGAGCAGCAACAGATATTTTCTACCTGGTTTAATTTTTGCAGATGCAGCAGCCTGGCAAAACGGACCAGGGCAATCTGGAGCCAATTTCTACGTCCCACCTGGTAGAACTGAGCGTGGTGGCCCCCATGGGCCAAGAGGCCATAGGTGAAGACATGAAGAACTTTGCTGAGCAGCTCAAACCGTATCCTTTCCCCACCAAAATGTATTTGATTTTGCATTTTAGAAGGCGGCCTGTACAGCATTTGGTTAAGACACTAGTTTCCAATGTTAAGGGTTGTAGCTTTGACAAAATAATTTACTTGGGTATCAGACTTACCAAGTCTTGGGGACAAAAAACGTTATTTCTGTATCAGACTTACCAAGTCTTGGGGACAAAATACTTTACTTAGGTATCCGGCCTATCATGGGGACAGAATACTTTATTTAGATATCTGGCTCATCATGGAGTCAACATACTTTATTTAGATATTGGGCTTATCATGGGGACAACATACTTTATTTAGATATTGGGCTTATCATGGGGACAACATACTTTATTTAGATATTGGGCTTATCATGGGGACAACATACTTTATTTAGATATTGGGCTTATCATGGGGACAACATACTTTATTTAGCTAGCGGGCTTATCGAGTCAAGGAAGGTTTTCTTCAGGTACTTCAGTTTCCTCCCTTGACTTAACAACAGCATTGGCTGCAATCACCGAGTAAGTCTACATGTCAAAAGCAAAAAATGATTTCTTCTTAGTGGTCTATTTTAGTGATTTCTTCTTAGTGGTCTATTATAGTGATTTCTTCATAGTGGTCTATTATAGTGATTTCTTCATAGTGGTCTTTTATAATGATTTCTTCTTAGTGGTCTATTATAGTGATTTCTTCATAGTGGTCTATTATAGTGATTTCTTCATAGTGGTCTATTATAGTGATTTCTTCATAGTGGTCTATTATAGTGATTTCTTCATAGTGGTCTATTATAGTGATTTCTTCATAGTGGTCTATTATAGTGATTTCCTTAGGTCATCGTTGTTTGACCTTGATTGAAGAAACTGTGTGTGTGTAGAGTAATAGACAGCATCCTGTATTATTTGTACTTTTTTTGTTTTTGAGTGAAACCTGAAACATGTAAAATTAAAATGATCTGCAATAATGGAGTGAATTTCCTTTACCATTGTTTTTAGATTGTGTGTCCTTGAAAAAGTGGATCATAGGCGCTTGCCGTAGAAGGTTCAAGTCTGACCACAACCACTGATGCACACAATGCGCTACCATTTCAGAAGTGCTGTGACAGTAGCCATGCTGATCAGGAGTGTCAGTGTACCAATGACTTTGCTGAATGCTTATAAGCTCAACCATCTCCAGGAATGAAGCTGACTGGCAAGAGCTTATTTGACCTTTCAAGACTTATGCCTAAAATGCACTGTGTAGAAGTAGAAGTATCATGAAATAAGAATGAATGAGGCCAGAGCGTTTGATATCAATCTCCAGTTTCCATACAGAGCCAGCTGCACACGGAAGTGCCACAAAGAGTTCCTTCCCTTGTCATGAACTGTAGCAGTATAGCTGTGTAATGTGGCAAGAACCGTCTGCGGCCAAAAAAGACTGAGGTGACTGGAAATGATATGGATATTATTAGACTGCTGTCAGTGTGAACAATCACACAACAATGTGCAACATTGGATTCTGTGTTTGGAAAGCAGCAATTATGATCAGTGATGCACAGATAGCAAGACCAAGCGTAATTTTCTTGTCATTGATTGCAAGGTGCCGTGGCCACTGAATTTTTTTTTTTAAAGGTACAGTAACGCGTGCAGTAAAAGTTGACTAAGGTGTAACAGGTTTTTGTTTATTTTAATTAAACTGTGTATGAAGATGTCAAAACGTTTGGTGTAGTGAGTCAATCAACTGGACAATATTTAATGATGTGGAAACTTGTAGGACAGGCTGCAAAAGCACAGCAACACAAAGATGGGTTGGATGTATGAGGTCCCAAACCCTTCAACAAAGAAACATTGTCTTGAAACATGTTTGTATTTGATTGTTTAGTGTTGTGTAGTGGTGATCATAAAAACTACACAACATGAAATGAAAATGTACACTCCGCCAGTTTTCAAAATTCTGAGCGACCATCCTTTTAGGTGTCTCGTACGACCGAGTTCTTATTTGACTGTGAGTGTGTAGCTGATGATGATGGTGCTGTTAGGGTATGGAGTCAGTCTGTTTCAGTGCTCAAATATGTGTTGGTCTTAGGTGTGCTATGAACATTCTTGTGTACGATCAAAAGGGTTTGCGTGTGTAGTTGAGAAATGTAGGATATTGATCAGTGGAATGTGTGTTGTGTGCCAAAGACAGAGTATGTGTGTGATAAACTAATACTTGTCCAAATACAATGTCAATATATACGTTAATATATTGGAGAGAGACAGTGTGTGTGTGCAATCACCGTCTTATCGCTACATTCAGACAATGCAAAATATCCACTTCTATAGTTTGTATAGTGTGATTTTTGTTATTTATTGGAAACAACTCTGCAATAGTAGGACAGCGAGAGAAAAGCCCAGCTTTTTGATTTCACAATCTGCCAAAGGTCGCACAGGTCATGAAAAACACAATACAGCTGATAGGTCAACAAATGAAACATGGACTACAATATTCATCACATACAATAATACATTGCTACAGCCACTCTTTACAACATCATTTCATCAAATGACAAACTCAGAGGCATAGACAGAGATAATAAAAAAAATAAATCTTTATAGAGTTGTTTTTTTCCATAAACATCTGAAGCAATGAAGAAACATTAACACAAAAAACGATATTTGACACTGTGTGAAAATGTTTCTAAAAATACATCGACCTGTAATAACCAACATTTGTTGAAAAATTAAGGGTAAAAAAAATTCAACCCCATCATTGGACTTCACATGCCGCACAAAACCTGAATGTAAGAATAAGGTATTACAATACAGACATCTCATGAATGTAAGAATAAGGTATTACAATACAGACATCTCATGGTACAAACAGTTCTTGTAGACAACGCTATGCAGCATACACCCTTACCACATCAACATTTCATGAAATTTGTTTACGTTGTATTGCCTCAAAACAAAAACATCAAAGGAATGTTTATGAGACGAAGAGAAAAAAAAAGCAATTGAATGCTATATCGACATAAAACTTAATTTTCTGTGGCACACTGTCATTTGTAATAAAGTTGTGTTGAAAAAAAAACTAATACCTCTTATTTACATTTGGAAGTTATGACAATCTCAGAAGTGTGTAACATCAAATGTTTTTTAAAAAAAAAAGTTGTTCAAATACAGGTATCTGCTGCACTAGCAATTGTTAGCAATGTTTAATGTATATCCGCTGTATGCTGTCTTTCGTCTTCATTTGGAGGTGGGAAATCAGTTCAGTGTGTACTAAGTCAAGTTTTTGTCATGGAATCGAGTAGAAATCAAAATCAAATGTTTCGGTGTGCAGCCAATTTCACATGGGTTTCTATACAGGTAAAAATCCTTGCCCTCATAGCAGACCTACAACGAAGAATACAAAGCATGGAGATGAGGTGCTACAGAAGACTTCTGGCCATTTCTTATACCCAACACATCGGGCAACGACAAAGTCCAACAGGCCATCACACAAGCCATTGTGAAGAAACTGAAACTCCGATGGTATGGCCCAGGTCACCACAGCATCGGGCCTTGCAAAGACCATCCTGCAAGGCACGGCACAAGGAGGCAGAAAAAGTGTGAGACAGAAAAAGTTGGGAGGACAACATTCGAGAATGGACTGGCTTAACACAGCGAAGCCATGATCGAGGGTTGCTGATGACAGAAAAAGATGAAGCACGCTGGTTAAATGATCATCTGTGATGCCCAAACCACTGTCGAGTTACGGGATAGGATAGAATAGGAAAAATCGTTGAAGTGGAAAAAATAGGTCCAATAGAACTTTGTTGTTTTTTTTAAATCGTTTCAGTTCAATTTACCATTTTACTTCAAGGATCCAGCAGTTGCTTCCATTTGGCCTTAGGATCCAGGAAACACAGTGTCTACTGTTCAAAAGCAGCAAGTCCATAAAATACCACACAAAAAAACCCTTGAATGCGTTTGATCAGCTGATTTAGTATATTACCAATGTCTTAAAACAAGCATGGGTGTTTTTGATCCAAGACTATCGTATATTTAAAGTGATCCAAGGCTATCATATATTTAGAGTGATCCAAGACAATCGTATATTTAAAGTGATCCAAGGTTATCATATATTTATAGTAATAAACAAGGCAGATAGCATCCTTTAAAAAAAATGTTTTAAGAATTGTAAAATTGTTTCTTTTTAAAATACTTACCGCCATTACCAACAGAGTACTTCAATGCTACAATCCAATCCACACTTGTGTTACTATCACAATAACATTCCTTGTTATTTTGTGATCACGAGGGTACATACAGATTAAACAAATGTGACCAGTGTGTTTCAGGCTTGAGGAACATTTGACAACCACACATAAAAATAATTGCTTCAATCATAATCGAAAACCCTATACCAACGGCAATTGAAAATGCACATTCATAATGAGGACAGTTCAGCTTTAAAAGTTACAATGAACTGAACAGCTCAACAACAAGCTAACAAATGTCATAAAGTCCTGAGCGGAGCACCAGAGCAATGTAGAAATAACATGTCAATACAGGTGGTCAAAACCAAACTTGATAGTACATAGATACAGGAAAAATGAGAGGGACACAATGTGGATCAAAATATACAAATTATTGAAGTGAGCAACTGAAGCAACATTCAAATCTGATCGTAGTTTGTTTCCTTTTCTGAACCAATTAAAGTTGTTAACAAATATATATATATACACTTTAGTTTTAAAATAGAAACACAAAAAAACGTTTTGTGTAAACAAAATACCTGAACACCTAAAGATTTTGACTCCAAATTCTCTCTCTCTCTCTCTCTCTCTCTCTCTCTCTCTCTCTCTCTCTCTCTCTTTCTCTCTATCTCTCCAAAACCAAATAAAATACGGTCTGTTAAATTTTGCATGTGCAAACATGACAGCTTGTTTATTTGTAGTGTTACTCCTTTTCAATAGGGCATAAAACATTTGATAATAAAATCAACAGGCATTAACCATGCTATCTCAACTATGCACCTTTTTTTTATTCACAGCATGGAAAGTCCATACGCTTTGCTGTGTTTAGTGTGTTCAGCAATCACGTGACTATATAATATCAAATAATGACCAACACAGACTCTCATTAAACTGAAGTTTATGGGGGGAAAAAAATTTACAACAATAAAAATTAATATTTTTTTAAGGTGCAAACAACAAGTTGCAGCCTTCTGCCGTGATAGTCCCACGGAGTAAACTAAGGACCAGGCCAATCTACTTTAGCAGTTTAGAAACTCAACAAAGATACAACAATGTCTTGATTGAAGGGTTTTGAAATACATGCATGTGTAGATCTTCCGCAGTACGGACGTACTATTTGAACAAAAGGCAGATAAGACACATAGTGTTCAACCTATAATGAGTTATGCAGTTTAATAACATAATTATAGACTTCTAATTCTACATCAAATAAACCTACTACTATTCACAATCACTTTAATTCACAACCACCAACACCCCCATACAAAATTATTTAGATGGATTTGTTAAAAACAAAATCATAAAACCAACCAATGTTTATTTGAAATAAAAAATATTAAAAATCAAAAACAAAAAACAGCCAGCTTCGTGTTATTTTAAATTCCCCATCATTAATTTCGAGAGTGCTACCACAAGATGGATGGAATCAAGTTATACGAATGATCCACGGACGCCTTTGTTCTGAATCTCAGTTCAAAACACCTATCATTCTCATGAAAAAGAAATGAATTATTCCGTCAATAATAACACGAAACTACTTCTTTACATCAGTAATTCCCCTCCCCACCCCACTGTAGCAAAAACAGTTTTACAAAAGTGACTGCAAGCGGTAGTAAATGTAACACAGCATGTTAATGGGGAAGTCCTATTTCCAGAAGAAGAAAAACATCTTCCTGACTAAGCGCTTTTTTATATCAATGTTAAACATGCTAAACTATCTAAAGTTTAAAAAGTATGACAAACAACAAAAAAAAGGCAGGTAAAAATGCTTCACAAAGAAAATTTCACACTACAAAACTAAAAGGCTGCAGTAAGAGACAAAAGAAATTATAACAGAGAATAATTGCTTGAAATTTGCAGTTGGATGTAGTGTGTAGATAGAGGACATAGTTGGCCACTGAAAATTAGATTTGTATGCTCTTGAATATTAGTGTTGTTTCTTTCCTGAGATAATAGTTTTGTAAGTTGTACAAAAACAAAACAAACAAAAAACGAAGAAAACGGGAGGTTTTGACGAGGACATTTAAACTTGGTACATAAAATATAGTTGACCAAATGTTTAATTCAAACTTTACAGAACGTTTTCACAAAATAAACAGTTTAAATATGTAAACAAAATAAGATGTGTAGAATACAAGCAAAGCAATCCAAAACCCTTGTAATCCGTTTGTATCGTTCTCAGGAAGAAGGGGGTGTGGGGTGGGGGGTGGGGGGTGGAACTAAGCACTTATTATGCATGCTGACTGAGATACGGAGGTCAAAATGTGTGGTTTTATACAATGTAATTATACTATACTAGCTGTAAACGAGGTATTTTCATATTAATTTTCATCAACTTATCATTAACTACACCAGGGTTAAAAAGCAACTTACTATTAAAAAATTGCTTTTTACTTTTGTACATTGTACTGCCTGACACAGCGAGTGAAAGAGTTCAGTTGACATGACAAGACCTAAGACCAAAGAATTCAGTTGACATGACAAGACCTAAGACCAAAGAGTTCAGTTGACATGACAAGACCTAAGACCAAAGAGTTCAGTTGACATGACAAGACCTATGACCAAAGATTTCAGTTGGCATGACAAGACCTAAGACCAAAGAGTTCAGTTGACATGACAAGACCTAAGACAAAGACCTAAGACCAAGGTCAAGACCTAAGACCAAAGAGTTCAGTTGACATGACAAGACCTAAGACCAAAGAGTTCAGTTGACATGACAAGACTTAAGACCAAAGAGTTCAGTTGACATGACAAGACCTAAGATCAAAGAGTTCAGTTGACATGACAAGACCTAAGACCAAAGAGTTCAGTTGACATAACAAGACCTAAGACCAAGGTCAAGACCTAAGACCAAGGTCAGGTAACGGGCCATTACACGCTGCTGTGGTCACAGCGATATGAAATCACAGACCAGCAATGACATTCTACCACTGTGAGGATGACCAGACATGTTGTTCCATGCAAACGCATGACGTTTTACAATAGTTATCAGCTCCTTGCAATAAGGAGTGACTTTTCAACCACTTGTAAGTGTGGATTCACCAAGCGCATTGCCTTATCTAAGGATACTACTGTAAAAACGATGGTGGTAGAATTTTATAGCGTCGTCCTCGCAAGTAATATATTATGATACATAAAGATAGGACTAGTAAAGAGAGATGGACTTGAATAATATTTTAAATTCTAATTGTTTGCCCTTGCAACGAGAATACCACAAGGTGGGCGCATGTCCCCCTTTCAATATAAAAACTGAAGCACAGAGGATCATAATTCTGTACAAATGGTTGAAAGGCCACAGATGCAAGGTGACACTTTGCCTGAATGCTGTGTGTATACAGTGTAATCCTATCCTGGGCTGTAGCTCTGTGGACCTATTCAATACACCCGGCCTATTTGCATAACCTACATTCACACCCAATCCTCCTGTAGGCCTGACAAAAGATAACATTGTCGCACAGCCTGGCTTTAGTGTTAGGTTGAATGCCTGCCACTGACACTTTTTATAACTCTTTTCAAAAATATTTCCCTGTTTCATATTCTGCCTGCAGAATAAAGCATTAATAGCAGACGGCTTGCTTGGAAAATCCTGACAAGCAAGTGCAAAAGAAAGGGCGACCATCAAAGGTGGCGTGAAAGGGGAGACGCGCTGTGATTAAAAGCAGTAAAATGCAATATTGAAACGACATTTCTCCTGCTCTTTTTTCTTCCATAGAGACAGAGTACTTGGATTTCAAAGACATTCCAAACCAACTTTAGTTATTTTAACTTAAAACGGCAGTAGAGCTTCAAAGGAAACTTTAAAAAAAATTAAATTATGTTTAGCGAAATAAGTAAAATATCGCATAACATCAAAAAAGAAAGATATGCTCAAGGGTTAAAACCATAATGCAGTTAAGATATAATTGACAACATTATAGAAAATCTTCAAATTAAATGCATGCTGACAGTGACAACCGTACTATAATAAAGGCATGTACTAGTAGGCCTACGTTACAAAATCATACATGAAATGGTGCTAACGTTTAAAGTCCAAAATAAACACTTCATGTGGCTGTCTCTCCACTAAAACAATCTGTATCTATGTCGCTCTCGGCATTATTGTGACACACCATGGGACACATGGAACACGTGCATCATAAATTATAAACAAGTTTCCATGGCACTCCACACTCTAAATACGAACGTTTTGTGCCCAATTCTGTGGAATGGTACATGCTGCTGCAGCCTTTAATCATGTGAAATGAGCACAGTTTCTATAACGGTATTCATGGACACATTGTCTACTAACGCTAATAGGGGTCGGGTTGGTTCCAAAACATGTAAGCATCACTATGCTATGGCATCAGGTTGTATGCCAATGAACTTTGGGGACTAACTGCTATAGTTCTGGTTATTCCGCAGTTTGTTTTAGAGAAATACAAAAGCTTTGTTTATTTCAGTGGGGACTGTGGTGTTTGAGTACAGAATAGGTCCATGCACGGAGCAATATTCGTTATATTCGTCTTTCATGTAACGTGCCCTTCATAAAGAATGCAATTTGAATAGGACTCCTCTCGTAAGGGCTTACCATGTTTTTTCATCTACTTCAAACCAAAAATATATTAAAGCAAACTAACCGTAAGCGCTTCAACGAATAATAATAATAATAATAATAATAATAATAATAATAATAATAATAATAATAATAATAATAATAATAATAATAATACGGCCTTAAAGTGGTCTTCAAATGTTGTGCTTATATGTTACCTTAATGATCAGGTGAAGTCTTGTACTTTGATTTGAAATAAAAATCATGGATTAATTCCACGGAGACCTATGCATTCTGCAGTCCTCTTAAATCATGAATAAGGATATGGTGTCATTATTCAGAACGTAAAAAAAAGATTTATTCGCGATCAAGTTACAACTTTTTTTTAACAGGCACATCAAGTCATTGAACGTTTGGTCTGAATGCAAATCACGCATCATTTATGGGAAACAGTAGGCACGTAAAACTATACAAGTCTCTGGATTATGCGCACCATACTACAAAAAAAGAAAGCCAGCTTCACAACACCTCCAACTACACTGAAACCAAAGCAAAACCCTGTATGAAGGAAACCCTATATGTAAATAAACAGCAAGTTTGCACAAACCACTACACTAAATAAATCACTAAATATATTACGAGCATTCAGTTTATCTGGTCTTCAACAAGCATTTTTTGTTTGGTAAAGGCAAAAAGGTAAAGGTAGTCCCATAGCCTTGTGGCCGTAGGGGAGCGTGATGTTGGAGATCACACTTATCTTGGGCCAGCGTAATGAGGGTGATGCCCATCTCTCTCCCTCGCTGCTTTACCTTCCCCACCCTTGAGAGAGTAGATAGTCACAGTTGAGTCAACTGGGGGCGTTGTTATTTGTCGCTTCACGTTTTTGCGGTCACCCATCCAAATACACCCAATGCTCGTCAAACCAAACTTTTTTCTCTCTTACCTCTGTCCCCCTCCCTTCTTTTTTGTTTTTGTTTTTAATATTCAAGATAGTAAGCAACTAAAGCATTAATATAATGTATAACCGTGTCTTTACAGTAAAGGTTTTTAGAAAGGTTGAAGGAATAGTCCTGCTAAAAGGTTAGCAGCAAATGTACGAAACTTACAATGAAGGAGTTTTTCCAGATGTTTCAAAAACATATCATTTAAGAGCCATTATGAAATATGCGGAAAAAACAACAATATAAGCAGATACACATTAGATGAAGGAACGTGTCATGTTTTCATAGCACAGCTATTCTTTTAAGATACACCAATGTGCAAAATGTATGCTTCACACAATTGGGAGGGGGAAAAATCTTGTATGCATGACCAATTATGTTAGGCAAATGACTGTTATTATTTTGCTAATCTGAGGATATAGTGTTTGGCGTCTATAAGAACGTCAATTGGCTACATTTTTGGGTGCAGTCTCTGCCTGATACAAAAGAAAAAAAAGAACATTTGGCCAATTTATTCTTGAAGTAGGTTCAGCTTTTGTGCATATAATGCATAAATGTCAGAGCTGTGATTGTGGATCTCTGATGAGGCATACTGCAACCACAAGCACTGTTAAGGTAATCTACAACAGGCTTACTGTTGCATAGGGGATATTTTTTTTGGGTATTTCCAGATTATTTGACAGACGGGAATCTAAACCAGCCAAATGTCGGTTGGTTCAAACCGCATAAAAGATTATTTTTTTTAAATTAAAGTTTTATTTTAATATCATGTTATCAGGAAAATATAAATAAAAGCCAAACAAATGATACACAATTTTCAAAATATTTCGCCTTTATTAGAGAAAATGCTTCCTCATGATGACATCATGTTATTTATAAAGTGTGTTTGATTTATTTATGTATTTATTTTAGTTGCTCATGTACATGTAGTGTTGATGGGTTTTTTAATTCAGCTCTTCACAGCAGAAGTAATGCCGCACAGTCCTTCTGTGCGCACAATTAATGATTTATATATATATTTTTAAAGTTATTATTTAAAAAAATATATTTTTAAAAAATTTAAAAAAGAAAATATAAAATTAACATAAAAAAATAATACATGTTTGTAAACATCAGTGAGACATATTTTGGTTCTGTCTACAAATATTATATTCTTGTTTATTTTTAACAAATCATACTTCTCATTTGTCCAATGTAACTCGTTTGATACATGCAGTTGGTCACATTGTACAGTTCGGAGATCTTTAAACCCTAGTATGCATAACTTACCAAAGTGGAATTATCCATAAATCGGCTGTGAAGGAATATAAATCAGCGTGCACAAGGAAAATAATCAGCACTTTTAAAACAAAATGGCCACTATCACTTTGGTTGGATGAATACGTTCAACCCGAAGCTATGGTTAGGCCTTTGTTGTATTAGCTCGTTGTTACTACTTATTATAAATACTACAGCGGTTACTACCGAGTTATACTTTTGAAATTGCAATATTTAATGAAAGAAAAAAATTACACGTAAGGGATTTTTACGTTGTACCACGCCACATTCCCAAACTGCAAGACAATTATCAGAACACAAGTTAATATGAACTATCCATTTTCCTTTTTTTTTTGTATCCAAATAACAACGTGACAAACGATACTAATGTTACAAACCTCAACAACAACAGAAAGACCGCATTTTCCGTTGTGAAGTAGGATGTAAGTCATGAAAACAACAATTAAACAGACTATGAATATCTTCATAGAGAACTCAAACTGTAAATTTTCACTAGACAAAAATCAACTAAATGGTACGTTATTGTTTTGATACAAAAAAAGAAATTATTTTTCCTAAATGTACAATTATCCATCAACATAATACAATTTAGCATATTCAAAAATGAGAAGTACTTTTAAAATATTTTGACATCCATTGTGAAATTTAATGTGAAATTAATAGTTAGCCTAACTTGTACTTAAAAGCTGAACCCAGACTGTGAACAAGTTCAATATTGCCATCTAAAGAGGCCATGGACGGTAAAAACACGACAAAGTGAGCACCATACTCTATATACAAAATCAATGTAAAAACTGTCGTACTTCTGTTTTTAATAATTTTTTTAAAAGGTCAATAGAACGGCATATTTATTAAGAACAAGAGACACAAGTAGTCAAACTTTATTTAGCAAAATATTATACAGAAGCAATATTATATATCAGCAAATAATTCGTTTGCAGTATTCATAAAATATTGATTATACATAATAATGCTTGTAAAGAAATTGTTTATCTAAATCTTATCCTACAGCCTGTAATACTCTAATTTTAACACTAGGGTCTTAACCTTCCTGAATCTGTTAACCTTTAGCCAGACCATAATATAATTATATTGATTATCAGTAATACACGTATTATATCATTTACCAGAGGTATTATATCATTTACCAGAGGAACAATATCGCAATAGGAATGAGACACTGACAAAAAATTGAAAAATTGTAAACATGGTTTTTAAGGATAATTAAATAAGCGCAGTTTGGAAAACTAGTTAATTAGCAATTGTTTATGGGGTCCAGCGGACTTCAAAGAGCCGAAGCAGGACCACAATTTGGTTGAAAGAGGGCTCACCCATGATCCGTATAAAAGATCTGAAACAAACCTTATGGCAACGATAAGATGATGATCATTGTTGTCAAGGTGGCGACGTGGCGATTCAACCTTAACGCTTATGCAATAGGATTTCAAGCTTCGTTCCCTCACCTCCCACCCTCCACCCCTCCCTCCTCTCCTCTCCCGAAGGCACTCCACCAGCTGACCACTTTACAATAAAGAAATTCCATGAAGGGGACGCTGAGGCTGTACTCTAATTTATCGAACCTCCGTTTACAAAAACAAAATAGAATATAAACATCATTACCAAATATTAACAAAACACGCAATATAAAATGCCTACATTGCTAAATAATAATACCATAGAAAACCCTAGTGACCATTTGGCAGAAAGCATCCAACATCCTCAAGCTGACCTCACACTCAAATGAGGAGTTTGGAAGATCAAGCAAAAATGGTATGTGACTGGTCTAGCACAGAAGATAGTAGGTTGATAGAACAGATTAGGAACGAGAAAGATCAAATGAGAATGACAGAAACAGAGGGATTTAAAGCACTAAATTTCCACAAAGTGGAGATACTATTCATACAGAAAATCCAGGCACCCCAACGGGAGTCGATTGGAAAATTTAAAAAAAAAAACTGGAGAGTTAACAACATAGTCAATAATGCCAAGTTTTGTTTGCTGCCATACGTGTTACTGGGTAGTTGTGTGAGACCTGGACTGATGCGTTGTGATGTACGGTGTCCCTGTAATGGAATACACCGTATAATGGGATTTACTGTTGCCAGTATTGACATAACAATCTAATCTCATTACGTACGCTGAGCTTGCCTTTAAAGCAATTTCCCAACAAACCTATCATTTCTCCTTATTACCTTATGGCATTGTATAACAGAAATACTATTCCAAAGCGTTACTATAATTAATCTGTTCATTTTTTTTTAAAATCAGGAACTATATTCAAACATGCTGTCATCATTTATCTTTTCGTGGATTTTGTATCAAGAGCTATATTCCAAAGTGTTCTTATAATTCATCTGTTCATAACTCTTTTTTTTTAAATCAAGATCTCTCTTCCAACAAGTTGCAAAACATTTTTCTTTATTACATCTTGGCATTCTGTATCAAGAGCTGCATATTCCAACGTACTGCGACCCACATACTTCAAGTTCTTGCATCTTTTATCTTTAGTGCCAAGTCTTATCCAATATAACGTTCCCATCGGGTCTTTCATCTTTATTACCACATCTCTTCCATCGTTATTGCCTAGTGACATTATGTTCAGTCTTAATGTCGTCCTCAGTTTGTTTGGATCAATGTTACAAATGATATTTAGCAGTTCTGTCCTGGAAGTGCTATAACACAACAAAAGTCTTTTGAGAAATCAATACGACAAGAGCATTAACTCTTCTCCCGTTACACCAATCAATAGACTTGCTGTGATAACAGCTAAATTTATGAATCACAATCTGGGAACAAGCCTAGTCCTGACTACTGATGCTCTGTACCAGATTTGAGAATCCGTACCAGCTGTAGTTGACCGAGTGAGGAACGATTTAGCAACGACAGCTGGATGAAGCAAGTAATCTCCAACCTTCACAACCACCATTTCTGCTTTGTAAATCAAATACAAATATTGGCAAAGACAAATACACAACCTAAAACATTTAGCCATTCACAACATAAAAATATCTGTGAAGTCCTTTATTTATTTTATATAATAATAAAATAAACATACTATGAAGAAATGCAGGCAAAAATTAATAAGCCAAAATGTATAAATATATATGTTAAAGCCAACTAATGTTGCTTCCCCAAATGTGCACTAAAGTACTTTCTATATATACGAATGATAAATATTGGACCGCACTTTCCATGTAGTAAAATTGCAAAATTGTATGGCTGATATAAACCGAGGAGTTGTACAACATAATGATTTACCTCACAGGCATAGTGTAAAATATACACACAATATAATATATACTGACCTAAACAACTTTCAGGGGAAACGACTGGCCGTTCAACTAAAATGAAGTATAGACATGTATTCAAAATAATAATTGTATCGGGCTGCTGACACCATATGGTGCTTACAAGTTGTTTGACACAAGTACAAACCACACACTGTTTCAGTGATCTTAATAAAGCCAACATCTTTCTTCCATTGGTAAACAATAATAAAGCATTACAGCCACAGGAAATAAAAAGATCAGGGTTTATATACACCATAGTGTGTTAAAACGCACTCTTAACGCTTTCTTATATCAGAGAATGCTGCAAAATTAACAACAAACGATACACAATGTGTATCCTAAAGCATTCAAAAACAAAATAATACATACGTTGAAAAATATGCTTATGTACATTACATATTATCAAAATCTGGGCAAATGGGGAAAATATAAGTTGGGGTTTCTGTTTCATTCTCAAATGACACATAAAACATTTTCAAAAAATATCAGAATATATAAACGCAGAACATGTTGAGATAGAATTTAGAATGTAAGCAACATTTGAGACACTTCCTGGACATTTCACACAATTATGATGTCCCCTTGTCAGTATTCAAAATGCAGATCTATACTCCACACTTCCAAATGTTAAATTGTGTTGTTTTCCTCACAATGCATACTTTTTAATTATTCAATACCCATCACAAATCATTTTAATATTTTTAGTTATTACAACAAACCTTGTCAATCCTGACACTACCAACATTACAAATACTAAACGCTTCACTTCCCTCGGAACCTTACATAGTATAGACAAACAAATGCTGTTATGGCTCTGCAAAAATACAACTTCCAGGAAAGAAATGGGACTAAACAAGGAGTGTGGGTAGAGTTGGGAACAATGTGTTTAAAATTAATATTTGGGTATTGACTTATTCCTCGAAGATTTTGTTGTACTTGTAAAAACACAGTAAAATGTTAACAGTTGAAACAACAACAATACACGAGCTGTTAACATTCATACGTTCTGGTAATGGTAGATTATGTTATATTGCGGTAGAACCTGCTAAAGTGCATGAGAACAATTATAATCCCTGAATTAAAGTATGGTAGAAACAACACAAAACGTTTTTAAAAAAATAAAAAGTCAACATAAATAGTTCAACAAGTACTACCACATTAGGCTCCAAAAGCAGACTGATATGATAACGATGTTTAAAACAACAATTGGTACTGACATTTAGAACTTTCCACTGAACTAAAACTTTTATGAAAATATCTTAGTTATTCATTGCTTACAGGATCCAGCGGATTTGCAAAGAGCCGAATCAGGACCACAAAATCAAGACCACAATTTGGCTGAAAGAGGACTAACCCCTGATCCGCATAAAAAATCTGCTGCAACAACCCCAGTGGTAACACTGAAGGCACTCCACCAGGCGGTCACTATACGATAAAGGCATCCCACGCAGGGGTTGCTGAGGCTATACTCTAATTTATCCATCCCCCGTTTACAATACAAACATCATTATAAAATATCAACAAAACAAATACATATAAAATGCTTACATTGCTAAATAATAATATTATACGAAGCCCTAGTGACCATTTGGCAGAAAGCGTCCAATATTCCCAAGCTGAAAATATCGTAAGATATTTTTACTAAGATATTTAAAAAATGGATTTAAAAAAAATACGAACATAAAACAATGTAATAAAAATGTATATAATTTTAATTTTTATAGAAATTGTTAGAATTGTTTTTAAATTAATAGACCGACTATTTCAGGAAAATCGTATAACTGGGATTCTGGAAAAAGGTAATAAAATATATAAGAACGCTGAGCCCCCCAAAAAGCAGAACTTTCATTTATCCAAAGTCCATAATACACTAACAGTGATAAACCTAATTCACAAGCAGCGACAACAATAACATACGAGTATTTGTGGAATTCAAAAACAGAAATAAAAGTTCTAAACAAGAGCAGCACAGAGCAAAGGCTACTAATAATTCCTTGTTTTAAAGCAGGAGTTTTTAGTCCAACACTCAAGTTGATGGATAAAAACAGTGGGAAAGAACAGCAACAGTTCAGTAAAAAAAACCTCTCAAAACTTAAAACCATACAAAAAGAGATGGTACTTCTAGAATCCACTTGCCTGCTTCTTCTAGAATCAACCCTTCTTCTTTTAGAATCTGCTCAAAGAACTGATCAAATATTCCAAAACAATTTCTGTAAATGAAAACAGTCTATAATGTTAGGTAGGTTGGGTTTGGGCGCGCCACAGGCTGCGACTACGCCTTCCACATGGGGAGGCGGCCCAGAATTTCCCGATAAAAAGGGACAATAAAGCATTAAAATCTAAATCTAAATCTAATAAAAACAAAAGAGGGCAGCAAAAATTATACTGATTAAAATTAATAATAATTTTGAAGAACGGAAGTATAGAGACGTAAAGATTGCACGAAGGAGTAAGAATGTACATACACTTTGTGAGGAACTGGGGCATGAGGGGATCAAGAGGGGATAAAAAAAAAAAGGAGAGGGGAGAGGACGGGGTGGAGGGGAAGGAAGAATAAAACGAAAACAAATAAGTTACAGTGCTGGTTGAAAAGTTACTCCTTACTGAAAACACAACTGCATTTGCATGAAACAAAACAATATATGATGTATTGGATTGTTACTAGGGTGGAATTCACACTTTTCTGCTATCCTATGCACCAACGGGAATCCCCTCAATGAAACATACTTCCGGGTTTTTTTCTCCGCGTGTTTTAGTGAGTTATTTCCAAATATTCAAGAATAATAACATGTGTCACTGGCCACCTGTATCGTACCCTCACATATTTTTATTTTTTTTGCTGAAGTTTATTATCCCTTTCTATCGCCAGTGGCGCGCCTAAACCCTACCTACCTAACATTATTTGTGAATTTTTTTAAAAATATTCGGAAAAACCTAACGCCCAGATGCTGGCTCGAACCCACACCTGTCAGGCGTCATTAGTTTGTGGCTTGTGAACAAGGCAAGTTAGTCCCGCCTTAGCCCACTTGGCCACAACGCTCTCCTAACATAGTCAGTTACTTCGTGTTTTGTGAAGGTTGCGACGGCGAAGCTATGGAAAACTACAAATCTTCAGGTCCTGTTTCACTTTCTGTCGATGATCGACGCACCTCCGAAGTCGCCACAAATACAGGCCTCTACGATTGTTTTTTGCATCCTTTCACTGAGCATGTACTTCCTCCACCGTTTTTATACTTATCCCACTCGTTTTCTGGCTCTAACAATCGTCGTTTTCTGGCTCTAACAATCGTCGTTTTCGGCAATTTGCCATATTTAAAAGTCACGCATCAAGCTTTGATAAAAGCAAAACAAGCTAGACCGGAACTTGGTTTCATGCTAACCTCGTTTTAATTTATAATATTATGTTATGTTAAAATAGAGAAGTCCCACGTCACATTAGCGAATAGGGGACTAATTTATAATGGCGATACCCACGAGTTTTTATGAGAGGTGCTTGATTGATTGATTGATTGATTGATTGTTGCTTTAGGTCCAGCGGACTCTTCCGAGCCAAATCAGGACCGGACAACCCCCAATCCGCATAAAAGATCTGCCGAAACAACCCTAGTGGGAAAATTGAATGCCCTCCACCGGCCAGTCACTTTACAATAAAGACATCCCACGCAGGGGACGGCTGAGGCTTTACCCCAACTACTCGAACCCCCGGTTACAAAACCAAAATAGAATACAAACATCATTATAAATCATCAACAAAACACATACATATAAAATGCCTATAGTGCTAAATAATACAATCATAGGAAGCCCTAGTGACCACCCGGCAGAAAGCGTCCAACTCTCCCAAGCTGATCCAACAGACCTCATACACAAACAAGGAGTCTTGTCCAGGAAGAGTTTTCAAGAAAAAAGGTAGGTCATTGATCTAGCGAAGAAGAAGATAGTATAGCAGAGTGATAGGACAGAGCAGGAATGGGAAAGAGTAAATGAGGAAGACAGCGACAGTGGGAATTTAAAGCACTAAATTTCCATAAAGTGGGGATACTATTTATACTGAAAACCCCCGGCACTCCAACGGGGGTACTGTTGCCGCAGTGAATCTGTCTTGCCTACAAAGGAAAGACAGGTTTTCAACTGGGGCTTTCACTTTTCCCTTTATAGGTTTGAACATATGAGAGGTGCCGGAAAGTTGTGAATACTGGTCAGTCACATGATGGAGGCCAGGTGACATTACAACGCAAGACCAAGGAGTGCTGCTGTCGTCACCGTGAGATGAAATCCCAGATCAGCAATGACATTCTACCCCTGTGCAAAGCCAAATGCCGTTAGTTTGACTCACATGCAGTTCTATTTGCAACCGTTATTTAACATTTTAATATAGGGAGGTACTTTTCAACCAATTAGTAGTAATTATTGTTGAAGTTCTTGGTTCTGTTTCTTTTTGGCAAAACAATCAATGTGCCTGAAATACTCAATAAATAAACAAATACAACGATAAAGTTATGTTTTTTTTATTAAAAAAAACAAAACAAAATTAATTAATAACTATATAAAAATTAACTGTAATCAAATTTGGGATATATGTTGTATGGTATAAAGACAAAATAATAATGATTCATGGCAGTAACAATAAATGAAGCACCTCCAACAGTTGTCAAGTATGAAATCACACAAATGCAACGGAACTCCTAAGTTATCCAAACAAAAACATATTAAAGATATAATACGCACAATCAAAACGACTCTTTAAACAAAAATTTTAATTCAAATTATTTAAAAAATCTAAAATACAATAACATTGAGTGTAGCTCCAACAGATCATTATATGACTGCTGCAGATATACAAAACAATAAATCTCTGTATATGGTTACTCTCAAAATGTGTTTATAATACAAAATATATAAAGGTATAGCTATAGTTCCATGCATGTCATAATGTCAGTTTGCTATTCTAGGAATAATATGAACATTTAAACAAATCCATGGCTCTGAGCAATTTTGTTAATCATCAACGTGATCCCAAAATATTTTTGAGTAAAAGCACAAAATAAATGTCATGGTTTTTTTTTTGTCCAGTTTGCCCAAACTTTGTCAAGTTCTCGCTCCAATCACCATGTCACAAGTACACAAATGCACAGCCAGTATTAGAAACCAAAGTCATTGTTCACCAAAGAAATCTTCCATTATAAAGCTCTATTCAGAATACACGCCATATAGGCAACATCTACGTACCAATGTTTTAAATATATACATATACTGTATTTTCATTGGTTCAAACCATGGCAGCTGTGACAACACTGGGTTAATTAAATTCCCAAGATGCTACTTTACGCTGCATAATCATTTCCATTCTTTCTTTCTTTGTTTTATGTTTTATTTCTCTTCTTCTCTTAAAAAAACAACAACAACATACACACAAAACTGAAATCAGTATAAAGATTGTAAACCCATATCATGCAATAATAGCGTGAGAATTAGTCCATATTAAACTTATCATGTAAAACTCAATGTGATCATGGCGCTTTGACGAATTCTCATATTACGCTTTCAAGATACGCATATATATCTCAACAATGAAAAGCAAGCTCAGATTATTTAAAAAAATCACAACGATCACGATCTGGCTTCCGTAAAATTATTAACCGTGACCAAGGTCATCAAGAGTCGAGCTCATTGAGGTGACAAAGGTCGAGGTCGAACACAGATTCTGGTGAAATGAGCAAATTCATATGGGATAAAGGGTCAAGAGGATGAATTTGGAGGTCTAAGGATTCAGAGTTGTCGCTCTGTTCCATGAAGGTCGGGTCATCATCCAGCCTTGAACTACGGTCAGCTGAGGCAAGGTCATCATTGTCCTTGTCCACACAGCTGAAAGACACGTTTGTTGAAGCAGGCTGTTCAATGTCATTGTAGTCCTGGCCTGATTCTCTCCCTTTCTTACATCTCAAGGCATCCACAGTTGTTGAATTGTCTTTACAGTCGTCTGTCTTCGGCGTTCCAACACAGTTAGCTTTAGCGAGACGTCTTTTCCTGTGGCCATGTGCAACCTGTTGACGGTTGTCCAAGTATGCTGCCATAACAGTTCGACCAGTAACCTGATTGGAATACACCTGTCCAGATCCCTCCATTGTACCCTGGAGCCTGCCCTCCATCCACGTGAGACCTGGTTCCTCCTGTCCATGTGGCACATCAGCCCCATCGCTATCACCCTCACAATCACAGCTGCCCATTTTACAGCGGCTACTGTCACAATTATTTTTGCTGCCTTCAATGGAAAGGTCACTGACAACAGGGCCTCCCTCCTCTGCTGCATGTAATGGCAGTTTAGCATCCACTTCACTGCAAAGACTACAGTCTCTGCTTTTAGCAAACAGTGTTTTCTTTGAGTTGCGCCAGTTCTGCAAGACACTTGGCTTACAGCTGTCTCTCTGAGCGCCAAACTTTACATCATCATCATCCATCTCTTCCTCATTCAAACTGTCAGAAAAGCGCGAGCTAAGAGTCACGAAGTCATCAGCGAAATCAGCACCACATATTCTTGTTCCTGAGATTCTCTCCAATTGCCGAGCAAGGTCCTCATCAATGGCAAAAGGCGACGGCTTGTGCACTGCGTGGGACGACTTGTCCTTGGGTTCCGCGGGGTCTTGGTAAAAGCAGCTCAAGTCTGAAGCATGGCCTTTAGCAGAGAGATCACAACTGCTATTTTCGCAGGAAGAATTTGAAGCATATTTGGTCTTTTTTAGATCGTCTATGTCTTGGTCATAGTTGCTGCCTTTCGGAATCAATTTGGAGTGGTTTTCCAACATGTCTTTATCATTAATATCCGGACGAAACATAGTCCCAAAGAAAGGCGTGAGAGAGGACCCTGACTGACAGGAGAGTGGTGCAAACGGGGACTGCGTGTGGACGATCAGTGCGTGGTAAATCTGGGGCTCGTTGGGGGGCCGGAAGGACGAGTAAAAGTTGCTGGGGTACATGGAAGGGTGTGCCATGGGGTAGCTGCCTGGTGCGTTGGCGCTGGACGGGAGTTGGTTGAAGGAGGGGAAGTTGGGAAGACTGGCGGGGATGTGCGGGGCGGAAGGGTAGAAGGGGTTGGCCATGGCGGGTTGCATGGCGGTGGCCGAGGCGCCTCTGTAGTTGGCGTAATCGTTGCGGGCAAAAGGCATGTTGTGGTGGAACGACGACTGAGATTGTGCAGTCAAATGACTGGTGGCGTCTGCCATCCCTAACCGACATGACGAACCGAACGGGTTAGCGTAGTGGTTGGTGCTGGGCTGGAACCCGTAGGCGGCAGCGGCTGCCGGGTTGGGCTGGAAGGGCCAAGGGTTGGCGGCGGGGAAGCCGTAGGTCATGGCGCCCGACATGGCATTAGACATGGCACCCCACTGCTCCATGGAACTGCGATACTGGTCACGCATAGACGGCATGTTGGAGGGCATCGCCGGCCGGTCTTTGTTGACGCTGTTGGTCGGGGACATGGTCATGGAGCTGTTGGTGCCAAACCCGGAGTCGGCCGTGTTGGTGCTGCGGCCGCTGTCTAATGCGGGACTCCTGCCAGCGTCTCCCACAGTACGACCACTGAGATAGGCGGACCGCGAGGGGTCCAGCACGGCGGCGGGGTCGAAGAGAGGGTTGCGGTGGGGGTCCAAGGCAGCGGCTCTCAGAGGGTCCACCAGGCCGTTGTTCATGGGGGGAAGGCCGAAGGGGTTTTGAGCGCAAGAGCTCAGTTCTGACGTCTGTGCGGCAGCGGACACGGCCGCGGGGGAGGGGTGGAGAGGTGACGGCGTTGGTTGAGCTCCGTGGTGACCTGTCACAGCTGACACAGGGGTAGAGGAAGGTTTTTGAGGAGAACCTTTGCTGCTGCTGTTGTTATTATTGTGGTTATGACTGGTGGCGGTAGTGGAGGTAGTGGTGGTGGTGGCGGTGACGCTGCTGTTGTTGGTGCTGACTACTGCCGCGCTATTACTGGCACCACCGTTGGCCACGCTGCCGCCGCCGCCGCCGCCACCGCCACCAGCACCACTGTTGACTCCACTGCCGCCTCCCCCTGGGTTAGACACGTCACTACCGCTACCTCCTGTGCCGTCCGGCCTGAACCGGGGGACGGGCTTTCGGAGATAGACGCACTTCCTGTAGATACAGGCCTGCTTGAGGATGTCCTTACGCTGGCAGTACTGGCACTTGCCGCAGTTCTCCTTTACTTGACACGGCCCGCACTGGCCGCAACGACGACGACGCTTCAACCGAAACTTCCCGCCGCCGTCCCCACCGTCATCCAGCCAACCTCCCAGGTCGTGGGGGCTGCTGATGCCGTTATCGTGGGTGTGGTAGGGGTGGGGCACCGGGAGATGGTGGTGGTGGGGGTCCATAAGGTAAGCGTTGGGGTCACCTGGGGCCTGCACGTGGAGCGGCATGTTGAACTGCGCCATCTTCATGGGGATCGGCACTTCCTGCCCATCGTACCTGAAACACACCACACCACCAGGCCGCGTTAGTCACCACAGTCCGTATCACCATGCACTATCGCCTAACCCCAGCAAATCTAACGGGTGGGCGCTATAGAGGTGGGTATTTTGTTAATACATACAATCGTTGATTGTTGCTTTAAATATCACACATTATTATCACAACTATTTTAGCGCTATTGGGCTGTTACTAAGCTTATACAGGCAGTCAGCCCGAAATCGCTACTGACCTCAATCTGAATGTAAGAGGCTGTTGAGGGCAAATGTCTACACACGGCCTACGCTTGATAGATCTGACACTCACTAGCGTCAAGGTCACATGTCTACACACAGCCTATGCATGATAGACCTGACACTGTCTAGCGTCAAGGTCACATGTCTATACACAGCTTATGCATGATAGATCTGACACTCACTAGCGTCAAGGTCACATGTCAATACAAAGCCTATGCATGATAGATCTGACACTTACTAGCGTCAAGGTCACATGTCTATACACAGCCTATGCTTGATAGATCTGACATTCACTAGCGTCAAGGTCACATGTTCAGTGAAAACTGATCTATCAGGCAGATAAACGAACACAGGTATTTAAAACTGCATAGTGCAAAGACATAAAATCTGCTGGAGAAGGTTTGCCACATCCATGGTTTTAAATCACATCAAACGTTTTTTTTAATGACCCTTTTTATTTTCTGGTGCTTGCTCCTTATCCAAGCTACCCATCAATTGATAAAATACAATTCCACTAGCGGCTGTAATATTATTCAGCCCATCAGTCATATTAATGACACCATTTAATTGAGTGCAACAAAGCCCAGAAGTGTATAACGTTTACCAAGCGTCACAGCTTGAATTCTTTAGTTAACAAATCGTAAAGTCATAATCTACCCAGCAGCTGCCACCACAAATCCCAACATCATTTGGTAGACATATATTTTCACAATGCAATGTCTACTGTCACAACCCAGAAGCAGAGAAGGCTCCCCGAATTTCCCCCTGCATGGGAGACCAATAAAATACACAAATGAAACAAAAAATATATTTCTTTCTTTAATGTTCTTAATCTCAGCAAACGGCCCAACCAGCTGCGGACTGATGATGATGGTGGTGATGATGATGATGATGATGATGATGATGATGATGATGATGATGATGATGATGATGATGATGATGATGATAGTTAGTTATTCATTGCTTACAGGGTCCAGCGGACTGCAAAGAACCGAATCAGGACCACAAAATCAAGACCACACCTTCGCTGAAAGAGGACTCACCCCTGATCCGCATAACAGATCTGCCGAAACAAACCTATTGGTAACACTGGAGGCACTCCACCAGCCAGTCACTTTACAATAAAGACATCCCACGCAAGGGACGCTAAGGCTATACTCTAATTTATTGAAACCCCGTTTACAAAAACAAAATAGAATATAAACATTATTATAAAATATCAACAAAACACATACATGTATATAAAATGGCTACATTGCCAAATAATAACATCATAGGACCTCACACACAAATGAGGAGTTTTGTCCCAGAAAAGTTTTCAAGAACAAAGGTAGGTGACTGGTTTAGCGAAGAAGAAGATCGTATAGTAGATTGATAGAACAGAGTAGGAAAGAGAAAGAACAAAGGAGAAAGACAGCGACAGTGGGGATTTAAAACACTAAATTTCCAGAAAGCGGGCATACTATTTATACTGAAACCCCCGGTACCCCTAGGGATGATGATGATGATGATGATGATGATGATGATGATGATGATGATGATGATGATGATGATGATGATG
This sequence comes from Oncomelania hupensis, assembly GCA_036898135.1. Lineage (NCBI taxonomy): Eukaryota > Metazoa > Mollusca > Gastropoda > Littorinimorpha > Pomatiopsidae > Oncomelania > Oncomelania hupensis. Next base: position 72,622,050 of record CM072517.1, read on the forward strand.
TAGCGCTTTTCAAGTTCAAAAGCTGTCCAAGGCGTCGGCCGTTACATGATATAACCAATTTTAACTTATCCACACACAAACAAAAAAGTCCGAAAGGCGATAAAACCATGTGACCTCGTACTCATGCACACCTTTTTAAAAGCAAAGCTTGCATTAGTACGTAATAATGGAGCCATGTCATGACTTATAGCATTAGTACAATGGAGCCATGACATGACTTATAGCATTAGTACAATGGAGCCATGACATGACTTATAGCATTAGTACAATGGAGCCATGACATGACTTATAGCATTAGTACAATGGAGCCATGACATGACTTATAGCAATAGTACAATGGATCCATGACATGACTTATAGCAATAGTACAATGGAGCCATGACATGACTTATAGCAATAGTACAATGGAGCCATGACATGACTTATAGCATTAGTACAATGGAGCCATGACATGACTTATAGCAATAGTACAATGGAGCCATGACATGACTTATAGCAATAGTACAATGGAGCCATGACATGACTTATAGCAATAGTACAATGGATCCATGACATTACTTACAGCATTAGTACAATGGAGCCATGACATGACTTATAGCAATAGTACAATGGAGCCATGACATGACTTATAGCAATAGTACAATGGAGCCATGACATGACTTATAGCAATAGTACAATGGAGCCATGACAGGACTTATAGCATTAGTACAATGGAGCCATGACATGACTTACAGCATTAGTACAATGAAGCCATGACATGACTTATAGCAATAGTACAATGGAGCCATGACATGACTTATAGCAATAGTACAATGGAGCCATGACATGACTTACAGCATTAGTACAATGGAGCCATGACATGACTTATAGCATTAGTACAATAGAGCCATGACATGACTTATAGCATTAGTACAATGGAGCCATGACATGACTTATAGCAATAGTACAATGGAGTCATGACAGGACTTATAGCATTAGTACAATGGAGCCATGACAGGACTTATAGCAATAGTACAATGGAGCCATGACAGGACTTATAGCATTAGTACATAATAATGGAGCCATGACATGACTTATAGCAGTACATAATAATGGAGCCATGACATGACTTATAGCAGTACACACGCTAAACCTTTTAACTCTATTAAAATAACCACAGCGCAGACACACACACTCACACACACACTCACTCTCTCTCTCACTCAATCTCTCTTGTTTGTATTCCCTTCACTCCTTTGTTTTCTGACAGCTGGGTGGCCTTAATGCGTCTTTTTCAAAAGTGTTGGCAGTGGCCAATCCTATAAGTTAATCTCCATTTCTGTCTATTCTACCGCAGGGCTCGAAATTAGCGGGGCCAAAAACCCGCAAAGTTGATTTCGGGCTCGGAAAGTTGAAAAACGAAGGGCCCGCTTGGCCCGCAAAATAATTCGTCTGCTACAGCTAGCTCTACTCGGCAGTTTCGTATTTGGGCCAAGGGAAGCAACCCACACCGGTGCCCTAAATTTGGACAGAAAAAAAACAGAGAAAGAGTTTAATATACACTTCAATATCTTTTTAATATAATAAACAAAAGGCTATGGCACAACATAAGCGCAAAATGTCCATCTTTGCAAGTACGAAAGTATGGCTACATATCGTCGCCATACAGTTGCTAAAACAATCGGTGATGGCGTATTTTCCAATTTTTGGGAAGCGAAAGACGCCAGAAGAAAACGTCGACGAAAGAAAAGAACAAGAAAAAGAGAGAAAAAAGAAGTATGAAGATGAAAAAAGATCAAGTAACTACAATGAAGGGTGGAAAAAAAGATCTCCATTGCATGGCCTTGAAGTGAACGAGGAAGAGTACTGTTAAGTTTAGTTCCCTTTCATGGTTTTGTTTTGAACTTTTGTGCATTGAGGTCAGATTTTTTGTTAGGTTACTCACATTAAAAATTTAATGATGTGTATTGTGCAATACTCAGTCACAAAACTGAAAAGTATTATACAAGAGACTCACTTGATTTTTTTCTATTTTGTTTAATGGCCATTTCAGGCTCACTAGTCACTGGAATATGTGTGTCACTGAATGTGTGTGTGTTTTTTTTCCCCTTTTTTGTTGGTAATGTTTGAAAGTGAAAGAAAAGGCAAATAAAAATGACATTACTCAGCAAAATTGGAAATTCAATTGTTTTTATTTTAGATTATCAGACAAATTGTACTTTCTACTTATTATATTGTCAATAATTCTTTTGTTTTTTGTTTGCATTATTTTTCAAGTTGGGCCCCGAAAGTTGCTTGTGGGCCCTCAAATTTTTCAATCAAGGGGCCCGGTGGCCCCCAAAGAATTTCTAGCCCTGTACCGTGTAACATTGTTCTCATCTCACTCTAAATTACCTGTACCCCTCTTCCTACCCCACCTGCACCATTCTACCCTTAAACACTTCCTCTCTTATTCCCCCACCCCTCTCCACCAACATCTCTCTCTCTCTCTCACTTTCTCCATCAACCTCTCTCTCACTCTCTCCACCAACCTCTCGCTCTCACTCTCTCCACCAACCTCTCTCTCTCACTCTCTCCACCAACCTCTCTCTCTCCACCAACCTCTCTCTCTCTCACTCTCTCCACCAACCTCTCTCTCTCTCTCTCCACTAACCTCTCTCACTCTCTCCACAACCTCTCTCTCTCTCACTCTCCACCAACCTCTCTCTCACACTCTCTTCACGAACATCTCTCTCTCTGTTTCTCCATCAACCTCTCTCTCCATCAACCATCTCTTTCTCACTCTCGCTCTCTCCACCAACCTCTCTCTCTCTCACTCTTTCCACCAATCTCTCTCACTCTCGCTCTCTCCACCAACCTCTCTCTCTCCACCAACACCTCTCTCTCTCTCTCTCTCTCCACCTCTCTCTCTCTCTCTCTCTCTCTCTCTCTCTCTCTGTGTCTTTCTCGTGTGCGTGTGTGTGTTATGTACACACACACACACACACAAACCCAGACACAAACACATGCACAATCTAACTGATAATAATAAAAAAACCAACTATGAATTTATTTTTCGTGCATAAATTTAAAGAAAGAACGGAAAGGACAAGAAAGAAACTGTACATGGAATGTCTTTTGAAAAGAACGAGTTGTGCAAATATGTACCCATGAACTGGAATTTCATTTCCATCTTGTACAAAGCTGGAAAGATAAACACAATGTTGTACGGTATGCCGACCTATTTTCCCCCTTTCACTCAATACAACCCCACATCAAGGATCGGCTTATCCTTAGGACTGATAGTAATGACATTATAAAAAGGATACCAAATATATGTTGTATTATTATAATATTCCTTCATTAAAATAGTCTTAATATATTGTACGTCATGTGAGCTTGCTGTAGCAAAAGACTATGAATTAATGGTATATCGTATAATATTATATTATGAAAATAGTCATACTATGTATATTAAATTTCATAACAGTTCGCCGTTGCAAATAACAAATGCATGAATGGTATGTCTATTTATAAAAATAATGAAAACTTACAAAGAAAGTACCATAACAAAAGGTATGTGCTATTCTTAAAATAGCCATAATGATTAAACTACACTTCATTGGAGTCCACCGTTGAAAATAGCCAAAGAGGAACAGACGCTATGTATGTTTATACAACAAAGACTCTTTTAATGTACTTCGTATACTATTTTATCATGAATATAATCCTATTTACATCGTGTAATACTATATCGTGAATACAGTCGTATAATATTACACTTCATCATTGCAACTAACCGGAGCTAAGAACACTATGCTCAGTAACTGACACGATCTACTGAGCCCAGTTCTTACAGCGTTGGGAGTAGTTTCTGTGTTTGCACGCTTTATGCAGGAATGAGTGGAATGCAATGTTGGTTTTTATATATTCACAGCAAAGGCTAGAGCAAAAGAGGAAAGGTAAGAGCCGAACGGCCAGTAGCGATGATGTAGCTGTCAGACAACACAAACCACGCTAATATAATATTCCACCTCTGTTATAATATGCATCTAAAGGTTAAAAAATTACATAAATTTAAAAATATGTAATCACACACACACACACACACACACACACGTACACACACACACGCAACATAACGCCTGTGTCTCTAAGACGCAATTAATGTAGGATATATTTTGTTTACCCAAATTTTCACGAATCTGTGAAGGAAAATGGCTACATAATCACGAGGTAGCCTAGCTCGGTGAATGTGACTCGGCAGGTTTTGTTTACTCTAAGCTGTAATTAAAACACAAAACAAGTGTGTCGTTGCCTGCAAATGAGGATCTGGTTTATTCATCATCCCTGGCTTAACTCTTAACAAGTCCAATCATTTATCCAACCTGTCAGAATTAAATAAATAATTATCTACCTTGTCTCCGTACCCCGCCACCCCCCACCCCACCCCCAGCCTCATATACCCCTTCTCCTTACCCCCTTCCCATTTTTTCCACACGCGCTCTCTCTCCGGTACAGATAGAAATAAACCCACACTGTCTCAATTCTTTACCTAAATGTACAAAAGGAAATTGTGTTCCGACGCCTACAACATCCACAAAACGTCTTCCCTCACAAATCCCTCCTCTCCCTCACCCACTCCATAGTGACACACACAGATCACACACACACACACTCCATAGTGACACGCCATAAAGATTACACACAATCAACATGGCACACCTATCCTATGGACATTGATAGAAAAGCCTCATAATGTTGTCTCTCTCTCAAAATTCAGAACTGGTAATATACTGTAGTGAGGAGACCTACTTCACACACGGAAGCGGGACAAGGGGAACAGAACACAAACAAATATAAATATTTAGGGTGGGGGGTAGTTGGGGGTGGAGAAGCAAAGCCGTACATAAATGTGGTACTCGCAATGGATCACCATTTCTCTCAGTTGTGATAATGTATACCAATCATTTACAAGTGTTTTGTACGGAATCCTAAGGTTTTCGCGTAATCAACACAAATTGACAGAAATAACAATAATAACAATGATACAAGAAATATTTACAGTAGTTAAAAAATAGTTTTATAATTCACGGTTGCAATCTTGTGCTATCCACTGAATATTTCAGAGGTTTTAAGGTAAGTTGGTACACTAAGCCCAAACACTAAAGCACCACCTTAAGTGGAGTGTTCTGCATGAACACAGCTCTATGACCGCCATTCAGCTCACTCATCGCTTCAAACCCAAACGACCTTAACCCCGCTATAAAAGAAAAGGCCAAGCTACAAGATGCTCTTTATAATCAGCCGCCATGAAAGCCAACAGTTCGTGTACAGTCAGCACACAACCTTTTCATTATTAATGCAAAAACTAAAAAGCGCGAAAACACACATGGAAATAAAACGCACAAACGTCAGGCAAAAATAGAATGCACGCTCACATGTTACGGACACTCCTTCCTACACACACAACAAATGCAGACGCATCACTGGAATACGTGGTGACCAACAAACTTGAGGAATTGTTACCTTCTAATCAAGTTATATTAATACAGTCGGCTGTGCAGTTTGTTAAATAATAATAATAATAATAATAATAATAATAATAATAATAATAATAATAATAATAATAATAATAATGAAGAACAAGAAGAACAGGAACATGAAGAACAAAAACAAGAATCATCATCATCCTCATCACCATCGTCGTCGTCGTACCAGATTTTATCATGCTCACTCATCTCACAAGATAATGTGACTGGAGGCGCTTTGTACACTGAGTTTTACGGGTTTAAATGTAATTTATATATAACTACAAAGTACTACAATCTATAATAACCTGAAGGGGGTTCCGTTGGATGTATTCTTCTTCACATTACAACAGACAACAACGACAACACGCACACAGACACACACACACACGCACCCACACACACACACACACACACACACAAAGACGTTAATCCTTGTGAACAGTAATGCTACCAGGCAAACAAAGCGAAGATACAAACAATGCAACCAGTCGTCAGATAAAAACCACGTTTTCTACTTTATTTTTTAAAAACTTTTGGTTACAAGAAACCGCTTTGACCACGTGGCATCCACAGATCTTGTTAACATTCACAGTGAGTGTTGCATACTGAAAACATAAGCTGACAGCAAAATATAAATAGTACAGGAACGCATAGTTGTTTGTTACTCAATAAATTTCGTACCTTGTGTGTGTGTGTTAATAGCAACGGTACGCCAACATTTGTCAGCTACAGAAGAAGAAAAAAAGCCTATATCAAAAGCGGGCAAGAGACAGAGCCCGTAAAAAAACATTGTTCGTAAGGTTTTTGGTGTTAGGTTGATAAAAGAGACCCCACCCTAGTCTACCCCAGACATTAAAGACGCATTCTTCAAGATGCGTGGTCCAATCAAAGGTCGCACGTCTATGGTATTGATGTACCGTTAAAACATGGTAAATCACTCCCTGTCCAAAGCGAAATGGAAAATTCCAACTGTAGTGGTTGGTTTGATCACTGTCAGCCCATTGTATCACTGTCAGCCCATTGTATCACTGTCAGCCCATTGTATCACTGTCAGCCCATTGTATCACTGTCAGCCCATTGTATCACTGTCAGCCCATTGTATCACTGTCAGCCCACTGTATCACTGTCAGCCCATTGTATCACTGTCAGCCCATATTGTATCACTGTCAGCCCATTGTACCCCATTGTATCACTGTCAGCCCACTGTATCACTGTCAGCCCATTGTATCACTGTCAGCCCATTGTATGACTGTCAGCCCATTGTATCACTGTCAGCCCATTGTATCACTGTCAGCCCATTGTATCACTGTCAGCCCACTGTATGACTGTCAGCCCATTGTATGACTGTCAGCCCACTGTATCACTGTCAGCCCATTGTATCACTGTCAGCCCATTGCATCACTGTCAGCCCATTGTATCATTGTCAGCCCATTGTATCATTGTATCACTGTCAGCCCACTGTATCACTGTCAGCCCATTGTATCATTGTCAGCCCATTGTATCATTGTATCACTGTCAGCCCATTGTATCACTGTCAGCCCATTGTATCACTGTCAGCCCGTTGTATCACTGTCAGCCCATTGTATGACTGTCAGCCCATTGTATCACTGTCAGCCCATTGTATGACTGTCAGCCCATTGTATCACTGTCAGCCCATTGTATGACTGTCAGCCCATTGTATCACTGTCAGCCCATTGTATCACTGTCAGCCCACTGTATCACTGTCAGCCCATTGTATCACTGTCAGCCCATTGTATCACTGTCAGCCCACTGTATCACTGTCAGCACATTGTATCAATGTCAGCCCATTGTATCACTGTCAGCCCATTGTATCACTGTCAGCCCATTGTATCACTGTATCACTGTCAGCCCATTGTATCACTGTCAGCCTATTGTATCACTGTCAGCCCATTGTATCACTGTATCACTGTCAGCCCATTGTATCACTGTCAGCCTATTGTATCACTGTCAGCCCATTGTATCACTGTCAGCCCATTGTATCACTGTCAGCCCATTGCATCACTGTCAGCCCATTGTATCACTGTCAGCCCATTGCATCACTGTCAGCCCATTGTATCACTGTCAGCCGTTGTATCACTGTCAGCCATTGTATCACTGTCAGCCCATTGTATCACTGTCAGCCCATTGTATCACTGTCAGCCCACTGTATCACTGTCAGCCCATTGTATCACTGTCAGCCCGTTGTATCACTGTCAGCCCATTGTATCACTGTCAGCCCATTGTATCACTGTCAGCCCATTGTATCACTGTCAGCCCATTGTATCACTGTATCACTGTCAGCCCATTGTATCACTGTCAGCCCATTGTATCACTGTCAGCCCATTGTATCACTGTCATCCCATTGCATCACTGTCAGCCCATTGTATCACTGTCAGCCCATTGTATCACTGTATCACTGTCAGCCCATTGTATCACTGTATCACTGTCAGCCCATTGTATCACTGTATCACTGTCAGCCCATTGTATCACTGTCAGCCCATTGTATCACTGTCAGCCCATTGTATCACTGTCAGCCCATTGTATCACTGTCAGCCCATTGTATCACTGTATCACTGTCAGCCCATTGTATCACTGTCAGCCCATTGTATCACTGTCAGCCCATTGTATCACTGTCATCCCATTGCATCACTGTCAGCCCATTGTATCACTGTCAGCCCATTGTATCACTGTATCACTGTCAGCCCATTGTATCACTGTATCACTGTCAGCCCATTGTATCACTGTATCACTGTCAGGCCATTGTATCACTGTCAGCCCATTGTATCACTGTCAGCCCATTGTATCACTGTCAGCCCATTGTATCACTGTCAGCCCATTGTATCACTGTCATCCCATTGCATCACTGTCAGCCCATTGTATCACTGTCAGCCCACTGTATCACTGTCAGCCCATTGTATCACTGTCAGCCCATTGCATCACTGTCAGCCCATTGTATCACTGTTGAATGCAATAACAATGCCAAATTTACACTAAACCATGTTGGACCAAAGTAAACCAAACCTTGGGATTGGGGTCTTTTAAACCTGAATGATTACAACTGGGAACAGCAAGTCTAGTGATGCTACTAGTATCAGCCACTGTTGTTGTGTTGCGTAAGGGAGATCATCTACTCATTAAGCAAACGACGCCGTTGATGCCAGGACAAAGCGAAGACATGCAAGCAACAACGAGGCCGATTCCGCTAATGATCATCGCACGCCATGAACGATCGAACGAGGAAAGGTCTGTTCACAACCCTACAGCGTCTACAAAACTTCAGAAACTCGGTGTGTGTGATGGCAAAGTCTATTTGTAGGATGGTCATGAGGGATAGCCTACTGCGTAGCCAACAATCACCGAGGCCTACGGTCGCCTCTCCCACTAGCGGCCAATACCAATGAAGCGAGGCAGACCAAACCTTGGCGGACAACACAAGTGATGAAGGTGTATCGCCTAAAGAGAAAAGACTGGAGCTGATCCGTAGCATTGTGAGTATAATCCTTATCAGATCCTGTCCTCCCTGGAATGAGGGAATGACAGGAAGGATTATCTCCCCTTCTCTGCTGCCCGTGGTTTGCAATTGTGGCTCTTGGCCCCAGACCTCGATGGCCGTTGCGCTGTGTTGACAGCTCGTCCCTGTATCAGCTGGCGTGTTCAAAATCACGTGACTGATTTTCCAAAACATAACAAGACACCTGAATGAAGTCCTCAGGGGAACAAAACCATCTTCATGCCAAACAAGTATTCACAATTTACAAAACATCTTGGTGCCAAATCAGTATTCACAATTTACAAAACATCTTGGTGCCAAACAAGTATTCACAATTTACAAAACATCTTGGTGCCAAACAAGTATTCACAATTTACAAACCATCTTCATGCCAAACAAGTATTCACAATTTACAAACCATCTTCATGCCAAACAAGTATTCACAATTTACAAACCATCTTCATGCCAAACAAGTATTCACAATTTACAAAACATCTTGGTGCCAAATCAGTATTCACAATTTACAAAACATCTTAGTGCCAAATCAGTATTCACAACTTGGCTTCGTTGGCAACAGAAGTGAAGGGAACTTAATTGTTTGAAAGACAAGATAGTGCCAAAAGTATTTCTACAATCTAATGTTACAGTCCAGCAAAGATAATAATATATGGTATTAAAAGTCTTTGAGTCTAAGTAGCATTACTAAGTAAAGCAATGAAGCAAGGCTCGAGTAGTCTCTAATACTCTGTACATTAGAAAGCGTGGCGAGTTCTTATTGGGGTACCGCGCTATACAATTCAGTTGTATTATTATTATTATTATTATCATCATCATCATCATCATCATCATCATCATCATCATCATCATCATCATCATCATCATCATCATCATCATCATTATTATTACAACATTACAGTCATGATGAACACGAATGATGGATTGCTCGACTGAGCTGTCTTTCCTGTATTCAGACATCTTGGATAATCAGAATGATAACGCTGATGATTAATTCAAGATGACTAATAGACAATGGGTCAGAGCGGCAGGTTGAAAGCAGCACAAGAGCATAGGGGACCAATGGAGGATCACTGTTATCATATTGTCGTAGAGGAAACTTTTTGTTAACAGACATCCCTGCAAGTATCTGGGACCAATAACATGTGCTCTTTTTTAAAAAAAAATCCCGAGCTGAATTTTATGGACGACGACTTAGATCATCTTCTTCTTCTTCTTCTCCTCCTCTTCCTCCTCCTTCTCTTTCTTCTTCTTTATCAATGTTTCTACTCATTCTTCTTCCAAATAATCAAACCCTGGAAGCAACCATGCCTGTCACAAGACAGATTTCAGATCCTGAACTTCATTCGCCAAACGCAAATGAACACAATTTACAGTCCTTCTAAGCTGATGTACGTCCTGGAGTATCAAAGATCACGAGGACGCACTGTCCATTGGTTGACAGTAACATGGTACCGCGCGCGTTGTTCAGAGGTTTCGTTTGCAAAGGGACGGGTTAGGGCACCACCAGTGCAGATCGGATTCACCGCTAAACAGTCTAAGCAGTCTGGAAATGTTTCTGTCGTAATTTAGGATTTCATGTTCTAGACGAGTGAGAGACAGATGCATAAACACGCCGGGAAAGCATTAGGTCCTATTTCCTCTCGGGTCGTTCAACAACGGTGAGTCGCCTGGTGCGTTAGACAGCGCGCATCAAGCAGCAAGTTGGCACCTTTGAGTTAGATCCTGTTTTCAGCCAGCCCTTGATCAGCTGTTTGAGTTGTACAAGTGCGCTATATCAGAACGACTCATTTAAAAAAAAAAACGTGGTTTAAAGTCCCAGTTATCGGGGAAGGCTGTTCCAGCCATTGGTTTCCATATATTATGCAAAGGAAACCTCGTGCTTACTAGTGGTGAAAAGACGGATAGAGTCTCGAAACAGGCAAATTGGAGAGGATGACAGAGAACGCAGGCAACATGACATAGTAACCAAAGACTACAGAGCCACATCCTTAAACACGTGGTTCAATAATTCATTCTCTCTCTCTCTCTCTCTCTCTCTCTCTCTCTCTCTCTCTCTCTCTCTCTCTCTCTCTCTCCTCTCTCTCTCTCTCTCTCTCTCTCTCAGAACTGAAGATCAGACTTTCTAATTAGTCTAAAATCTTAATCCCCTTTTTTAAGAGTCAAGATTTTAGTTCTTCTGTTTCAATGCACTGTCTGTCTGTCTGTCTGTCTGTCTGTCTGACTTTTCGCTCTCTCCACTTTGTGGGTTCCTGTACACTCCACGTCTCTACATAAAACAGTCAGTAGATATGCGTTGTGCGAACATTGTGACAGCATCTCCTGCGGCCTCAGATTTTCAGTATGGCTTGATAAAGATTTGAATACAAATCGAAATATTGCCTCGGACCTCAACTTGGGTGTTGCTGTTTGTTTTGTTCTCCTCAGACTTTCAGTATCTTAGAGATTCCGTCTTTCATATGTCTAACAATAAGTTTGAAGCAATATATGATGCAATCATAAGACTTCCAAAGAAAAATTGTGAATATTTTCTGTGAACACTCAAACCCCATCGAGGAAAACGAAAAACTGTAAGCTTGAGAAAGAGAGAGGGGGGAGATGGAGGGAGGGAGAGAGGGAGGGAAAGAGGGAGGGAGGGAGGCAGGGAAAGAGAGAGTGAGCGGACTATTAATAATAATAACAATACTATTAATAATAATAAATGCAATACGTCCCCCCCCCTTACTCCTAAATTAGACTCAAAGCGCGGCGATCTGTATCAAACATACGCGGTCACATGTTACAGAGATTGAACATAAGTCACGCAAATTCGTCCCACGCGGGTTTGGAGCTCGCGATGTTTGCACAGGAAACCAGCAGCTTATCCACTGTGCTACCTGGCCTCCAGTGACTACTAGTCTGAGTGCTCTCACAGAGAATGTCGTTGTCAGTATTCACAACCATCAGCAGTGAAGGCAGAAAAACCAAGGCACAAGAAAGCAAGGGTCAGAGAGAGACAGAGAGACAGAGAGAGAGAGAGAGAGAGAGAGAGGAGAGACAGAGAGGGAGAGAGAGAGGGAGGAGAGGCAAATAAAAGAAAAGAGTAAAAGTGAAGACCAAATTTCACTGACTATCACAAAGAGAGACTGGAAGCCGAGGTCAGAAGAAAGGCGAGGTCAGAGGGAAGCCGAGGGTCAGAGGGAAGGCATTAATTTGTAGCTAGGTGAAAGTGTAGAGGTGGCGTTGCCCATTAATTGACAGTGGTCGATGTTGCAGGCATCCTCTCAGGCTTTGTTCAACTTCATTGTCGCCGCTCCAGTGTTGACTGGCGATCAATAGTCCCGCGACTGTCCTGACACTGTTATTGAAACCATTTGGGCTTTTCTGTCCGTTATATCAGTCCTAATATCCCGGCCCTTCGTCCTTGCCAGCCCAGCCCGCTCAATGTTAGGCCTGTGATTTTCATAATCAGGCCTCCTACAAAATGGTAGGCCTACGTTACGTTAGTCTCGCTCACAGGTGTACAAAACAACCTCTCTCTCTCTCTCTCTTTCTCTCTCTCTCTCTCTCTCTCTCTCTCTTTCTCTCTCTCTCACTCTCTCTCTCGCAGGTCTAGTACGCTTGTGCAGCATTCAAACACAATGTGGAGAGCCTCCATTGATCGCCGATACTCTGTACGTGGCACGTGTGGTCCCGACTCTCACCTGCAATAAGTCCCGCAAGAATCTGAGATTCAGGGACTGCTGAACACTAACTTTAACCCTAACTTGCTTACGTGGTGGAGCACTGATCATTCCGCTACAGTTTGAATTGTCCTTTTGTGCTGTGACAGAGAGTGATTTGCCATGTTGAACAGTCCAGCAACTACGCTGTGCAATCTACGTCATCATATTGTATAGCAGAGAGTGATTTGCCATGTTAAACAGTCCAGCAAATACGCTATGCAATCTACGTCATCATATTGTATAGCAGAGAGTGATTTGCCATGTTAAACAGTCCAGCAACTACGCTATGCAATCTACGTCATCATATTGTATAGCAGAGAGCCATAACTCGGAGGTCGTAGGGGCACCACAGATGATCGTTTAACCAGGCACAACAATTACGTCATTTATTGGTGCTTTTTTTTTTAATAAACTTTTTTCAGTGGGGCAATATTCACTGTGAATGTTAAACGGATCTACCGAGAGGGGAAGGAGGGGGGAGAGGGCAAGTTAACTGTAGATTATAGCCACACGACACTGGAGTCGAGTCGACACTGGCAAAATAATATGATCACATATTGGCAAATCCGGGATTCCAAACAGGGCCCTTTCGGTTACTAGTAAGCCGCCCTAACTACTGAGCTACCCGGGCCCTACGGGGAGAGTGGGGAGGGGTGGGGCAAGTCAAAGAAGTCTCTTTAAATACAGATGATGCATACTGAGCGTGTAACTGTAGATTATAGCCACACGACACCGAAGCGTATAGGCGACTACTGGTCACATTATTCTGACACCAGCGAACCAGTTGATGGTAAGGGGAAAATAATTTGGTCACACATTGGCCAATCCGGGATTCGAACCAGGTACCTTTCGGTTACTAGTAAGACGCTCTACCAACTGAGCTACCCGGCCCCTCTACTGAGCGTTGTTGTTGTTGTTTGTAGATTATAGTCACACGACACTTTCGCATATAGGTGACTACTGGACCGATTTATACTGACACCAGCGGGCCAGTTGTTGGTAAAGGGGAAAATAATATGATCACACGTTGACCAATCCGGGATTCGAACCAGCGACCTTTCGGTTACTAGCAAGACGCTCTTACCAACTGAGCTACCCGGCCCCTACTGACCGTTGTTGTTGTTGTTTGTAGATTTTAGTCACACGACACTTTCGCATATAGGTGACTACTGGACCGATTTATACTGACACCAGCGGGCCAGTTGTTGGTAAAGGGGAAAATAATATGATCACACGTTGACCAATCCGGGATTCGAACCAGCGACCTTTCGGTTACTAGCAAGACGCTCTTACCAACTGAGCTACCCGGCCCCTACTGACCGTGGTTAGTTAATCAGTGTTTATAGGGCCCAGCGGACTGCAAAGAGCCCAATCATGACCACTCTAGTAGTTCAGCATGAGAGCTGGTTTCCGTAAGCTATCTAAGTGGGACACACAAACGATGCTGGAAGTTTCTGAGACTGACTGTTTTGTAGGCGCTACCTGGAGAGTCCGGCGATCGGCATCCTGCAGGATAGGGCCACAGGATAAAAGATACAAGTGAGCAGGATACAAGGCCACAGTATGGATACAGACCTGTGTGAGCTTTCAAAGCAAAGAGAAATTGGACATAACGGCCATTAGTGTCATCTAGCTCTTGTTACTGGTAAGACCACACATCACATCCAGAACAGCAAAAGACCACAACAATCTGCGCACTCCAGAGTGGTATTTGTGACAGTTGACACGTCTATAATACTCAGAATGAGTCTATGGTACATTATCCTCCCCCCCCCCTCTCTCTCTCTCTCTTCCTCTCTCTCCCCCTCCCTTTCCCCGACACGACTTCCAAAATAACAAAACTGTAAATTTTGCCTATGTTGACTGACGTAAAGGCGTAAATCCAAAAGAAGATATAAACACGAACATTTTTAAATAGTAATAAATAAACGCGCACATTTTTTTTGGGAACTGCGTGTGTAATCGAGTCAACTGCATATTAAAAATTCCAAAGAAAAAAAGAATCAAATGTGAATTTTGTGTGTTAGGCCATTTACGTTTAAAGTGGATCTCGCCTACATTTTAAAGCAAAAATAATGTAACCATAGCCACGTTTGTGTTCCTATCCTATCCTATCCTATCCTATCTTATCCTATACTATCCTATCCCGTAACTCGAAATTCGTTGGGGCACCACAGATGATCGTTTAACCAGCGTACTCCAACTTTCCCTGTCCTCAGCAACCCCGATGACTTGCCAATCCATTCTCGAATGTTGTCCTCCCACCTCTTTCTCGATCTCCCTCTTCTTCTACCTCCTTGAACTGTGCCTTGCAAGATGGGCTTTGCAAGGTCTGATGATCTGCTTACGTGGAAGTACCATCGGAGTTTCCGTTTCTTCACCACTGTGAGCATGTCATCGTGTTGTTCAATGGCTTGTGTGATGGTCTGTCGGACTTCGTCGTTGGTGATGTGCTGGGTGTAGGTTAGTGTTATCTGCCAGTGAAAGTATTGTGACGGTCATGACAGCCGACAACCGTCTCTATAACGCCGTTAGTCAGACCCCCATTGTAAGCGCCTGTAGCGAAAAACTACACCAGATGTCAAACGACAAAACGGGCTTTTCCGTTACCCACAGCCAGTTAGACCGTAGTTTGGCTACACTTGAACCCACAGCCAGTTAGACTGTAGTTTGGCTACACTTGAACCCGCAGCCAGTTAGACTGTAGTTTGGCTACACTTGAACCCGCAGTCAGTTAGACTGTAGTTTGGCTACACTTGAACCCACAGCCAGTTAGACTGTAGTTTGGCTACACTTGAACCCACAGCCAGTTAGACTATAGTTTGGCTACATTTGAACCCGCAGCCAGTTAGACTGTAGTTTGGCTACACTTGAACCCGCAGCCAGTTAGCTGTAGTTTGGCTACACTTGAACCCACAGCCAGTTAGACTAGTTTGGCTACACTTGAACCCACAGCCAGTTAGACTGTAGTTTGGCTACATTTGAACCCACAGCCAGTTAGACTGTAGTTTGGCTACACTTGAACCCACAGCCAGTTAGACTGTAGTTTGGCTACACTTGAACCCACAGCCAGTTAGACTATAGTTTGGCTACATTTGAACCCGCAGCCAGTTAGACTGTAGTTTGGCTACACTTGAACCCGCAGCCAGTTAGCTGTAGTTTGGCTACACTTGAACCCACAGCCAGTTAGACTAGTTTGGCTACACTTGAACCCACAGCCAGTTAGACTGTAGTTTGGCTACATTTGAACCCACAGCCAGTTAGACTGTAGTTTGGCAAAACTTTCACCCACAGCCATTGAGACTATAGTTTGGATACAATTGAACCCACAGCCGGTCAGACTGTAGTTTGGCTACACTTGAACCCACACAATGTGTGCCTGACGGGTCACAACCCTTACATAAATCTTTGTTTTTGTTTTAATGAACGCGCTGAAAACAACGTGCGAGAAAATTTACTTTAAAAATCTAAATAAAGAAATGCCACCATGCCGTAAAGACAGACGCAATGAGCGTCAAACGATGTTAAATTATAAATAACCAACTAACTAAATAAATAAATAAATAAATAAATAAATAAATAAATAAATAAAAGGCCAGCTGCAAGGATATGGATGACGTCAAATGTAACCAAAACAACAAAAAGTAGCCCAAAATGTATGAATTTCGATTCTTTTCTTTACTTTTTAACATCTTTATACGCTAAGCAATGAAAGCCGAGAAAGAGGGAAAACATGGTGGCTGCCGAAGAAGAAGAAGAAGATTTAAAGAAGAAGAAGAAGAGCAACAACAACAACTTACTACTACTACTACTACTACTACTACTACTACTACTACTACTACTACTACTACTACTACTACTACTACTACTACTACTACTACTACAAAGATGCTAACTTGCCCATTGCGAAAAGAGAAACAACAACAAGAAAAAGAAGAAGGAAAAGAGCAAAAAGAACAACAAGAACAAAAACAAGAAGAAAGATGCTAACTTGCCGATCTTCTGCCTAACGCCAGGCTTTTTGGTATTGTTTGGTGGAGAGCATTCCATTGTTTTTGCCCTTGTCAGCTTACTTTTGTGTTTGTTCCTTTACTGGTATAGTGTAGCGTACGGCGCCCACTGCTATGCATTTTTACAACCCAGCCGGGGCAAATTTGCACAATAAGCTCTCATAAAGCACACAGGTCGTGACACAGGCACACGTTAAAGGGTTTTACAAAATAACAATTTTAAGACCTTTTCTTTTTTTCTCCCCCTTTTTGAACTTGCCTTATCATACAGATTTTGTTCTTTCTCTTATGTCACAAGCGCGTCATAACTTTTTTTTTTTTCGATTGATACTTTATGACATGGGCACGCTATAATGGAATTTTTTGATGCCCCCTTTTTTGGTTTGTTCCTTATGATGCAAAGGCGCCGTAGCTTTTTATTCCGAAGACTTTTCTCACTGCGTGACTTCCAACAACCATAACTCTCTTCTTTTGGTTTTTAAGACTTAAAAAAAAAAACATTACAGGAGGGAAGTGTGAGCGGGGCAGGGGGGTGGGGTAAATAAATTTGCGGAAAATGTCGTGGTACACAGTAAAACAATAATAAAGTTGTTAATTTAAAAGATGCATACATCCCGAGTGCTCTCTCTCTCTCTCTCTCTCTCTCTCTCTCTCTCTCTCTCTCTCTCTCTCTCTCTCTCTCTCTCTACCCCTTGGGGTCATGAGCAATCTTGCCACTGTAGATTGTTCTAACCTATAAAGGGAAAAGTGAAAGCCCCAGTTGAAAACCTGTCTTTCCTTTATAGGCATGACCGATTCACTGCGGCAACAGTACCCCCGTTGGAGTGCCGGGGGTTTCAGTATAAATAGTATCCCCACTTTCTAGAAATTTAGTGCTTTAAATTCCCACTGTCG
Organism: Oncomelania hupensis; assembly: GCA_036898135.1. Taxonomy (NCBI): domain Eukaryota; kingdom Metazoa; phylum Mollusca; class Gastropoda; order Littorinimorpha; family Pomatiopsidae; genus Oncomelania; species Oncomelania hupensis. The sequence goes on from CM072517.1 coordinate 72,639,655, forward strand.
CTGTCTTCCTCATTTGCTCTTTCCCATTCCTGCTCTCTTATCACTCTGCTATTCTATCTTCTTCTTCGCTAGATCAATGACCTACCTTTTTTCTTGAAAACTCTTCCTGGACAAGACTCCTTGTTTGCGTATGAGGTCTGTTGGATCAGCTTGGGAATATTGGAAGCTTTCTGCCGGGTGGTCACTAGGGCTTCCTATGCTGTTATTATTTAGCAATATAGGCATTTTATATGTATGTGTTTTGTTGATAATTTATAATGATGTTTGTATTCTATTTTGTTTTTGTAACCGGGGGTTCGAGTAGTTGGGGTAAAGCCTCAGCCGTCCCCTGCGTGGGATGTCTTTATTGTCAAGTGACTGGCCGGTGGAGGGCATTCAGTTTTCCCACTAGGGTTGTTTCAGCAGGTCTTTTATGCGGATCGGGGGTTGTCCGGGCCTGATTTGGCTCGGAAGAGTCCGCTGGACTTAAAGCAACAATCAATCAATCAATCAATCAATCAATCAATCACTCTCTCTCTCTCTCTCTCTCTCTCTCTTTCTCTCTCTCTCTCACCAATCCTTTGCCCTTCTCCAACTCATCCACCTCCCCTTCCAACGTTTGCATTAGACCTTTTTTACGGTCACACGTTGGACGTTGGCAGGATATTGTAAAAACCACATACTGTAAAAACCATAAAAACCACATACTGTAAAAACCACATACTGTAAAAACCACAACGTGAAAGTATACTGCAAAAGCTGGTGACACAGGCACACGACGACGGCAATTCATTTTAAAGACATTCTCTATTCTTCTGTTCTTTTAGGACTGCTACAGCTATTGCAGCTTCTGTCGTATCACACGCACAGTAAGACTGCTGCTGCTATTGCTGCTTCTGTCGTATCACACGCACAGTAAGACTGCTGCTGCTATTGCTGCTTCTGTCTTATCACACGCACAGTAAGAGAAGACACGTTTTGGAAGTTAACAGGAAAATAAATGTAATCGCTCCATTAACTCAAGTAAGTCAGTTTTAAAGAACTATTGTCTTGGCTGTTTTATTAACGTCTTCTTCATCAAAACGGTAAGATGCACGCCGCACGCTCACATACATTAAATCTCTCTCTCTTTCTCATACGCACACACGAACACACACGCGCGCACGCGCGCGCACCCACACACACAAACACACAAGAGCATTAACAAAATCTTAATCAAATAAACCGAGCTACTGAAGAATCAATAAAAACTTTGCTAACCTAACGCTCACATCAAAACCTATGTTATCAATGGAACTCATAGTTTGTAAATCAGGTTGCCCAAAAAAGGACCGATATGACTGCATTCAATAATACATGCTTACATGTACAATTCACATTTTTTACAATATTTGTTTTTAATTTCAGGCAGAGAGAGAGAGAGAGAGAGAGAGAGAGAGAGAGAGAGAGAGAGAGAGAGAGAGAGAGAGATTTTCTAACAGAACAAATTATCCGCAACGTGAAAGCTAATTAGGTGACATCAAAAGAAAGTCATAAACACAGATAATCCATATCCCATTAAAACTAAACTTAAAATTCAACAGTGAAAACTAAATCAATAATTGAATACCTTTAAAGGGAAAAATACGTTTGTATACACTTAAATTCATTTTGCAAGCAACAAAATAAAAGCATCAATGAATTTTTTTTTAACACATCACACAAAATGCGCAAATAAAATTGTTTGTTTTCATGCCGCTGTCCTGTTTTAAATATATTTAGTTTAGTTTGGTTTACTTTTTAAATTGAGTTTCATTTTTTATGTTATTTGATATTTTATTTTGTTACTTTATTTTACCCAAACTTTATTTATTTATTTTAATGGTAAAGTCTTAAAACTTGGTTGTTTGCTCCCTGTCTCGTCCCCCCCCCCCACCTCACCATCCCATTCTACCTCCCTCTTTAAATCCTTGAAGCTGCCAAAAAGGCAACAAAACCCGGTTTTCAGTTCAATCTCACAAACAAAGATGCTGTAAAATTGAGCAATCAAACGCCGCTGTCAATATTACATGTAAATGAATATTGTAAACAGCAACCATGATTGCTGCTGCTATTGCTGCTGCTGATACTCTGTCTACAACAACAACTACCACTACTATTACTATTATGTATTTTTGCTACTGCTACTACTACTATATAATAGTAAGAAGCGCGCTCTCTAATGCATGTTAACTAGAGAAGGTAAACAGACTTTGGAGAAAACAGACTCTTAGCGTACGGTGCTATCGCTGCTGCTAGGCCTACTATTAATTACTTGCATGCACCTGTGTACTACTACAACAACTACTACTACTATTTGTTTTACGTTCAGCAAGCGCCTGTGTCACACACAAATTGAAAATGCACGCTAGTGTGACAGTGTTTGTGGATGCTCGCACAGTGGTTGCCATAGAGACCAGTGACTGCGCGAGCACAAAGACCAAACAGTTACTACTATTCCCCCGGGGCCGGGTAGCTCAGTTGGTAAGAGCGTCTTGCTAGTAACCGAAAGGTCGCTGGTTCGAATCCCGGATTGGTCAACGTGTGATCATATTATTTTCCCCTTTACCAACAACTGGCCCGCTGGTGTCAGTATAAATCGGTCCAGTAGTCACCTATATGCGAAAGTGTCGTGTGACTATAATCTACAAACAACAACAACAACACTATTCCCCCATTCAGTCGCTCCAAGCCTGGAAGCCTCGTAGCACAGGGCCAAAGTGGTGTAGTGACTGCAATATCACAAGCACTAGGCTACTGCTGATGTTGGTACTAGAACAGTTCTAGCATTTTAGTTGGTCTGTAGGCTACATCTGGAAAACACGATTTTATTTATTTATTTATTTATTTATTAGAACGCTTTCCAGCTCAAGAGCTGCTCAAGGCGCTGGCCGATACAGGATCTAACTCAAGCCGCCCTATGCGCCCACTTGCAACCTTTTTACGCATAGTATGACGCCCGGACGACTGAGCACAATCCTGGCCGAACGGGGGTGATGAGAAGGGACCTAGTGCGTGCTGGGAGTATTTTGTGAAGCCGGCACTGACCAGTCTAGAACACGAGCGTCAGGGTCTTTAAAGTCCGTGGGATAGACGGCGTGCGTGGACAGACTGGACCTCGGTTTATACGCTCACTCACAGGAGTAGGGGCGCAGTGTTTCAGGTTGGTTTTTTTCCCCGACCCCAGGCCTCAATGTTAGCGTCTGATATTGGAGTACACTGGTACACCACTGAGACACTGGAGTACACTGGTACACCACTGAGACACTGGAGTACACTGGTACACCACTGAGACACTGGAATACACTGGTACACCACTAAGACACTGGAGTACACTGGTACACCACTGAGACACTAGAGTACACTGGTACACCACTGAGACACTGGAGTACACTGGTACACCACCGAGACACGTTGTCACTAGTTCATTAGTCAACTACTTGTATTGTAAAATTAAGCCTCTACTTCCCAAACTATATGATCAGTAAGTGGTAGTCCACCTTTATACACCTACGGGCTATCTACACCAACCACTGTCACTACCGCCTGCAACAGCAACACTGCACAACAACAGCAACACTGGACAACAACAGCAACACTAGACAACAACAGCAACACTGGACAATAACAGCAACACTGGACAACAACTTGACAACAACAGCAACACTGCACAACAACAGCAACACTGCACAACCACAGCGACACTGCACAACAGCAACACTGCACAACCACTGCGACACTGCACAACCACAGCGACATTGCACAACCACAGCAACACTGCACAACCACAGCAACAATGCACAACAACATCAACAACCTTGGAAACGTCTTGCTCAGTCGTCCTGTTGTGTTACACGATTGCATTCCTTGACGGCTAGCGTGTCTAATTTAACATTGAAGTGTTAAGTCTGCACCCACCATTAGCGATACTGCAGTCGGGGAAAACCGTCCTAAGGAAGATGTGGTAGTAACCTATATTAACATTGAACCACCAGAGCATTCATACTGCTAATAGGGACAGTGAAAATGGCCACTTTTATCTTGCTGTCCACGGGATAGGAACCTGGGTCAGCGGTGTGCCAGGCGAACGCTCCACCACTGAGACACGCCGGTGGGTCAGCCTAACTTTGTCTGCACAGAGTTACAAAGTCCAACGATCTCTGATATCATTGGCAAACTCCTCCAATGCCTTCTTCTAAATTCCTCCTATGACAACTGGCTTAACGTGGCCCTATTTGAAGGAGTCGGTGTGAAAAAAAAACTTGTCAAATTCGCAGTGAGCGTTGCGCCATAGACCAAAATAAGCTTATATAAAAAAAATAATAATTAAAAAACCAACAGACCACATTATAGTTGTTACATAAATCAATACATTCGGCTTGTGTATGTGTCTAGTAATAGTTGTGATGCAATGTAGGTGGCTAAAAATAGCATCGCCATAAACTGTGCATAGCACCTCACGGCGCAGTTTCTATGTCGTAGCGTAATAAAACTTTCTTTTAAAAAAAAATAATAATCCCGCTCCTCCGATTAGTGGCGCTTTGTAAGGTTACAAAACGGACGCAAGAGAGAAAACTGTATCAAACAAACGCCTCGTTCCAATATAAGCAACGGAACTTGTTGCAATGACGCCAGCCAACCAAACTTCAGTTCTCCCATTACGCACTCATGCTAAATCAAAAATGCTACCACCTCCCCACCCCACCCCACCCCACATCCACAAATAATAAATAAATCAATTACCACTTTTAAATAATACTTCTGAAGAATCTCCACATTATGGAAGTGTCAGCAGCAGAATCAAGATACGTCGATGAACAGTGGATTATTCCAGAATAGTACTACTGCCAAATACAGTGTAAACGAAGTTATCAAAGGAAGAAAGAAACCTTCGCTAACTATATACATTGTAAAATGGTATTCGCTTCTTGCTGGTTATCAACCTGGTACTCACTCCCGATTGTTCCAGCCGTTGGGGAAACTTTGATACCCGTTTCCTTTTGGTAAATTCCAAGAAAAATGCACCACTGCTTCAGTTGTACACTGCACATTCATAGTCCAACGTTGGCCATTGTGACCAACATCAGCCATGTTGAGTGAGAATTGACGAGCACATTAAAACTACCGCCACACACGGCGTTGTCCGTATAACAAAAACAAACAGTACACGTCATATTTATTTGAACGGTGGGGACCAAATTTAATACCTCATTGAAATGTAATTGCCTCCCGCTCATGTTTTTCTACCCGGCTAGGTACTTTCTATTGACGGAGTCGATACAACTTTGACCGATTGAGTAACCAAAAGCAATTAGTCACGCCCCATTACACCGGTACTACATTCATTCTCTCTCCCCCTCCAGATTTTTCTCCAGACTGTTCAATGTGGTAAATCGTACTACCACTTATAGCGAACCTGTTCTTCCAATCCACGTTGTTTTTCCCATAATTTTTTTAATGACGTTACTATGAAATCGATCATTTGCTTTGCAATATTGAATTGTGCGCTTCTTATGGTGAGTGCCGGTGACAAGAACACACCCAGCATGCACCTAGGTCCTTCTTCCCCATTCCTGGTTGCCCACGATTGTGCTCAGTTGTCTGGAGTGTTATAACGATGCGCCCAAAGGCTGCAAGTTGGCGCTTCGGTCGGCTAGAGTTAGATCCTGTATCGGCCAGCGCCTTGAGCAGCTCTTGAGCTGGAAAAGCGCTAAATAAGAACGATTAAATAAATAAATAAACTTTGACTTATATTATCATTTTACAATGATGACGCAAACTGCACCGTAAATTCAATAAGTGATCAGTCTTTATTTAAAGAATAGTTGAAAATGTTTCAATTAGTTATTAATTGCTTACAGGGTCCAGCGGACTGCAAAGAGCCAAATCAGAACCACAAAATCAGGACCGCAACTTGGTTGAAAGAGGGCTCACCCTTGATCCGCATAAAAGATCTGCTGAAAAAACTCATCGCCGAGATCGTAACTATCACATTTCTGGCATACACGATGTTAAAATATCTGCACTGGCATTCTGTGGTTAAGGGTCCTAAACTTTAGAACAGATATTGCAAAGTTTGTTGGTAGGATATGCAAATATTTTTCAAATTCAAAATGTACCTTAAACATTCGATAATTATAGTATAAATCATTATTTATTTCCTCGAACCAACTTTAAATAAACTTACAGTATCATGTAGGCGTTGTTTACTTATACAGTTAAAAACTGAAGCAGAAGGCAAAATATTTGAAAACCCCTGATTTAACTAACAAGTTCCAAGTTCTAGTTTATTTGTCTCTTTCCGCACGGAATAGAGGATTGAAGATTTATAACCTTTACACAAATTAGCCTGAAACAAAAAAAAGTATACACAACTCTTGACAGTTTGTTACTGTTATCAGGATGAACAAGCTTATACCAAAACTTTAACCTTTTTTGCTCTTTTTTTGCTTTGCCTGTAGCTCCAAAGGAACCTGCCCTAATTCACCAAAATTCATTTGAGAAAGTGTATAATTACCTAGCTTTAAGATTAGTTTATAAAAACGCAGTTGCAGTTTAGTGGTAAGATCACTCATTTGAGAGCACCACATATCTGAACCATAATATGGTAATATAATATGGTAACATAAGCTTTCTAAATTTTCTTAAAAGCAAAAACATAACTTTAGAGGTACGATCATACAAATATTTCTGGGCTGGTTTAAAGTTAGCATTATATAGTTAATTTTAATATTTTATGTCCCTCTTTTGAGGGATAAATGAAATAACAGCTCGGGTTGGGCCGTGTTCTCAAGGTCGTGGCCGAGAGACGGGAGTCAAACACAATGTTCGTGCATAGCATCTAAAGAAGACTGTACTTCAACAGAAGATTCACAAAAAATTACGATCATCGGCGTATAGCAAAAAACTACACATGTTATACAGAATTTCAATATAGTCATCATCGAGAAAAAGATCCTATGCTGCAAGCTGAACAGTTCTTAGACCAACTAGTTTTTCACCGAGAAAACCTTTCAAATCATTCAAACATACAGCAAACAACAATGGAGACAAATTTTCACCTTGTGTGACACCTATTTGACAAGAAAATAATCGGAAATTGTATCATTCTACTGTACCCGTGATTTTGCTTTATTATACAAATCTTTTATTATATGCAGTATGTCGCGTTAGGACTAGTTTTAACTCTGCTTATTGACTATTTAGCCATGTGTAGTATTTGTAACAGTAGAGAAGTTAGACTATTACACAGCAGCAATTAAATTACACAGCAGACAGCACACTGCGAGCCTGAGCCACACACACAGCGCAGTGACGTCAGCACTTAAGTTTTGAATCGGACCGTTGGAACCAATGGGAGAGCTTAGGCAAAGTGGTTGGAGCCAGTTTGACTGGGTCCAAACCACGCACAGTTTTGGTCAGTTGGGAGGAATACACCGAAGTGTGAACAGCTAGATAGCTAGAGAAATCTCTACACACTTAGACCAGGAAGCAGGACTTAGAAGCATAGAATTCTATCAAGTCACAACGGGCCTGAACTTGTCAAACAGGTAAATGAACACCCTTCTGTTTCATCGTGATATATTTATATTATTGTTGAAATTATGTTTGTGGAATTTGCTATGCATAAATGTGAATTGTTAATCCGAATTTGCCGTACCACGTGGAAGAGCCGAGCACGAGGCGAAACACGACCGGTTGCGCCGCCATGTTGTATCCCGTACGGAACCACTGTTGTTTAACTTATATGTATGTTTGCAGACCAGTGGCTGTACCACTGAATGTTTATATTATTATTAATTCTGTATGTGTATAGTTAGACACGATTGATATTTATGTATGTATAGGAATTTAGAGTGAGATTCCAGTGGAACCCGGAAGTAGCAGAATGTTCGTCGCTTATGTATAGAGATGTGGAGCTATCACTGAGGGCTACTTGGCTTTCAGTGAGACGCTCTGCACAAACCGATTATTCAGGGTTGTGCAGAATTTCGTCTCTTATATTACAGACGAGCAGGCGAGCTATCCCGAGCTATCCTGTGCACCCCACTCCACAGAAACGACTAGTTGGGTGAGGAGACTCTACCGCACCAGACGGAAAGAGCTGCCTTGAAAAACTCCCTGTCAGACCCCACAGCGTGGCAAGGGAACCCAACTACACAACGACACAGGTGGACCAGAAGCTACCTCACAGAAGGACTTCGAACCCCCACTCATGAGTTAAGTGCATAACACGAAGGTGCACTTAAACTGATCAATACAGGACCACAGTAGTCCAACTCTTCAGAAACTGTAAAACGGACCACAGTAGTCCAAATCTACATAAAATATAAGAGCCAGTGCCCGAGGAAGAAAAAACAGCTGCCTAGACTATCAGCGATCGAACGATTAGCAGTGACTGAGACATTTTTAAGTTAGATTAGTACTTAGAGAATCTTGTATAGAGTAGAAGAAATAAATGTGTGATTTTAACTGTTATCAAGTGGCTGGACTACATATGATTCATAGCCGTGTGAAAGCTAGTGTGACAGTATTCTTTTACCATTTTTCTATCTATTTCTGTACCCCAACCTTAACACAGAACGAGCTAAACAAATAAATTTATTAAAGTAATTCATAGGGTGACTTACTAGCAGTTCCCACCGAATAAACGTGAGGGTCCATAATTCCATTGTGCAGAGCCCATAAACCCCACGTGACACTATAATTGGCGAGCCTAGCTAGGATCTGTGTATAATAAGAATTGGGTATAACCGGACCTAAGTACAATAAAATTAGATAACAGTAGTAGTAGTAGAATAACTTAGAATAGTGTAAGGGTATAACACTGATCAGTTGTGGTGCACTATTCTTTACTTAAAAACTTTTTTGCTTCAATTCTTTTTGTGTCTGTATGTTGCATTGTTCTTTTGCAGGTTTTGCTTAAATAACTGTTGTATGCCATTTGACTCTTGTTTTATTCTATTATTGATTGCGAATTTTATGGTCTTTGCATTGTTTTTATTGAATTGCAATATTGCTAGTGTTTTGGTATTCCACGAGATTCAGAGGTTGTTCATAGACACTTTTGACAATGTCGGACCCAGTGGCCTTGAGATTGCGCTTCAAGGAATTAGGGGAAGCCTTACACTTAGCAGGGGGAGACCTAATTGCGTATATCAATGCAGAGGTAGAGAAACAGGAGGCTAAGGCAGAGAGAGCAGCAGAGAGAGAGGCAAAGAAGTTAGAAGCAGAGAGAGAGGCGAAGAAATTGGAAGCAGAGCAAAAGAAATTAGAACTAGAGCAGAAGAAGTTAGAATTAGAAGGAGAACAGAAGAAGGCAGCGTTAGCAGCAGAGAGAGAAGCAGAAGTTAGGAGATGGGAGTATGAGCGGGCAGAAAAAGAAAAAGAAAGGGCAGAAAAAGAAAAAAAAGAGAGGGAAGAAAAGGAAAAAGAAAGACAGCATGAGTTAGAGCTAAGGAGATTGGGATCAGGAGCTTCAAGTTCTTCCTCAACCCCTTCCCACTCAGATCAGCTAGAGGTAGTATCCAACCCTGTACTAGGAATGTCATTCCCACTGGGAACATTCAATGAGAGAGAAGAAGGTCTAGATCTCTATCTGACTAGGTTTGAGCGTCTAGCAACAGAGTACAAACTAGATCCCACTCATTGGTCTTTTAAGCTTAGTCAAGGGCTTAGAGGAAAGGCTTATGACATCTACAGTAAGCTACCGACTGACAGAGTGACTGACTATCACAAAGTAAAAGAGGCCCTCCTAACGGGATTCGAACTGACAGGAGAATGCTATCGGCAAAAATTCCGCACCAATCGGAGAGTGAAAGGAGAGAGCTATGCGCAGTTCGCGGATCGGTTGTCCACAACGCTGGATAAGTGGATTAGCCAGTCAGCCACGGCTAAGACGTATGATGCTGACAGAACTGTTAGTATGGGAACAGCTACGGGAAACCATGACCCCCGAGCTGAGAACATTCTCAGTAGAACAGGGCGCGGAAAGACTGGAGGATCTGGTCAAGGTCGCAGATAGGTACGTGGCCGCCCACGGAGAAGCCAAGAGCTTCAGGCGAGACCTAAAGCCTAACGGGAAAGAGGCACAGAAACGAAGCCCTAACCGGGAAGAGCGCACCGCGAATAAGCCGAATAACCCCAGACCTGGGCAAAATAAAGGACCCAACACGGAATTCGGGAAAAGAGGTCCCGCAGAACAGAGACGGTATTGTTCGTTCTGCACCAGAAACAATCACTCCACCGCAGAATGTTTCAAGTTGGCCGCACAACGTAGGGAAGAGCGCGAAAGCCGGCCAGCGCACAGAGTTCTAACTCAAAGTAGCGGTAACAAGCCACACACAATCGGAGATCACCCATCGGTGACAGACACGGTCAAGGTCAACGGAAAAGAAGCGAACTGTCTCACAGGTCTATCATACGACGCGATAGTTAGCGAAGCTCTTGTATCGCGCGCGGACTTGACGGACAAGACAGTCGACTTACAAGGAGCAGACTTGACGAAACCGACGACTACTTGCCCAATAGCTTGGATCGAAGTAGAGAGTAGGTACGTCACAGGACGAATCCAAGCAGCTGTTTTACAGAAACCCCTGTATGATCTAGTGCTAGGTTGTAGGTATGTGTTCTTAGGCACGCCCCACAAAACTGTAGAGATAGCTGCAGTGCAAACCAGGGCCCAAGCTAAAACCCAACCACCCCAGCCCGAGTTCGCTCCGAATCCAGGACTCGAAGAGATCAAAACAGCACAGAAAGAAGACACCTCGATAGCGAAGTGCTTCCAGAAGCTACCCAAGGCGCACACACACCCGCACAAGGGAGACTTCTACATGGAAGAGGGAGTTCTACGTCGACAAGGAGATGGAGATCACACCCAACTAGTACTACCAGCCACCCTTCGAGCCCAAGTACTAGAACTAGGCCACAGCATGCCACTCAGCGGACACATGGGAATTGGAGCCACAGTGCAGAGAATCAGCGCACACTACTATTGGCCAGGAATCACGGAGGATGTCAAGCGCTACGTGAAATCTTGCCACCAATGTCAACGATATTCCCCGCGACATCACACCGTACCAGTTACCTTAGGACCATCGGTAGTAGTCGGCGTGCCATTCCAGCAAGTCTCAGTAGACATAGTAGGACCACTGCCCATGACCAAGAAGCGGAACAGATTTCTACTCACACTCGTCGACGCATGTACGATGTGGTGCGAAGCAGTCCCGTTGCCAGCGATCGACACCAAGAAGATTGCAGATGCACTCATTGCCATCTTTACCAGAGTCGGATTCCCGGACAGCATTAGAACTGACAACGGATCTCAGTTCACCGGCCGCCTGATGCAAGACGTGTTCGAGTTGATACAAGTTCATCACATTCGCACACCACCATACCACCCCGCCAGCAACGGACAAGTAGAAAGACTGAATGGAACCCTTCTCACCATCCTCAGGAAAGTCGCCGACGACAATCCAGAAGCGTGGGACACCTACGTGAATGCGGCACTGTTCGCATACCGAGAAACGCCCCATGCAGCCACAGGCTACACCCCGTCAACATTGCTATTCGGCAGACCTCTAGCAGGACCGCTAGAAGCCCTACGCAGAAGTTGGACGGAGGCCAAGATAGACGACACACCAAGAGGTGCCACTAAGTACGTCGCAGACCTGCAGGAAACCCTCAAAGCAACGTGGAAGAAAGCTGGTGAAGCACTGAAGAAGGCAAGAGCCCGTCAGGCGAAGTACTACAACCGCCACGCGAAGGACAGAGAACTGCAAGTCGGCGATCAAGTACTACTCTTACTTCCAAGTGGAACCAACAAGCTGGACATCGCTTGGAGAGGACCGTACCGGGTGACTGCCAAGAAATCCAAGACAGTCTACCAAGTAGAGGTGAACGGGAGAGCCCGATACCACCACATCAATCTCCTCACGAAGTATACGGACAGACCAGCGACCCCCAGCACTCACAACTTGTTAGCCATCGCCATCGCGGAAGAAGGAGAAAGCATGGAGACCAATGCAGTAGAGTACCCCCTGCACTCCAAAGAAACCTACAAAGACGTGATACTCAACGGAGACCTAGCCGCTAAACAGCAACAGCAAGTACTACAGGTCATTCGACAACATCAGACTGTGCTAACAGACCGACCAGGGAGGACAGACCTCGTCGAAGTAACCTTAACGGTGACCGACCCAACACCCGTCCGCCAGAAGCTCTACCCGATGCCACTGTCTCAGCAGCGAGCCATCAAGGAAGAGATAGACACCTTACTGGCAGCCGGAATCATCTCAGAGTCTACTTCACCCTACAGCGCAGGCACGGTATTGTTGCGAAAACCCAACGGAGAGCATCGACTGTGCATCGACTTCAGACTCCTGAATGCGGTAACGCAGTTCCAGCCAGAGCCACTCCCGGACCAGACAGACCTATTTGCCAAGCTACAGCGAGCGAAGTACTTCTCACGCATCGACCTCAGCAAAGGATACTACCAGATACCAGTACAACCACAAGTCCGAAAGTACCTAGCGTTTAGCACTATGGAAGGACACTTCGAGTTCAACGTACTTCCATTCGGACTCCACAACGCACCCAGCATCTTCAGCGCAATGATGCGAAAACTCCTGGCACCCCTGAGCAGCGAGCACCTACATTCGTTAATGGATGACATCCTCATCGCAACACCTACGTGGGAGGAACATGTCACGCTCCTACAACAACTACTCGCCCGCCTCAGAGACACGGGATTGACGGCAAGACCCACCAAATGTCAGATCGGATTCACCGAGCTAGAATTTCTGGGACACACCATCAGTCAAGGAAGCCTGCGACCGGTAGAGAAGACAGTGAAACGCCTACTCGACGCTCCTAGGCCCAAGACCAAGAAGGAAGTACAGTCGTTTCTAGGACTCTGCGGCTTCTACCAGAAGTTCATCCCCAACTACAACAGCATCGCCGTACCACTGACAAATGGAACCCGGAAAATCGCCCCGGACAAAGTAGTTTGGACAGCGGAATGTGAGACAGCATTCCAAACACTCAAGGACAGAATGACATCGGCGCCAGTACTCCACCTACCCGATTTGACTCAGCCATTCGTTCTACGCACCGACGCAAGCGACTTAGGCCTCGGAGCAGTACTGCTACAGCGCGACCCCAAGAATGCAGAGAAGTTATTCCCTGTCGCCTACGCCAGCAGAAAATTGAGACCCGCCGAGACCCACTACGCCACGTCGGAGAAAGAATGTCTTGGACTAGTCTGGGCCATACAGAAATTCCAACTCTACCTGTATGGGACCCACTTCACAGTTCAGGTGGACCACCAACCACTATCGTTCCTGGCAGCCTCCAAGTCTTTGAACTCTCGCCTGATGAGATGGGCACTCACCCTTCAGGCATACTCATTCCATTCCAAATCGAGTACATCCCCGGCAAGGAAAACCACGGAGCCGACTACCTCAGTCGCCATCTCGTGGAGGACACAGCAGCTGTCGCCCACCCAACACAACTAAGGGCCACAGCACCAGAATTCGTCCCCGCCCAGTAATACCCTGTCACTAGTGTCCATAGCTACCTGGCACAGCATTGCAGCTCAGGTAGAGCAACTTAACTAGTGTGTAAATAGGACCCTAGGATAGTGCAGTGTTAAACTAGGCCCTGTAGTAGAAAAAGGTCGAATCCAGTAGTCATCGCCTTTTTTCAGTTGAGGGAGCCTGTCGCGTTAGGACTAGTTTTAACTCTGCTTATTGACTATTTAGCCATGTGTAGTATTTGTAACAGTAGAGAAGTTAGACTATTACACAGCAGCAATTAAATTACACAGCAGACAGCACACTGCGAGCCTGAGCCACACACACAGCGCAGTGACGTCAGCACTTAAGTTTTGAATCGGACCGTTGGAACCAATGGGAGAGCTTAGGCAAAGTGGTTGGAGCCAGTTTGACTGGGTCCAAACCACGCACAGTTTTGGTCAGTTGGGAGGAATACACCGAAGTGTGAACAGCTAGATAGCTAGAGAAATCTCTACACACTTAGACCAGGAAGCAGGACTTAGAAGCATAGAATTCTATCAAGTCACAACGGGCCTGAACTTGTCAAACAGGTAAATGAACACCCTTCTGTTTCATCGTGATATATTTATATTATTGTTGAAATTATGTTTGTGGAATTTGCTATGCATAAATGTGAATTGTTAATCCGAATTTGCCGTACCACGTGGAAGAGCCGAGCACGAGGCGAAACACGACCGGTTGCGCCGCCATGTTGTATCCCGTACGGAACCACTGTTGTTTAACTTATATGTATGTTTGCAGACCAGTGGCTGTACCACTGAATGTTTATATTATTATTAATTCTGTATGTGTATAGTTAGACACGATTGATATTTATGTATGTATAGGAATTTAGGAGTGAGATTCCAGTGGAACCCGGAAGTAGCAGAATGTTCGTCGCTTATGTATAGAGATGTGGAGCTATCACTGAGGGCTACTTGGCTTTCAGTGAGACGCTCTGCACAAACCGATTATTCAGGGTTGTGCAGAATTTCGTCTCTTATATTACAGACGAGCAGGCGAGCTATCCCGAGCTATCCTGTGCACCCCACTCCACAGAAACGACTAGTTGGGTGAGGAGACTCTACCGCACCAGACGGAAAGAGCTGCCTTGAAAAACTCCCTGTCAGACCCCACAGCGTGGCAAGGGAACCCAACTACACAACGACACAGGTGGACCAGAAGCTACCTCACAGAAGGACTTCGAACCCCCACTCATGAGTTAAGTGCATAACACGAAGGTGCACTTAAACTGATCAATACAGGACCACAGTAGTCCAACTCTTCAGAAACTGTAAAACGGACCACAGTAGTCCAAATCTACATAAAATATAAGAGCCAGTGCCCGAGGAAGAAAAAACAGCTGCCTAGACTATCAGCGATCGAACGATTAGCAGTGACTGAGACATTTTAAGTTAGATTAGTACTTAGAGAATCTTGTATAGAGTAGAAGAAATAAATGTGTGATTTTAACTGTTATCAAGTGGCTGGACTACATATGATTCATAGCCGTGTGAAAGCTAGTGTGACAGTATTCTTTTACCATTTTTCTATCTATTTCTGTACCCCAACCTTAACACAGAACGAGCTAAACAAATAAATTTATTAAAGTAATTCATAGGGTGACTTACTAGCAGTTCCCACCGAATAAACGTGAGGGTCCATAATTCCATTGTGCAGAGCCCATAAACCCCACGTGACACAGTATATTTCCGTTTATGTTGGAATTTAATAATCTCAGCCATAACAAAGAACGATTAACAAAATCAAATGCCTTTTCATAATCAATAAAAACACAGTACAAACGCTTTTTCTTTGATAGGAAGAATTCTACAAGAGATTGTGAAGTGAATATATGATCAGAAACATAATATGCACACCTAAATCCAGCCACCCAAAACATTATTAATCTCCAAGACCCTAATCTTTTATTATTTTAACTTGTCTTTATCTCCCTTTTGCTTATAAAGAGGTTTAATAATCCCTATAGTCCAATCCTCGGGCACTTTACCACATTGTAGACCAATATTAAAGTGTTTCGTTATCAACTTAATGAAATCATGAGGGACTGACTTTAAAAAACTCAGTAGCTATATAATCTCTATACCATATGCTTTGTTGTTTTTTTAAAGTACGCATAGCTTCTTTAACTTCCTCCTCAGTGAAGGGTTCATCCAGAATAAAACGTGTATTGGTGTCGTGCATGCTTGTATTCTGGTCAAGAGTGTCATTATTAACATCAGTATCAGAAAGAGTGTACAAACCAATATAATCCTTGGATCACGTCCTTCATAACGTATTGCTGCCACAAATACAAAGGTAAACATGTCCAGCTACAAGTAGTTACCAGTACGAACATGCCTCCGAGAAAAACACGATAATCGTGTAAAAAAAAACAACTAAAGAAATTCCTCATTAGAAAACCACCAAACAAACAAAAAACATGCACAGACACACACACTCACGCACACACCCACACGTACACATCCGTAAACAAACACACACTCACACACACGCCCACGCACGCACGCACACCTAATTTATGAACTGTAAAAAAAGTTTAATTTGTCTTCAATAAGCCGCTATAAATAATAATCCCTCTGTAGCTTTATGCTCCTTGGTGCTTGCATTTGTATCACGAAAGACGTTTGGCGCTAGGAATTTAGCACAACCAATCACACAGTATTAGTTATTCATTGCTTACAGGGTCCAGCGAACTGCAAAGAGCCAAATCAGGACCACAAAATCAAGACCACAACTTGGCTGAAAGAGGACTCACCCTTGATTCGTATAAAAGATCTGCTGAAACAACCCTAGTGGTAACACTGAATGCATTCCATCAGCCGGTCACTGTACAATAAAGGCATCCCATGCAGGGGACACTGGGGCTATACTCTAGTTTATCGAACCCCCGTTTACAAAAAAACAAAATAGAATACAAACATCATTATAAAATATCAACAAAATACATACAAATAGAATGCCTACATTGCTAAATAATATCATAGGAAGCCCTAGTGACCATTTGGCAGAAAGCGTCCAATATTCCCAAGCTGATACAACAGACCTCACACACAAAGAGTTTTCAAGAAAAAAAAGTAGGTGACTGGTCTAGCGAAGAAGAAGATAGTAGATAGAACAGAGAAATGAGAAAGAACAAAGGAGAAAAACAGCGACTGTGGGAATTTAAAGCACTACATTTCCAGAAAGTGAGGATACTATTTATACAGAAACCCCCGGAACCCCACGGGGGTAGGGGGAGAGGAGTCAGACAGTGGCAGACATCAGTCCATGAATACAATATTAATAGGAAGACGCCAGCCTTTTGTCAGACAATGGGATTAGAAAGAAAAAAAAAGAAACTACAAATTATGACGTCACCATGATGACGTCATTCATGACGTTACTCAATAAACCATAGTTTCGTTTAAGGCTCAAGGCATCTGTACACACTGTACAAGGTACAGTTCTTTCCCATGTCCTGTTTACTCTTTACACACCCCCATGTTATCCCAGATCTGTTTATTGATGGCGTCAAAGTGTAGCGTGTGAATGAGTATAAATATATTGGGACTGTTCTCGACAAGAATCCTAATTTTGATACCAACACTATCCTATCCTATCCTATCCTGTCCCGTAACCCGAAGGTCGTAGGGGCACCACAGATGATCGTTTAACCAGCATACTCCATCTTTCTCTGTCCTCAGCAGCCCTGATGGCTTCGCTCAGTGTCAAACCAGTCCATTCTCGAATGTTGTCCTCCCACCTCTTTTTCGGTCTCCCTCTTCTTCTACCTCCTTGCACTGTGCCTTGCAGAATAGTCTTTGCAAGGCCTGATGATCTGGTGACGTGGCCATACCATCGGAGTTTCCGTTTCTTCACCACTGTTAGCAGGTCATCGTGTTGTCCAATGGCTTGTGTGATGGTTTGTCGGACTTCGTCGTTGGTGATGTGTTGGGTATAGGAAATGCCCAGAAGTCTTCTGTAGCACCTCATCTCCATGCTTTGTATTCTTCGTTGGAGATCTGCTGTGAGGGTCCATGCTTCGCAAGCATATAGGAAGATGGAGATGACAAGGGAGCGCAGCAGTCTTACTTTGGACTGATGGTCCTGTCTTTCCAAATGGGCTTCAACCTTGTCAGGGCAGCAGTTGTTTGTGCGATCCTAGAGAGGACTTCCTGTCGGGACCCATTGTCTGATACCAACACTATTCACAACAAATCACGAATTTACTGTTTCCAAAAACTCCGATCACTGAATGTCAACAAGTCCGTCCCCTACTCATTTTACAGGTGTTTTATCCTATCTGTTTTTACCTTTGCTTTCATATCCTGCTACGGTGGCTGGGGTGTGAATGAAGAACAACAATGTGTTTGACAGAGTGGTGAAAGTGTGCGGAAAACAATTGGGTGAACAGCAGACGAGTCTGCATGAGTTGTATCAATGTCGTGTTGTGCAAAAGGCCTGTGATAATTGCGGGTCTGGATGAGTTGTATCAATGTCGTGTTGTGCAAAAGGCTGTGATAATTGCAGGCCTGCATGAGTTGTATCAATGTCGTGTTGTGCAAAAAGCTGTGATAATTGCAAGTCTGCATCAGTTGTATCAATGTCGTGTTGTGCAAAAAGCTGTGATAATTGCGAGTCTGCATCAGTTGTATCAATGTCGTATTGTGCAAAAGGCTACGATAATTGCGGGAGAAACTACACTAAAGAGAAGACAAAGGAGAAGAATGTGATGTGGGGTGTGTGGGTGTGTGTGTTTGCGTGTGCGCGCGCGTTTGTGTGTGTGTGTGTGTGTGTGTGTGTGTGTGCGCGCGCGCTTGCTTTTAGTTTTATAAGCAACAATGTTTTATAATGCGTTGTGAGTCTGTTGAGTGTAGTATCATTGTAAAGCGCAAAGAGCTGTTGAATATATGCGCTATATCAGATTGCCTGTAATAAATAAATAAATACACCCGTTATGGCCAAACACTATCACGTTCTCCCATCTGGACGCCGTTTCCGTGTACCCAAGTGTTCCACCAAAGACGGTAGAACAATAAGACAGGCAACTTGAGGCTTATGAGCGATCCCGGATATAGAGTACTGTCCCTTAGGGCGTAGACTAAGACGAATAACAATCAACTTTCTCTCTCTCTCTCTCTCTCTCTCTCTCTCTCTCTCTCTCTCTCTCTCTCTCTCTCTCTCTCTCTCTATATATATATATATATATATATATACATATATACAGACCTGTGCACATCTACGGATTTTCAGTATTTTTTCCGATTTTATGAGCAGAATACGGAGCTACGGATTACTTATTAAAATTCCGAAATTCCGATTTTTTTACTTTTTAATTTTTTTAAATACTTTTTTCTGTTTTAAGATGTTTTTGACTAGTTGTGCTTAAAAGACGTTTTTCGAACCGGAAGCGCGCGTTTGTTTCTAGTTCGTTCAGCATTTGTGTGGTTGCAACTTCATACTTGTGATTAAAAACAATTATGGAGCCAGCTTTGAAAGATAAAAAAAAAAGAGTGAGAAGAAACAGTGAAGAGGATTCATCTGACCCAGCTAGAAAAGATTTATAGTATTGGACACCTATTAAATGACAATGGTAGATTTCTATTATATAATGAACTAGTGGTTTTGTACCCTGGCAAGCCAGGGTACACATGTTGCTGTTTAAAATGTAGACAGAGAGACAACTGTTGTCTGCGAGTTTCATTTGGACATGTACTGCAGAACAGAGTATAGGTGCATGTTTGAGTAATTCACTAAAATATTTTATTTTAATTTAGTATTTATGTTAGAGAACGTATTTTTAAATGTCATACCTTTATTTAAAAATATTAGGCATGATATTTATTGCAATGTACTTACACTTACAGCCGACGCTGTTGTCAAATGTCGTCTGCAAAGTTATAATTATGTGACGTCACGTTTGGCGCTTGAATGGGATTCTTGCAAGATTGTGTTTGCGAATGAATTTTTGTGCGCATATAAGTATGGGTGAAAAAGAAAGTGAACAGGTAACCTTCAGCTGTAAGATTGGTGACATGAGTGAAAAAGTGTTTTGAATGGAAATAAAACAAAATTTGCGGTATTACGGAACGGCACGTTCTTGACACGGGTTGAATCGGAAGCGCACGGAATGAGGCTATTGCAGTTTGTGGACATTTTGTTTATTTATTTATCTCAGAAACGGTTAAACGTTCGGTAAGGAAATGTCGGCTATAACGATTTCGCGGGTTTTGAGCGCACAGCATGGCGATCCGCAGCGCCCAGCACCTGCCCAGATCAGCGTCCATACCGGACAAACTTTACAGTGGAGGCGAAGAAGGACTTCCGGCTAATTAATTTATATATATAGATATACACAAAAATACATTATTTATTTAAATTTTTCGACTTTTTCCAGTTGTATTAATGCAGTTAAAAAGTATGTAACCAAGTTAAAATCATTAATAATATGTCCAGCCATACATTTTGTTAAATAAAATATTGTCCTAATTTGTATATTTTGATACTCTGCTAATAAAGGTTTTGTAAAAAAAAAATGTAACAGGGTTGATGTTTTAGCTTCACTGGCTTGAATAGATTGTAATTCCCATTCTACTGCCTCGTAGTGTTTCAGTTTGTGTGCTTTGTGAGCAGAATTATGTCTTGAACTGTCTTTACAGCTTGCTACTGAAATTTTTTAGAAACTACTGAAATTTGGTTTGTTTTCTACTGATGAGCATTTTGAGTGTGCACAGGTCTGTATATGGCCTCGTGGCGCAGTGGATAAGTCGCCGGTTTCCTATGCCGAAGGTCGTGGGTTCGATTCTCGCAAGGGGCAAACGTATGCGACTTAGTTACGAGACTATTGAGATCACCGAGGGTTTTTTCCGGGCACTCCGGTTTCCTCCCTCCCTTCAATAATTCCATTGGACGCAGTCAATATAAAATTTCAAAAATAAAAATTCTATGTTCATTCCGTCATCCAATAGCGATCTACCTGCCTTTACACCACCTGTTTGAGTGGTGGATGTGTATTTGTTTTGTGTGTGGGTGTGTGTGGGTGTGTGTGTGAGGGTGGATGAGACAGGCGAACGTGTATGTTGGTACATATCGCCGCGCTTTGAGCCTAATTGATTTGGGGAAAGGCGCGTATATAGCATCCAGTATTTATATAATGATTAGAAATAGAGATTATAGTATCAGACAAGAAAGATAGAAGAAACATAACATTGCAAAGAACAGAAGAAACACACTGAAGAAATAACAATGCCAAATTCGATTTTTTTTTTTCAAATTTGAACTTTATTTTATTTAATAGAAGACAAAAAAAAATTAAAAAAATCAAAATTGACAGTACACGCACTCCCCTCGCACTACAAATCTTTCAAAACTAACTACCCGGAGAGTCATTTCACCTTGCTTAATGCAATTACAGTTTTGCGACAGCATCACAAATGACGGTAGTTTTAGAAAGCACGCGATATTTGTAGGCCTACGGCAAAGAAATTCTTCAACAGACTTCGGAACGCTATTTGAAGTTACAGATTATCTTCGCACACCAAGGGATTTATTGTGCCTAACAGTGTTGTATGCAGCCAAGAAAACGATTATGCGCCGGCTGCTGACAGAACCAAGTGAAAAAAGAAAAGGTGAGTGGCAACGTGTCGTCTGCTGCTTTGTTTTGAGGCAGTCAACTGTGTGCGGCTGGGCGCTGCGCCTAAGTATATTGTATTGTATTGTATTGTATTGTATGTATTGTATTGTATTGTATTGTATTGTATTGTATTGCGAAAGACCGACTGAAGTTTCCCAGTCCTACAAGAACAAAAATCAAATAGAGTTAATGGCGATGGCTGAGAGCTCAAACTTCACGTGTTGGGCAAAGTTCCCGTGTGAGTGCAAAACAAAGCCCAACAAAGCCAAATTTGAGAAAATTGCGTTTCAATGACTTTTCCTGAATAAATTTGTCTTGGTGACATGTTTTTCGTCGTTTGATGACATAATAATAATAATAATAATAATAATAATAATAATAATAATAATAATAATGGATACGCGCTTTTCCCCAAATCAACGATCAGGCTCAAAGAGCGGCGATCTTTACCTACATACACGCACACATATTACTTGTCTGGATCTCTCAATTTCCAATTAACTTCGCTGACAGTCAAAGACCCTTATCATTACAACTTCAAACCGGAGATGCCTTTTATAGAGAACGTAAAACTATCAATTCTGACAAAACATTGGACTTGTTTAGTTTTGCCATTACACGTTTGTACAGGCAATCTATGCTCATGTCTCTCTCTCTCTCTCTCTCTCTCTCTCTCTCTCTCTCTCTCTCTCTCTCTCTCTCTTTATATATATATATATATATAATATAAAACACACAAACACACCCACACACACACACGAAGATGGAGGTAACTAATTATTAATCTTCTTTGAAATAATTAATGTAAAACTTAGCAGGTATATCATGTATAGATAATTATATATCCATTATCTAAAAAACTAGTGTTTTTTTTTTTCTTCTTTTTTTTTTTCATTTGTTGCGCCAATCTTTAGACCCACTGGGCGCCCCTGATATAGCTACTGTTGAGAAATCCCGCTTGATTCCCGGCCACTTGCAATGTGTGAGAAAACATATGTCACGGCCCTGTTTAAACAGTGCCAACTGCCCGGCAAGGCAAACACACAAATCTACTGCTACTGCCTCATTGCTATTGCACATTTATCAGTCCCCACAGACTATAGGACCCCCGTCCAAGAGTTCAAAATTGTTTTAAAAATTATGGTGTGGAGAGGTTCTGATGTTCCAATAACTTTTTTATCTTTGAGGATAGAGCCATTTGCAACCTTCCTTTTGTCTAGGCCAGCTTAATGAGGGTGGCGCCTATCTCTACCTCACTGCCTTCCCTTTCCAAGTTGTAAACCGCCAGGTCCCCATTCACAGTTGATGGACAGAGGTGTGTTGCATGCTATCTTGATTTTTTAGGTCCTTCAGTAGTTGCATTCTAGTGCTGATCTTGCTAGACGATGCTTTGCAATACATTTGTAATTGTAGCGTGTACCCAAAGCACTAGTCCACTGCAGCACCAATGGAATGTAGAAATTTAGGTTGATTCATTTGTGTAGTTTTGGTTTCACAGTATGGGTGTTCCTTGATTATTCAGTTCAAAGTACTTTTTTTTAGTTGGTATATTATTAATTAACTGTGAGCAATAACAGTGTCACCAGCCCTTTGCAATTAGGTAATGTGTCATTGTCATTGGAAAAACTGGAGACAGGTGTTAGGGACTGAAAATGATAGGATTTGTAATGTTAAATGATGATAGGATTTGTAATGTTAAATGATGATAGGATTTGTAATGTTAAATGATGATAGGATTTGTAATGTTAAATAGGATTTGTAAATTGTATTGTGCAGTTTTGTCATGTTTGGGGATCAATGTTAAAATCTGATCTTTAACCTTTGAAAAATACAATAATTACCGATAATGGCTTAAAGTGCTTGCCTGGTACTGGATTATACTATTAATTTGCATACAAACTGGGGTACAGCAGTCTTGATCAGTACTGGTGCAGTTTTGGGATGAAATGCATTTAAATAAAAAAACTCGGAAGTAAATAACTAGATCCAATCCAGAGCCAGACACCTGCTGTATTATATTCAAATGCAGATACCTCCCCTCGCACCTCCTTCCCATAAAAAAATAAAAAACACGTTTTCCTTTAGTGTTCCAATTTTTAATTTGTTCATAGTTATTAGATGAGTGCCCAGTGGGTACCGGGGCACTGAATAGAATAGACCCAACGTTTCCCGGCGGGTTCAACTGATGGACAACTTAAGATCCGCACGAGAACCAACATCGTCATATGAACCTGAATGTCAGGACCCTAACTGCGGAAGGAAAATGAGAAGAACTGGCCCACGAGCTAGACCACTATCTAAGGAGCATTTTAGGTATCAGCGAACTGCGCTGGAAAGGCGTAGGTGAAACAACGACCGACAAAGGCCACAAGCTTTATTTCAGCGGGAGAGATGACAGGCACGAACAAGGCGTTAGATTCTTGGTCCACAAAGACATTCTAGCCACTGTCATGGGTTGCCGCCAGTCTCCAGTAGACTCATTACCATTTGTCTGAGAGCAGCCCCTTTCAACATCACCATCATCCAGGTCTATGTCTCAACATCAGACTATGACGACAGCGAAGTCGAGGATTACTATGAACATCTACAGGCTGGCCTTGACCAAGTGCCGAAGAAGGACATGGTTATAGTGCAAGGCAACTGGAATCCCAAGGTTGGCCAAGATTCTTACCTTAACTGGGGAGACACATGTGGACTCCACTGCAACAACGAGACAAATGAGAGAGGTCTGAGACTCTTGGAGTTTGCCAGATACAACAATCTGATACTGATACGCTTGGTCTCCCCCCAAAAAATCCAGACGATGAACATGGTACAGTCCCAGCGGGGAGCATCACAACCAGATTGACTACATCATGGTCAAGACACACTTCAGATCAAGCAACAACGTTGGCAGGACACGCACTTTTCCAAGAGGAGACATTGGAAGTGACAACGATCTCGTGATGATGTCCTTCCGGCTCCACTTGAAGAGAGTAAACACAGAAAGTGCACCAGATTGAAGTTCGTCCTGGACAAACTACAAGACCGGAGGTGGCAGAAATATTACCATTACTTGTTTTGGGAGCTGGTGAAGTAGATGTCAACGCCATGACCACCACTTTCAACTCAGCTGTAACAGATGCCACCACTGAGATCCTTGGCAAACACCGCCCAAAGAAGAAACCGTGGATCACACCTGAACTTTTAAACCTGTGTGACAAATGAAGAGAGATTTAATTAAAACAAACAAACAAACAAACAAAACAAAACAAAAACACTTCACAGGGAGCTGAAGATGCCTACCGAAAAATCAACAATGACATCCGAAAAGGCATGCGCACAGCAAAGGAGAACTGGATAGAAGAGCAATGGCATGATATAGAGAACAGTCTGAACAAGAACAACAACAAGGCCTGCGAGACTGTGAAGCGGTTCACAAGTGTTAAACAGCCCAAGGTCTCCACGATCCAAAGAAAGTCTGGCATATGCCTTACAGAAGAACAAGAAGTCTTGGATAGATGGACCGAGTACTGCTCTGGCCTTTAAAGCCACACACCAAACGGAGACCTATCAGTTCTAGCATGTCCCCAGAACAGAGAAGAGGAAGAAAGCCTTCATATTCTCCTAGAAGAAGTTGAGGCAGCAGTGCAATCACTGAAGAAAAAGGAAGTCAGCGGGAGTGGACAACATACCCGCAAAATTGCTTCAAGAAGGAGGAGAAGCGATGATTGACGCCCTCCCATTATTTGTAACAAAATCTGGCAGAGTGGGGAGTGGCCGCACCATGGACTCAGTCTCTTGTCATCACTCTTCCCAAAAATGGTAACCTTCAGGAGTGTGAAAATTACTGCACCATCAGTCTCATCAGCCATCCAAGCAAGGTCTTCCTGAATACTCAACAGGTTGAAACCCCAAGCTGAACAAATCATAGCTGAAGAACAAGCAGGATTCAGGGCAGGGTGAAGTATCACTGAACAGATTTTCAGAATAATCTGCGAGATACCCACAGCACCAACAACATCTATATCATGTGTTTGTAGACTTCAAGAAAGCATTTGACCGAGTCTGGCATACAGCTCTGTGGGCAATCATGAAAGTGTACAACATCAGCCCTAAAATTATTGAAGCCATCAAAAGCCTGCATGACAAGGATACCAGTGATAGTCCTCAACAACAACGCCATCGGAAACTGTTTCAGAACAATAATCGGTGTGCGTCAAGGATGCCTACTCTCTCCAACGCTCTTCAACATCTCATTAGAGCGCATCATGTCAGAAGCCTTTGCAGATCACGAAGGCACAGTCAGCAGCATAGGGAGTAAAACAAACTCCAACCTCCGTTTTGTGGATGACATTGATGGATTGGCTGGAGAGGAACAAGAACTTGAACAGCCGGTACAGAGGATGGACACCACACCTCTAGAGCCTATGGAATGGAAATAAGTGCAGAGAAGACCAAAATGATGATCAACAACACCAATGGCATCAACATGGACATCAAAGTCCAAGGCCAATCCCTCAAAACAGTGCTTAGATTCAAATATTTTGGAGCCATTGTATCAGGCAATGGGGTCCCGACATGAAGTCTTCTCCAGGATCGCACAAATAACTGCTGCCCTGACAAGATTGAAGCCCATTTGGAAAGAGGACCATCAGTCTACATTCCAAGGTAAGTCTTCTGCGCTCTCTTGTAATCTCCATCTTCCTATACGCTTCCAAAACATGGACCCTCACAGCAGATCTAATCTACAACGTAGAATACAAAGCATGGAGATGATGTTCTACAGAAGACTTCTGGATATTTCTTATAACAAGCACAACACCAACAACGAAGCTATTGTTCAACACGATGAAATGCTCACAATGGTGAAGAAACGTAAACTCCGATGATATGGCCACGTCACTAGAGCATCAGGCCTTGCAAAGACCATCCTGCAAGGCACGGTGTGAGAAGGCAGAAGAAGAAGGAGGCAGAAAAAGAGGTGGGAGGACAACATTCGAGAATGGACTGGTTTGACACTGAGCGAAGCCATGAGGGTTGCTGAGGACAGAGAAAGGAGTACGCTGGTTAAACAATCATCTGTGGTGCCCCAACGACCTTCGATTTAAGGGATAGGATAGTATAGGAATCGTTATGTTCTTTAAACCTATCTATACATTTGATATGACCTCTATTAGTCAAATTCTTTAAACTTATCTATACATCTTGAATGATTTGAATTCAGCGAATGTTATGCTAACTGGTAGAGCATTCCAATTCCCCACCACCCTATTTGTATATTAATACTTTCCAATAATTGCTTCAGTGTAATTAACTACCAACATATCCGGCTGATTTTTAGTTTGGTTGTTTTTACGCTGAAATTCATCTTGAAAATTGACTTCATCTATATTCACAACTTTCCGGCACCTCTCATAAAAACTCGTGGGTATCGCCATTATAAATTATAACGAGGTTAGAATGAAACCAAGTTCCGGTCTGGCTTGTTTTGCTTTTATCAAAGCTTGAAGCGTGACTTTTAAATATGGCAAATTGCCGAAAACGACGATTGTTAGAGCCAGAAAACGAGTGGGATAAGTATAAAAACGGTGGAGGAAGTACATGCTCAGTGAAAGGATGCAAAAAACAATCGTAGAGGCCTGTATTTGTGGCGACTTCGGAGGTGCGTCGATCATCGACAGAAAGTGAAACAGGACCTGAAGACTCTTGTAGTTTTCCATAGCTTCGCCGTCGCAACCTTCACAAAACACGAAGTAGTTGACTATGTTAGGCGAGCGTTGTGGCCAAGTGGGCTAAGGCGGGACTAACTTGCCTTGTCCACAAGCCAGAAACCAATGGCGCCTGACAGGTGTGGGTTCGAGCCAGCATCTGGGCGTTATGTTTTTCCGAATATTTTTCAAAAATTCACAAATAATGTTAGGTAGGTAGGGTTTAGGCGCGCCACTGGCGATAGAAAGGGATAATAAACTGCAGCAAAAAAAAAAAAAAAGTGAGGGTACGATACTGGTGGCCAGTGACACATGTTATTATTCTTGAATATTTGGAAATAACTCACTAAAACACGCGGAGAAAGAAACCGGAAGTAATTCATTGAGGGGATTCCCGTTGGTGCATAGGATAGCAGAAAAGTGTGAATATTTCTGACTAGTATGCGGGCTGGGCTATCCACAGTAAGACGAAGCGAGGCTTTAGTGAGTCTGGGAGCGCTCGCGACATAATCCCTGCTGTGAACAAGATTACGCTGTACACTGGAAGGAATCACTGGGATAAAAATAAACTAAATTTATTCCAAAGCGTTTAAAATTTTAAATCAGAAATCTTCAACAGAAAGAAACGCATTAAGCCACAGAGAGTGTGTGTGTGTGAGAGAGAGAGAGAGAGAGAGAGAGAGAGAGAGAGAGAGAGAGAGAGAGAGCGCATTAAGCCACAGAGAGAGAGAGAGCATTAAGCCACAGAGAGAGAGAGAGCATTAAGCCACAGAGAGAGAGAGAGAGAGAGAGAGAGAGAGAGAGAGAGAGAGAGAGAAAGAGAGAGAGAGAAAGAGAGAGAGAGCATTAAGCCAGAGAGAGAGAGAGAGAGAGCATTAAGCCACAGAGAGAGAGAGAGAGAGAGAGAGAGAGAGAGAGAGAGAGAGAGAGAGAGAGAGAGAGAAAGAGAGAGAGAGAGAGAGAGAGAGAGAGAGAGAGAGAGAGAGAGAGATCGTAACAGGTGCGTACAGAGCTTAGCACAAGTGACAGAAATCTAATTCTTTACCAGTGTCAGAAAACGATACTATAGCATACTATAACCGTACTATACGCTAGCATTTCAAATGGCTTGTTGGGTTGCAAGACCTTCGTTTATCTGATCATTTCATCAGGTCTGCTCCCACCCCAACCGAACCCAAACCTTTGCAGTCGTTGACTGAAAAGGTCAAAAGTATAACATTCAGAGGAGCGGAACGAGAACAGAGAGACAAGACAGAGAGAGAGAGAGAGAGAGAGAGAGAGAGAGAGAGAGAGAGAGAGAGAGAGAGAGAGTTGGTGGAAAGGGGGGTTCTGATCTCCGGTTATGACAGTTCCGGTTTCGCGCACCAGCGGAATTACTGGCTATATATAGTCAGGTGGTTAAAACTAGCCACCAGTGGGGCCGGGTAGCTCAGTTGGTAGAGCGTCTTACTAGTAACCGAAAGGTACCTGGTTCGAATCCCGGATTGGCCTATTTTCCCCTTACCATCAACTGGTTCGCTGGTGTCAGAATAATTTGACCAGTAGTCGCCATTTATCCTTCGGTGTCGTGTGACTATAATCTACAGTTACTAGCCATACCATCGAGAGTTGTGGCTGAGTGGTCTAAGGGACTAACTTGCCCTGTCCACAGGCTAGGAACCAATGTACTTGACAGGTGTGGGATCGATCAAGCATAGTTAGTTAGTTATTAATTGCTTACAGGATCCAGCGGACTGCAAAGAGCCAAATCAGGACCACAAAATCAAGACAACTTCGCTGAAAAAGAACTCACCCTTGATCCGCATAAAAGATCTGCCGAAACAACCCTAGTGGTAACACCGGAGGCACTCCACCAGCTGATCACTTTATAATAAAAACATCCCACGCAGGGGACGCTGAGGCTATACTCTAATTTATCGAACCCTCGTTTACAAAAACAAAATAGAATACCAACATCATTATAAATTATCAACAAAACACATACATATAAAATGCCTACATTGCCAAATAATAACATCATATGAAGCCCCAGAGACTATTTGGCAGAAAGCATCCAATATTCCCAAGCTGATCCAACAGACCTCTCACACAAATGAGGAGTTTTGTTTCGGAAGGGTTTTCTAGAAAAAAAAGTAGTAGATTGATAGAACAGAGTAGGAATGAGAAAGAACAAAGGAGAAAGACAGCGACAGTGGGAATGTAAAGAACTAAATTTCCAGAAAGTGAGGATACTATTTGAGGGGCCGGGTAGCTCAGTTGGTAACCGAAAGGTACCTGGTTCGAATCCCGGATTGGCCAATGTGTGACCATATTATTTTCTTCTTACCATCAACTGGTTCGCTGGTGTCAGAATAATGTGACCAGTAGTCGCTTATACGCTCCGGTGTCGTGTGACTATAATCTACAATTACCTTACCTTTATACTATTTGTACTGAAACCCCGCTTCCCCACGGGTGGGGAGTGGAGAGGGAAAGGGAGAGAGATCGGTCCAGCATCTTGGCGTTATGTTTCTCCGAATAGTATTTACTTTCGACTCGGGCAACGTCACAGGGCTTTTCACCAGGTACTTCGGTTGTCTACCCAGCAAAATTTCAAAAACACCAGTAACTTGCTTTCCTTGGGGAGGCGGCCCAGAATTTCCCGATAAAAAGGGACAATAAAGTGTCAAAGGTATTACAAAAATGTATAATAAGTAACATCATAAATGTGTTAAGTAAAGATTTGCCTTTGATATTAAGTTTATCTTCAGTTTAAGACAATTTTCATATTGACAATTTCAGCTTCTTTATGATGTTCATAGATCGAAGAAACTTTCATGGGCGTAACATCGACGGTTAAACAGGCTGGTGCATGCTGCTTCTTCTCCTTCTTCCAAAGAAATGTAACCTATAACAAAATATCCCCCGCAATATGAATGAATGAACATTAAGGTTTAACGTCTAGCCCCACCACTGGCGATATGGCAGACGGAGATAACCATCCCAGGGAACACTGAACATTAAGGTTTAACGTCTAGCCCCACCACTGGCGATATGGCAGACGGAGATAACCCCAGGAAACGGAGATAACCGTCCCAGGGAACAATGAACATTAAGGTTTAACGTCTAGCCCCACCACTGGCGATATGGCAGACGGAGATAACCCCAGGAAACGGAGATAACCGTCCCAGGGAACAATGAACATTAAGGTTTAACGTCTAGCCCCACCACTGGCGATATGGCAGACGGAGATAACCATCCCAGGGAACACTGAACATTAAGGTTTAACGTCTAGCCCCACCACTGGCGATATGGCAGACGGAGATAACCGTCCCAGGGAACACTGAACATTAAGGTTTAACGTCTAGCCCCACCACTGGCGATATGGCAGACGGAGATAACCATCCCAGGGAACACTGAACATTAAGGTTTAACGTCTAGCCCCACCACTGGCGATATGGCAGACGGAGATAACCGTCCCAGGGAACACTGAACATTAAGGTTTAACGTCTAGCCCCACCACTGGCGATATGGCAGACGGAGATAACCATCCCAGGGAACACTGAACATTAAGGTTTAACGTCTAGCCCCACCACTGGCGATATGGCAGACGGAGATAACCATCCCAGGGAACACTGAACATTAAGGTTTAACGTCTAGCCCCACCACTGGCGATATGGCAGACGGAGATAACCGTCCCAGGGAACACTGAACCAATCCTACTGCTAAAGTGGACAGTGAAAAATTTCGCCCACCCCGGGATTCAAACCTGGGTCATCGGTATGCCAGGCGACCGCTCTACCACTTGAGCTACGGCGGTGGGACGTCCACGCAATATACTACTTACTAGTCTAGTACCGTGGGTGAAGTTAGTTCAGGTCTGGTAGTTCGTGCTATTTTATGGAATAGAAATAAGTGCAGAGAAGACCAAAATGATGACCAACAACACCAATGGCATCAACACGGACATCAAAGTCCAAGGCCAATCCCTCAACACAGTGCATAGCTTCAAATATTTAGGAGCCATTGTATCAGACAATGGGTCCCGACAGGAGGTCCTCTCCAGGATCGCACAAACAACTGCTGCCCTGACAAGGTTGAAGCCCATTTGGAAAGACAGGACCATCAGTCTACATTCCAAAGTAAGACTGCTGCGCTCCCTTGTCATCTCCATCTTCCTATATGCTTGCGAAGCATGGACCCTCACAGCAGATCTCCAACGAAGAATACAAAGCATGGAGATGAGGTGCTACAGAAGACTTCTGGGCATTTCCTATACCCAACACATCACCAACGACGAAGTTCGACAAACCATCACACAAGCCATTGGACAACACAATGACCTGCTCACAATGGTGAAGAAACAGAAAATCCGATGGTATGGCCACGTCACCAGATTATCAGGCCTTGCAAAGACTATTCTGCAAGGCACAGTGCAAGGAGGTAGAAGAAGAGGGAAACCGAAAAAGAGGTGGGAGGACAACATTCGAGAATGGACTGGTTTGACACTGAGCGAAGCCATCAGGGCTGCTGAGGACAGAGAAAGATGGAGTATGCTGGTTAAACGATCATCTGTGGTGCCCATACGACCTCCGGGTTACGGGACAGGATAGGATTAGGATAGGATAGGATCGTTCGTGCTAGGCTAGAAGTGTTCTGGTTTCAAAAGAAAGGCAACCGCTCCCATCACAAGTGTCAACCAAGCGTCAAGCCCAGCTGTTATTCAACCTAGGGTCACTCACTACCTTTCTCATACAGATATTCGGACATGATAGGAGAAAATATGAAGACTTTTTGGAGGTTGATGTTAAACTTTGTCACTGTGTGTCACTCAACGTGGACAAATTGGTGGCCAGTCTAGCGAATAAACCTCCTGGTCGTAAAAGTCAAAGTTTCCTTCCTTGTCCCCTGTTCGTAGCGTGGCTAATTCTACCTTTATCATAGGCCTAGTAGGCAAGGTATATACATAGTAGTTACAGTAGGCATGCTTAGTGCTCCAGCTACCTGAGCTATTTCTATTGTCATAACATCATGAATTATTCATTTAACGCTTCTGTAACCCCAATGGCTTATGCCAGAATAACATATGGCAGTTGGCATATATAAAATAGCATTTATGACCTCAAGACTACAGAAAATAAAAGTTACATTTGAGTCTCCATGAAATGCCACTAATAATAATAATAATAATAATAATAATAATAATAATAATAATAATAATAAAATCATATATCCGGCTCACAACGCGGCGATCTGTACCCACTCACATGTTCCACCCTCACACACACACACAACAAACACACATCTATCACTCAAACATGTGGTGTAAAGGCAGGGAGATCGTTATTAGAAGACGGAAAGGAAATCTATTTTTTATTTTTTTTAATTGACTGCATCCAATAGCATTATTGAAGGGAGGGAGGAAACCGGAGTACCTGAATAGTCTGGTACCTAAGTCACACAAGTTCGCCGCCCTTTGCGGGAATGGACCCCGCGACCTTCGGCATAGGAAAACGGCGTCTAAGCCACTGCTCCACGAGGCCAACCATGACTACTTTATTTCCGTTGTGACTGACTTATTCATAGCCACAGTTATGCGCTTAGCTCATTCATTTTTATCTTTTTCACTTTTTCCGTCCTGAATGGTTTGCATACTTTATTGTCTCTTACAAAATATTCGTTTGTAATCTTTTGGAATAGTAATTACAATATTTACATGTATGTGTTGAAGTTGTTCCTGTTCGCTAGACACATTTCTTATCTTATCTTATCCTATCCTATCCCGTAACTCGAAGGTCGTTGGGGCACCACAGATGATCGTTTAAACAGCGTACTCCATCCTTCTCTGTCCTCAGCAACCCTCATGGCCTCGCTCAGTGTCAAAGCCAGTCGTGTTGTCCTCCCACCTCTTTTTCTGTCTTCCTCTTCTTCTGCCTTCTTGCACCGTGCCTTGCAGGATGGTCTTTGCAAGGCCTGATGTAGAGACATTTACTTGTTGTAATGTATCAAAGGATTAAGCGTTGCTTTTGTGTGCCATTATGTTCTCCATGTGTTGTTTGCTCGTCTCCTCAATAATAATAACATTCTGTTTAAATCAAAGAACTAGTGCAGTTAATATCAAACGTTTCAAGGCCAGCGCAAATTTTTGGTCTTTATCGGGCAATTGTATTGTTTTGTGGCTGTTATTGTATTGTATTATGTTGTGTAATATATTCTAGACTTGTTGATATTTAAAATACAAGAAGACGCGACAGCGGGATGAACACAAAAGGAGATACAACACGGCGGATTAAAAACTAGTTCTGTATAGATGCATTTTCCTAAAAAGCTTGTCACCAGTTACAAGCCAGCTCGAACAAATATCAGAAAGAATACTTGGTCCAAAGCCCTCACTCCCTCTCTGTCTCTCTCTCTCTCATTAACATTGTAACAGCCACGCTTAGATAGATATATTTAAAACATCTCTGTCATATTCTGGCCCAAGTATGTGGAATTCTCAACCACAAGAGATCAAGGAAAGTAAATCATTAACATTGTTTAAAATTAGACTTCACAAATTTCTATTTTCCCTTGCTCCTAATATTTAAGATGATTGTATATACTTTGTTCTTTCTTATCTTGCGACAGTTTAATTTGTTCATGTGTAAATTAGCTTGTGTATGTGTGTGGTTGTAGTGAAGGGGTGGGGAGAGTGGGAGTAGGAAAGGGGTATTGGAGGAAGGTGGGGGGAGGGAGTATGTGTATTTCGGTACATTAATTTCCTTAGTAATTTTTTTAAATTCTTACCATTGTTAGGGTTTGTGTTAGTTTAAAATCAATTTTATGTTAAATTATTTAGTTTTTTCTGAATTTTTATTTTTATTTTACAATTTTATTAAAGACTAGATGTAAGACAGGTCCATAGGACCTAATGCTATTATCCTATTAAAGGTCTTCGACTTTTTTTTTTCTCTCTCTCTCTGTCTCTCTCTCTCTCTGTCTCTCCTCTCTGAATATTAATGTTTATACTTTAGGTCCAGCGGATTCCACATTCTGAGTCAAGGATACAATATCAAACGCTATACAGACATGTTTTGTTGAGGTTCTCAGTTGTATAACGGAGGGACGAGATGATGGAGGAAATATTAGCACACTGGGTTCAAGGCCGTTCTGTATGCTTCTAAAACATAAATTCCATATATGAAATGTTTTCGCTTTTTATCCGAAACTCGAAGTCAGAAGTGAAGATAATACACGGCCTTCACGCTTGGCAGTATTTGTGTGTACAAAGTCAAAGTGAAAAGGTTTTGTGATGGTAGCGGGCACTGAATATGAAACGTGAAGGGCTGTAGCGAAATGAATAGTCTCCAGAGCCCCCATCCATTTTCCATTCTTATACACTAAATCAATAGTCAACATGACTTGCTTCTGCTGCTGTACAACCTCCATCCCCATCCATCTCTATCTCTCTGGACTCTATAAACAATCTCTCTCTCTCTCTCTCTTTATCTCTCTCTCTCTCTCTCTCACCCTATTCGCCTCCCTCTTTTTCTCTCTTCCCTAATTTCCCCATCGCCATTTTCTCTCTCTCTTCTCTAATCACCTATCTTACCCTCCCTTCCCTCCCCCTTTCTGTCGTCCACTTCGGTCTCTTCACCCATCCACTCTCTCCTGTACATCTCTCTCTTCTCCTCCATCTCTCCTCCCTTTTCTCCCCAGCCCTTCGTACTCTGCAAATAGAGAGAGAGAGAGAGAGAGAGAGAGAGAGAGGGATGAAGGATGAGAGGGTGGAAGAAGTGTGTGTGGGTGTGTATGTAAAAACCAGTTAAAAAATAGGGAAAAAGTGTGTGGGGATGAGAAGAGGGGTTGTATATCAACCAGATTTACGAAAGTTTACAGTATTGAAATTGAACTACACCGTGAGACTGCAGGAGGGGGGGGGGAGGCTTGAGAGAAGTACCAGACTACATTAAGATAAAGGGTGTTGGGATAGTGGATGGTGGGCGAGGGGGTGGAGGTAGGATGGGGGCTGTGAGAAAGTGACGTAACAACTCAAACTCAGTAGATGCGGTTTTGAGACGAATTAAGTGACACCGAGGTTGGAAGAGAGAAAAGTATCCAAACTCACCAAACTCAAACAGAATGACATAAAAAAAAAAAAAAAAAAAAAAAAAAAAAAGAGTGCACAAAGATAGACACACAATGATGTGGAGAAAAATAGGAAAATGCAATCGTTGTGTAAACTGAAATACAAAAATAGAACGACATGGAGAGAGAGATTCCTCGTCACTGTCTTGTATGTGCGTACTGAATCACGGATACGAAGTAGGCAAGCAGCCTTCTTTGAATGTTGCCACTTATCAGCGAGACTACTACATTCAAAAGTTGAAGGATTGTTATTTTTGTTGTTGGCGAGCTGCCTTAAAATAAAGGAGACAAAAGATTAGGTTGTCCACCCTCGCAAGCAGCCACTCTTCCCTGACTAATAATAACGTTATCATGTTACATACTATGACAGGGGGACGAAAGGAGGGGGGGGGGGATGCCACTGAATCTGAAAGCTGCTAAAGATATTTTTGATTCCAGGCGAGTTTTTACTTTCATCAGAGAGTGAGTGAGAGAGAGAGAGAGAGAGAGAGAGAGAGAGAGAGAGAGAGAGAGACAGACAGACAGACAGACAGACAGACAGAGGAGAGAGAGAGAGAGAGCGCTATGATACCAACACTATTCTTACAGCGAAGACAAAACGTTTATGCAGAACTCAAGTAGTATGTGTCTGGCCTATAGAGAGGAACTGGAGTTCATTAATAACATTTTGGATATAATCCTTATTAGAGATTGTCCTCCGTGGAATGAGAGCATGCTAGCAAAGATCTATTCTAATACTGCGGTTTCTACTAGCTGTAATGGTAGGATGTAGTGACAGTGACTATGGGAGTGGGTAGAGTTGTAAAGGTAAGATGTATGTAGTGACAGTGACTATGGGAGAGGTGAGAGTTGTAGTGGTAGGATGTAGTGACAGTGACTATGGGAGAGGTGAGAGTTGTAGTGGTAGGATGTATGTAGTGACAGTGACGATAAGAGAGGAATACATGCAGGGTGGTCCAATAATAACTCCTTATTGAACATTGCTTATAACCTTACTAAATATCAATGAGTTCATTGCAATTTTACTACAACTATCCTATCGTATCCCGTAACTCGAAGTTCGTTGAGGCACCACAGAGGATCGTTTAACCAGCGTACTCCATCTTTTTCTATCCTCAGCAATCCTCATGGCTTCGTTCTGTGTCATGCCACTCCATTCTCGAATGTAGTCCTCCCACCTCTTTTTCAGTCTCCCTGCACCGTGCCTTGCAGGATGGTCTTTGCAAGGTCTGATGCTCTGGTGACGTGGATTCTCCCCCTATACGGGTCACAATACTTTTGCATCAGGCAAATTCAGCACTGTTTACAGCAGTTCTAAGCAATTCTTAACAGCAGATACGCTTTAACCACCTTGTACTTTCCAACATCGTCAAACTGTACTAAATAAACTGTGAGGTCGATAACATAAAGCATGGAAAGCAGTGTTGTCAACTACAGGAAGCAACAGTGATAAACTCTTGGACTCCACATTCACTCTGTCGTTTAATATTACATCGAAGATTTTTCTTTAGTGTTAGTTTGTTATACATAAGGATGGGTTACTTCAAAGAAATGATCTACCTCCAACACCTTCCGTTCCACCCCCTTTCCCGAACAAATAACGTTTCTTCCTTTACCTTTTCAGTCAATGTCTGTATTCTGTTACCCCTTGCGTCCTCAAGTTACCCTGCGTCTCAGCACTCTACCCCTGCGTCCATCCCCCCCCCCCTACCCCCCCCCCCAAAAAAAAAAAAATAGTTTGTACCAACAGCTGGCTAACTAGCGTCTCGTTTGAAGTTTGACAACGTAAAGTTACAAAGCAATAACTAAGAGCTATAGTGTAGCTTTGCAGTGCAGACAAAGACAAGGACGAATAATATGTTACCTATGAGGGCAACCAAAGTTAACATCAAACCCATAGGCCAGTTGTATACTAGTGGTGTACAACACACCAAAACCTGGGCTAGTTGAAGCTATCATTCACGTTGGAAGAATGTGTGTGTGTGTGTGTGAGAGAGAGAGAGAGAGAGAGAGAGAGAGAGAGAGAGAGAGAGAGACAGAGGCACAGACGGAATATTTATGTTTAATGTATTTATTCAGTTTAGCAGAGTGTTACGTTGAAACGCGCATGATGGTGCGTGTGAAATGTGCACGATATTATGTGTGAAGCGCGCGCGATAGATCTGTTCGTTTTATTTTGCAAAGCATGCAATAATAGAGTGTATTTACCTTTGATTTGAGTTTGCGTGGTTGTTAGAAGAGGTTTTGTATAACGTTGATAATTTTCGTTAGTCAATAATATTGGAGAATTCTCTAGATCTGCTTGTTTACTATCGATCGAAGTTTCGAGATATTTGAGAACATTCTTTTGACAGAAAGAAAGGTTGTATGACGTAAAACAGTGATGATGAAATTAATTCTGATTGGTTGAGGTGTGTCACGGGGGGGGTTTTCTCGCTCTTTCTGGAGTTTAGAGAGACTGTATATATATAGTGCCGCACTGTTGATAGTGTTGATAGTTGAGTTGAGAATTGTATGCAGATGTTGATGTGTGCTGAATAAAAGTGGAAAATTTCATACGAAGACTC
The DNA here is from genome assembly GCA_036898135.1 of Oncomelania hupensis. NCBI lineage: Eukaryota > Metazoa > Mollusca > Gastropoda > Littorinimorpha > Pomatiopsidae > Oncomelania > Oncomelania hupensis. The sequence continues at coordinate 72,677,204 of CM072517.1, forward strand.
AGTGACTTGTATGCTGATTGAACGGGTTACGTGGATAATCGAATCCGAGCTTACACTCATCAGGAGCATTCACGCATTGGGGCTGAATCTACTACTGATTGAAAACACCACCATCAAACGGAGTGTAACAGAGAGAGAGAGAGAGAGGAGAGAGAGAGAGAGAGAGAGAGAGAGAGAGAGAGAGAGAGAGAGAGAGAGAGAGAGAGAGAGAGAGAGAGATAATTTACACACAAAGCTATCCGTCTCTTTCTTCCTCTCTTGCCACACCCACAAACAAGTTTATATAATATTTAATTATAATACAAAATATAAAACGAGTGAAGTATTTCAAAACTGACTTCCTGAACAGAAAATACAACAGCTCAAAATGTATTTTAAAAATAGGATTAAAAAACAACAACAAAAACAAACATGATACCACTGTCCATATGCACGCAAAAGAAAAAGGACGATCTAAGTTGATAGTGCAACGTTTACATTATACACCGACACGCATATTGAAGAAAGAAGGGAGAAGTTGAAACCCCTGATTCGCCTCAGTCAGTCCACAGGCCCCATAATTAACAGACTCATTGAAGTCAAACACTTTTATCTCCATATTAAACTCATAGCTAAAGTGTGATAATATTGTAGGACACTTCAAAGCTTTTATCAAAGGCGGAGAAGTGGCTCTTAGATTCCAGCGCCTTTGATCTCCGTTTCAAACTTTGATAACTTGTACTTCGAGTGGCTTGGTCACCTTTGCAACGGCTGATATCGGAGAATGTTGCCCGCACTCCCGTTAATGTAAACTACTTTTTTTTTCTGTTTAATATAATATTGTTTTTAATATCAAATGCCTCCTTTCAAGTTCACTTGCTGTATACTACTGCTTGTGTTCTTCTTTCTCTTCGTAATATTCTGTTTTATAGTGCCTTATTTTTCAATATGCTGCCCGTCAGGACTTTCCTTTCCTATCCTATTCTAACTCCAAAGTCTTTGGAGCACCACAGATGAGCGTTTAACCAGCGTACTCCTTTCTGTGTCCTCAGCAACCCTCATGGCTTCGCTCAGTGCCAAGCCAGTCCATTCTCGAATGTTGTCCTCCCACCTCTTTTTCTGTCTCCCTCTTTTTCTGCCTCCTTGCACCGTGCCTTGCAGGTCGGTCTTTGCATGGCTTGATGGTCTGGAGTTTCCGTTTCTTCACCACAGTGAACATGTCATCGTGTTGTCCAAAGGCTTATGTGATGGTCTGTCGGACTTAGTCGTTGGTGAGTCCGCTGGACCTAATTAAAGCAATAACCATGTAATGTAACGTTGGTGCCAGAAGTAGCATCTCATGTCCATGCTTTGTATTCTTCGTTGTAGGTCTGCTGATCAAGACTTTATAGACTATCTTTCGTTTCTCCTTCAAAATGTTTTTTTTAATAAGGCATTATTATATTTGGCAGTGTTGCCAGAACTTCTCTTATGAGCTGACATCGTGTACACTATATATTTTTCCTCTCCGTAATATTGTGTTTAATAATAAGGCCTTGTGTTTATTTGGTAGTGCGGCCAGTACTTGTTATCCCTCATTTTAATAAAAGGCATATTGAGGTCTGAGATGTTATTTTTCCTGACGTCTCTCAACTGGAACATTTCCACTAGTTTATTCACTTCGTAAAAGTGTGTCCAGAACTTGTAAAATTTGTCCTCTTGTTTCAATTCAATATTGTGTGTGTGTTGGGGGTGGAGTGGAGGGGGGGGTGCGTGTGTATGTATGTATGTTTGTGCGTGTGGGTATGCGTGTATGTGTATACGTATGTGTGTCCGTGCTTTTAAAAAAAAAACTTAACGTCTTTACTTTGTTTTCAAACACCGCTTTTCTTATTAAAACTAACAAACTCACAAAATGCAGAAACAAAAAAAATTCTTAGTCTTAGATGTTTTTGTTAACCTTCTGTTGGCTAATTATTCTGTATATAATCTGTATATTTATTAAGTCAGGGCTTTCACCACCACCACCACCACCACCTTTTTTTCCCCTTCCCCGGCCACTTCCCCCTCTCTTCTCCCCTCCCCTCCCCTAGATCTTTTCAATAATAAAGAAGACTGATATACGGTCAATAGCTTTGAAGTTGACATCAAATTCTCACAAGTTTCCGTGTTTGTTAATAAAAGATAATGACACATTTTGTAGCCATACACATACATTAAACCTGAACTAAAAGTTTTTTTTCAATTCCTGCACTTATCTATGTGGCATGGGTACCGACAAGAAATATGCCGTGAAAGGAACTAGGCATACTTCTTTATCAGTGTCTACAGATATTACTACTCCCTTTGATCTGATTGAAGTTTTCATGAACCCTACCTCTATAGGCAGAAACCCTATTGCTAGTGTAAGTTCATGTTAGCGGTCCTTTTTACTGTTACAAGTGTTGAATGCAATGGTGAACCACAGAAGAACCATAAGGTTTTGTTGGAGTTATACACAGTGGTTAAAAAGTAAATCCATATTGCCAATGGCCGATAACTTAGTAACCAGTGCAGCATTTGCATGAAACAACCCCGTATTGTGATCCTCACAGTGGCACAAGTTTATTGCTGATGTCTGATTTCCTCTCAATGTGACCAGGCCAGCCTATACTGGGCCGTCACATGACACTCAAAGCGCTTAAAGCATCAAGACGCACAATGCACAGAAACGCTAAACGCTACATAATACCAATAGTAAACACACAATCACTGTAATGATGAACGAGATAAACGACATACAACACTTCACGCAGGTAAAAATAAAATGAAAATTTAAATAATAATAATATAATAATAATAATAATAATAATAATAATAATAATAATAAAATAATAATAATAATAATAATAATAATAATAATAATATAATGAATAAGATAAACATGTAGTACACTCCACTCAGGTCAAAGTAAAATATAAGCACTAAGAATAAATATGAAGTGAACTATGGCTGTAGTAAACACCACACCTGTTGGTATGATGGTAGTAAACATTACAACTGTTGGTATGATGGTAGTGAACATTTACAACCTGTTGGTATGGCTGTAGTAAACATTACACATTACACTTGTTGGTAAGACTAGTACATCTTAGTATGGCTGTAGTAAACATTACACCTGTTGGTATGCTATAGTAACCATTACACCTGTTGGTATGGCTGTAATAAACATTACACATTACACTGTTGGTAAGATAGTACACCTATTAGTATGACTGTAGTAAACATTACACCTGTTAGTATGCTATAGTAAACATTACATCTGTTGGTATGGCTATAGTAAAATGTTACACATGAGGCCTGTTGGTAAGACTAGTTGCACTATTAGTATGGCTGTAGTAAACATTACACTGTCGGTATGCTGTAGTAAACATTACATCTGTCAGTCGTAGGCTGTAGTAAACATTACATCTGTCAGTATGCTGTTTTAAACATTACACTGTTGGTATGGCTATAGTAAAACGTTATATACTATCATTACTATAGTAATAACGTCAGACTATGGCCAGTAAGCAGGCCTATGTTAAGGTAGT
>CM072517.1:72681233-72698733 GCA_036898135.1 Oncomelania hupensis
GTCAGTGATGACGATCTTTTATTCGATTGGTGGCAGTGCGTCATTTCTACGGTATTCGAAATTCTTCCGGAAGAGAGAGAGGTTATTTAATCGTGTGCCGTGTTGTTGTTGATAGTAAAGTCGTTGATAGAGAGTTGCTGTGAAAGTTGTTGAGTTGAGTTGAGAATTGTATGCAGTTGTTGGTGTGTGCTGAATAAAAGTGGAAAACTTCATACGTCGACTTTGTGACTTGTATGCTGCTTGAGCGGGCTGCGTGGATAAACGAATCTGAGTTACACCCTATCAGGAATTCAAGCATCGGGGCTGAATCAGATACTGATAGAAAACACCAACATCGAACTGAGTGTAACATTTTGGGGGTCAAGCCGCGATTCACGCCATAGCCAAGGGTTCAACTGCTACGACAAGCGAGTCAACGTTACGAGAGGCAGTCATCGAGGGTAGCCGCCAACGAGTTGCGTCGAGAGGGGCCAACATACTGGGACTACATCACCGATAGGTTCGGGTTGACTGCAAGGGCGTGTAGTCGCCGAAGAGTTGCTTCGTGAGCGAACAACAGAGCGGGACTACGTGGCTGCCGCAGGACTACGTCGAGGGACAGTCTCGGAGCTACATCGCCAGTATTAGAGAGAGCGACGAGCGGACGTCGCGTCTACTTCAGCACAGGAGCGTATACATCAACACCAGCGTGGTGCAGCGTCGCATACGACGAGGACAGCGGGGCCTGCGTCAACGAAGGCGACTAGTGACAAGCATCAGCGCTACTGCAGAAAGCGTGCTGTTCTAGAACAGTCTAGAAAGGTACAGCACAGTCAAGAACTTTCTAGAAGAAGAACCTTCCAGAAAAGAACTTTCTAGAAAAAGAACTCTCCAGTCAAGAACTTTCCAGAAAAGAACTTTCCAGAAAAGCATCAAGATGGCTGACTTCTGGCAGAAAGGGATTGCACTGAATCTGAAAGGCAAGCAGCTGACGGAGTACGTCAAATCCCAGGAGAGAATACAAGAACGAGAATTAGAAGAGCAGCGTCGCCGTGAAGAAAGAGAATTAGAGGAGCAGCGACGCCGAGAAGAAAAGGACGAACAGCGTCGCCGAGAAGAAAGAGAAGACCGGCGTCAAGAAAGAGAATTAGAGGAACAGCGTCGGCGTGACGAGATGGAAGAGAGACGATTAGAAGCTGAGCGTCAATACCAGCTAGAGTTGGCGCGTATCCAAAACAATCAGCATGCGCCACAAGTTATCAGTGACTTCAAGGCTCCAAAATTGCCAGTGTTCGTCGACGGGAAGGACCAGATCGACAGCTATCTGGCGAGATTCGAAAGGTTCGCCGAAAGCTCCAATTGGCAACCTCGAGACTGGGCGATTCGACTAAGTGCACTTCTGACAGGGCAAGCGCTCGAAGTTTACACCAGACTGTCGAACGATGACGCCAAAAACTACGACGTCTTGAAAGAGGCCCTATTACAGTGCTACAACTTTACAGAGAAGGGCTACCGTAAACGCTTCCGTGAATGCCGGCCTTTGTCAGACGAGACACCAAAGCAATTTGTGGAGCGCCTGTCATCATATCTACACAAGTGGGTGGAATTATCAGGCAAAGGGAAGACTTACGAGAGTCTCCATGAGCTGATCGTGAGGGAACAATTACTCAACGCCTGCCCTAAGGACCTCGCGATCCACTTGGAAATACAAAAGTTGCAGACGCTAAAAGACGTTGCTGAGGCTGCTGAAAGATATCTCATCGCTCATGAGAAAACGTTGGGGCCACCCAGCGCGACGAAACACTTTCAGAAGACTGGAAGCCATGGGAACCAGATCCAGGGGAGCCAGACGAGCCAGAGACACACTGACTCCACGCCTCCTCCCAGGGAAGGGCATTCAAGAGGCTGTTTCACCTGCAACGCTACAGACCACAGAGCGGCTAACTGTCCTCAAAACAAAAGTAGCGGACAGCGGAGCAGTACGGACAATGCAGCGGTGGGCAACCGACAGAGACGTTTCTCCAATCAACGGCAAACCAGTAGATCTGACCATCAAGTGTGCGGCGGGAGCGTCATTCTTCCGAGTGAGACCAAGCGCACAGCTACTCCTGCGGACGTGCAAGAGTGCATGACCGATGGCCAACTTCTCCTTGCCAACGGGAAATCCATCCCCGTCGTCGCCAGCGCAGCTGTGATCGTACAGAACATGCCTGTTTCCAAGGGACGCGTCGGAAATCATGAAGTGACTGTCTTAAGAGACTCTGGCTGCAGTGGGGTCATCGTCAGAGAAGACCTAATCGCTAAAGAACAGTTCACTGGCGATTTTAAATGGACACTCATGGCCGACAGCAAATGTGTGAAAGCGCCAGTTGCAAAAATTCGTGTCAACACCTTTCTACATAGGCGAAGTCGAAGCGGTTTGCCTGAAGAAGCCGCTGTACGATTTGATGATCGGGAATATCGACGGCGCGAGACGACCCGACGACCCCGATCCAGAGTGGAGTCCTGCCTCAACCCAACGCGTCGAAGTTATGGAGGAGGATCCATTGCCGTTTCCCGATGGAGACCTTACAGAGCTGCTACGGGATAATGTGGCTACTCCGGCTCAGCCCTGCTGACCAGAGATCGTCGGTGCTGTTACTACCAGGGCCCAGGCCAAGAGAGACAAGACGTCTACGCCACTGAAGGTCGCCGACAACTCTAAAGCTGCCATCGTGGACAGAGATAAGCTGATTCAGCTCCAGGAAGCTGATAGCACTTTAAACAAGTACAGGAACCGCCAAGACCACGTGACCAAAGGCAGTGGTACGGTCTATTTTGAGGTGAAGGCCAAGATCCTGTACCGAATCTTCCAGCACCCGAGGGTCAACGGAGGGAAACCACTACGTCAAGTCTTGGTACCGTTACCCCTAAGGCGCCAGGTGATGGAAGTAGCGCATGACTCAATCATGGGAGGTCACCTGGGCATCAAGAAGACGTCGGACAGAATCCAGGCGGTGTTCTACTGGCCAGGACTTCATGCGGACGTCAGCCGTTTCTGCCGATCATGTGACATTTGCCAGAAGACCATACCTCGAGGAAGGGTCCCGAAAGTGCCTATGCAGAGGATGCCTCTGATCGACCGACCTTTCAAGAGGGTGGCCTTAGACTTAATCGGCGAAATAAGACCTCCGAGTGAAGAAGGTCATCGGTGGGTACTGACTTTAGTGGACTATGCGACTCGGTACCCAGAAGCAGTGCCACTGAAGAAAATTGACACTGAAACTGTAGCAGAGGCACTAGTGGACATGTTCAGTAGACTTGGAGTGCCTGAAGAAATTCTGACAGACCTCGGGACACAGTTCGTCTCTGACTGTATGAAGGAGGTCAACAGACTGCTGAGCATCCGGCATTTGACTACGACACCCTACCATCCGATGTGCAACGGGCTTGTCGAGAAGTTCAATGCTACGCTGAAGTCCACCCTGAAGAAACTGTGCAGCGAGCAGCCCAGACAATGGCATTGCTATATCAACGCCTTACTTTTCGCCTACAGAGAAGTACCGCAGGAGTCCACCGGCTTTTCTCCGTTCGAGCTGCTGTACGGAAGAACCATCCGAGGGCCGATGCACATCCTAAAAGAACTGTGGACGAAAGAAGTAGACACCCCAGAGGTGAAGAACAGTTACCAGTACGTGTTTGAGCTACGAGAGAAGCTGGAGCAGACTCTCGAGATAGCCAGAGAAAACCTGAAGAAGTCCCAAGACTGTGGAAAGCACTACTACGATCGTAGGGCTGTGAACAGGAAGTTTAAACCTGGCAACAAAGTGCTGGTGCTGCTACCTACCGATCATAATAAGTTGCTGATGCAGTGGAAAGGCCCGTACGAAGTGGAGACCGTGGTGGGGATCAACGACTACAAGGTGAAGGTCGGCCAGCATTCCAAGATATACCACGCCAACCTCCTTAAGCTGTACGTGGAAAGGCCATCAGAGGCTGTGCATGTGGCAACAGCAGCTGAGATCGACAACAGCTTTGACAGTGATGAACTGTTGGAACTGGGAGACTTCTATAGCAAAGAAGGCATCAATGATGTTAAGCTAGGACCACGCTTGACGGAAGGTCAAAAGTTGGAGCTCAAGGACATTATGGGCGAGTTTCCCCATAACTTCAATGATGTCCCAGGCTCTACGACTTTGGTCGAACATGAAGTCCACACCCAGACCTGGAAGGAGCATCTGCAGACTTTGAGGGAGCTGTTCCACCATCTCGCAGAAGCCAACCTGACCGTGAGACCCAGCAAGTGCATTCTGGGGAATGACAACGTCGACTTCATCGGACGTTCGATGGAAGAAGAAGACAACGGAGGACGCACTGATTCCAGGGAAGCCCACGTGATCATCGTCTTTGACCCTGGGCCGATGACGACCGCAACTGACGAGGGCGTCGTTTCCTTGCGAATGAAAGAACATTGACTGTGTGGACGAACTAAGAATATTGGTAATGACAGACTTGAAAATGAAAAACGTTGACTGGGTAAATGATCTGTGAACATTGACAATATCCAGACAGATTTGAAGATGAAAACCATTGACTCTGTGTGAATGAACTGAGAACATTGACAGTGTTCAGACAGTCTGAAATAAGTTTTAATTCTGAACTTTGTTTGTGCATTACGTTTCAACGTTGTTGAAAGAAATTGGGTAAATTTCTTCTTGAGTGGGGGGTTATGTTACGTTGAAACGCCAATGGTAGCATGTCGGAAACGCGCACGATAGATCTAATCGTTTCGTTTTGCGAAGTATTCAATAATGGAGTTTATTTACCTTTGATTTGAGTTTGCATTGTTGTTAGGAGAGGCTTTGTATAACGTTGATAATTTTCGTTGGTCGATATTGTCGGAGAATACTCTGGATTTCCTTGTTTACCATCGATCGAAGGTTCGGGACGATTGTCGAAGTAAGAGAAGGTTCGGGGTATGTGTGGAGAGATGAATGACGTAAGTCAGTGATGACGATCTTTTATTCGATTGGTGGCAGTGCGTCATTTCTACGGTATTCGAAATTCTTCCGGAAGAGAGAGAGGTTATTTAATCGTGTGCCGTGTTGTTGTTGATAGTAAAGTCGTTGATAGAGAGTTGCTGTGAAAGTTGTTGAGTTGAGTTGAGAATTGTATGCAGTTGTTGGTGTGTGCTGAATAAAAGTGGAAAACTTCATACGTCGACTTTGTGACTTGTATGCTGCTTGAGCGGGCTGCGTGGATAAACGAATCTGAGTTACACCCTATCAGGAATTCAAGCATCGGGGCTGAATCAGATACTGATAGAAAACACCAACATCGAACTGAGTGTAACACATAGGTTTATTAATTTTGCAGTTGAGCAATTATTACGCCAGTGGTGGCGCTGTTTTTGAGGTTTGGGTAAGGGTGAGTTCCCTTGAGAAAGTTCCACTGAACGGACCTGTGTTGAGTTCGACTGTGTTGCGTCGTCCCCTTTGATTTTTGTGGCAACCAGACTGAATGGGAACTATCTTCGCTGGAGTGATTTATGTCATATATATTGTTTCGCTGTCATCATAATAAGGGAGAAGACGAGGTACGAATTATTTATGGTTTGTCATGAAATTATGCGTGCAACGAAATGAGGGTCAAGTTTGCATGTTGGCGTTTGTTTGCACAACATGATATAGGTTTGATGTAACTTCAGTGGTTTTTTATTCAGTTCAACAAACTGTGATTTTATTATGTCAATTTAATTTACATGATAAATAATGTGATATATAAAATTATGCACAATGTGATAAATTTTCGTATTTGAATGCATGAGTCCCATGACTATGTATAGTATGTTATTTATAACTTGACTTTTTACTGTTTTTAGTGATTTTTGCTTTGTCTGGTTTATTCCAGTTTTTTACGGCCCTGTATGGAGAATAAATGAAAGATTCCTTTACATCCGTTTTGGCGTCTTATGTGTGAGGCAGCGACAGTAAAAAACTCATCTCGTCACCTCGTCCGGAGTAGCCACTACGTCATTGTCCTTCCTTGCTTTGTCCTTCAGTCTGGGGGGGGGGAGGTTCTTCATCAGCTTCAACAGGTCTCCACCTGCTCTGCACTCGGGACTTTGGGCATCTCGTCTGGTCTTTGCATTCGTCACGCTAACCCAGTATTGCTCCCTAGTCTTCGCATCAGGTCAGACTTTTATTCTTAGCTGCTGTGAGATCTCGCCTGCTACATCGTCTTGGATTTTGCTCGACGAAGTACTCATCAACATGTGGTAACTATTCGGAACGCAACACTGAGGGATGTTCAGTTATATTTGAGAGACTTCATTCGTCAAGGCATTGTTACCATGTGTCAAAGCGTCGTATTTATTTAATATTGACATTTTAAGATCATCCTTTTAAAACAGGATCTATGGACTCTTGTTTAGTAATCTGCTCACATTTATAACTTTGACATTTACCATTTGACTTTTAAAGTGAAATCAGTTGTGAACTCTTGGTGACTTGGTTATTTGATTTTAGTATTTATCTGCACCAGGAATCTTCACGTCAGTGACTCTTTGGGTGATCCTCTTAAGTGAAGGTGCATGTTCTCATATTCTTTTGGTCATTTGTGTGACCAGTTGATAAACTGTGAAAGTTGGACTGTGAAAGTTTTATTGGGAGTTTATGGACTGAGTTTTTAAGAGAGAATGCAATAGGGACTTCTTTATATTGTGTTAAGATTTGCTGTGATATTTTTTCGTGCTTGGTAAAATAATTTAAAACGGTTATTTACTTGGTTTTTCTTGCAAATTGCGGTACATTTAGTATTAGTTCTTATTTTTGTGTTTGCACTTTGAAGATTTGATCGCTTCCAAGTATGATTGAAGTGAGAGGTAGATCCGTTCTCAACCAGGATACTGATTTGAGCGGAGAATGTTTGCAGGATGCTGGTCCTAGTGAGAGCATTCCCACTGAGTCGCATCTTCAGCGCCCAGATCGCTCACGTACCATGACTGAAAGGGGTAGAGAGTACAGAGTTTAAACCCTTTCCAGAACCTTTTGGACACGACATTCAGAACTCATGTTGATTCTGTCTCAAACCAATGCCCTTCTCATGGACAATAATAACTCAAACGAACTTGCCTTGCAAAAATCAAACATAAAATCAAGACTTGGTTCCATAAACGAAATAGCAGATCAATTAAGGCAGTTAGGATACGAAGAAAATTTGGACACTGCCCTTTCAGAGGCGAACAGTTCTGCAGTCTCAATTATCACTAGCATAGTTCAAGTGAGTCTTCCCTCTCCTAGATCAGCAGCTAAATTGATCAGTTCTGTGGCGTCTTCCAAGGCGACTTCGGTCAGAACTTCCTCATCCAAACAATCGTCAGTGTCCTCTCAGAGAGTCAAGGTTGCAGCAAAAGCAGCAGCCCTTAAAGCCAAACTTCAAGCCAAACTTGAAGAAAATCAGAATCTGGATGAAATCGAACAGGCAGATAGAAGACTGTCCCAATTGAAACGGAAACTTGCACAACAGCAACTTGAGACTCAGATAAAAATGGAACAAGCAAAATTGGAAGTTTTCGAACGAGAAGAACACCAACAAAACTTCTATACCACAAACTGTCACTCTCAGTCTAACCTTAATGCGAATGATGATTCACAAGTCAAGCATTTATATTCAACTTCATGCCAAAATGCCTCTCAAACTCAACCAGCAAGACCCGCACGGGCACCGTCCCATCCTAAACAAGTATTGCATCCCGATGCCTCAGTTTTTTGTCCTCGAGCACAAACCGTGCAACATCAGAGTCAAACTGGCTTTCCTGGCTCACAATTTCAATTTGATCAAGAGCACACTGGCTACATGCCACAGTCACATTTCGATCAGAGCTATCATGATAGGCTTTCACAGACACGGTTTCACTCGACTGATGTAACAGCAAGTGAACCTCACCTGAATGAATCTCTCATTGAAACTCTGTCTCAAGCGCTAGCTGCAAGTCGACTTCCCGTTCCTGAGCCACCTGTGTTCACTGGAGATCCTCTTTTGTACCCTGATTGGAAAGCTTCCTTTTCTGCACTCATAGAAAGTAAGGGCATTCCAGCTTCAGACAAGGTTCACTACCTGAAGCGTTATCTGGGGGTCCTGCTAGAGAAGCTGTGAGTGGCTTCTTCCTTCTAGGAAGTGAACAGGCCTACCAGCAAGCCAAAGACATTCTAGATCAGAGATTTGGAAACCAGTTTATCACGTCAGATGCCTTCATGAGTAAACTGAACAGCTGGCCCAAGGTTCAAAATAAGGACAAATTAGCGCTCTAAAAGCTTTCTGATTTCCTTGTTCAATGCAGCGCTGCTCAACAAGAGTTTTCGACTCTGAGAAAGCTCGATGACATCGGTGAAATACAGAAAATTGCTCAGAAGCTCCCAGATTGGGCGTCCATGAGATGGAATCGGGTTGTTGCTATGAAACGAAAAGATAAAGGGCGATATCCCATTTTCGTAGAATTTTCATCATTTGTCAAGGATGAAGCGGACATTGCCAACGATCCGGCTCTACTGAGTGGACCTCAAAATTCTCAGTCTGTTACCAATCGTCTAGATAAGGGAGAATCAGTCAATAAAAAAGTCTTCTTCACCAATGGTGACCAGTCTCAGGATTGCAGGTTCTGCAAGCGCAAGAATCACAACTTGACCGACTGTCGTAGCTTCGCCAGGAAGAACATGGAAGAAAGGCGGGAGTTCTTGAAGAATGAGAGACTTTGTTTTGGCTGTTTGAGACCGGGGCACATGTCGAAGCAATGTCGGAATCGCAGTGAATGCTCTAAATGCAACAAGAGACACCCTACCAGTCTACATAACGACACTCATCAGATCGAACCAAAAAAATTGGGCAATCGACAAGAGACTGTTAATCAACCCTCTAGAGAGGAGGGTGGTCGTGGAAGCTTCAGAGTTCTTTCAGGTCAGAAGCATGGATCTCTGACGTCAATGATTATCCCAGTCTTTCTGTCGTCCAAAAGCAATCCACAGAAGGAACAGTTAGTTTACGCTCTCGTTGACACTATGTCAGACTCCACTTTCGTCACGGAGAATGTAGTCAATGATTTGCAGGCACCCTGCAAGCCTGCCAAACTTCGACTCACTACATTGACTAACAGTAGTGCACTGATCACCTGCAAAAAATTTACAGACCTGCAAGTGAGAGGTTTCCGTTCAAGAACTTTTGTAGACTTACCTGAGTCGTTTTCTAGGAATCATATACCTGTAGACGAGACTCACATTCCAACACCAGAGACGGCAAGCTGTTGGCCCCATCTTTTTGGAGTGAAGGATATGTTGACCCCCAAACTGGACTGTCCCATAGGGTTGCTCATTGGATACAATTGCCCTCAAGCGCTTGCCCCTTTGCAATGCATCACAGGAGATGTCCGTCAGCCCTTCGCAATCGAAACTTGTCTTGGTTGGAGTATCATCGGTGGGTCCCCCCCGCAGGTCGAACATTTTGATGCGGTCGACGGCCAAAGTCATCGTTCTGTCACTAGGGCTGTTGCACGTACTGGCCTCGTGACACATGTCTACAAGACTCAAGTTCAGGAAGTCACCACTATTACTAGTGAACTGCATTTTAAGGAGAGAGATTTCATTGATCATGACACTCAGAAGGAAATCTCAGATGATGACGAGGAAGTCAAGTCTGCCACTACACATTCAACTCAACAGTTGCTCCCCACCAGCGTTGAAGATCGAGTCTGCAGGTGTTCGACCTACGACAAACTCGTTCGAGCTGTCACATTAATCGTCAAATGCGGTGCTAAAATAAGGGGAAAGGTCCTTTCAGAAGTTGAGGCCAGGCAGTGTGCAGAAGATAATCTGATTCTTGCCATCCAGAGAGAGTTCTTTTCTCAGGCTGGCGAAAAGACATCCAAGAGTCCTCTCAAAGATTTAGACCCCTTCAAAGACAATACAGGTCTTCTCCGGGTGGGAGGCAGACTTGAGAAATCTTCTGAGCCTTACGGAGTGAAACATCCCGTGATTCTTCCCAAGAAAAGTCACCTCTCTCGTCTGGTAGCACTCCACCAGCATGAAAGTATTGCACATCAGGGTAGAAACATGACCATCAATCAGATTCGCTCCAAGGGATTCTGGATTATTGGCGGCAGAGATGTTGTCTCATCGTTGATAAGCAAATGTGTCAAATGCATTAGACAGCGAAGAAAAGCGAAAACGCAAAAAATGTCCGACCTTCCTGAAGAAAGAGTGGAAGCTTCGTCGCCTTTCACGCATTGTGGGATTGACTGCTTCGGGCCATTTCTGATCAAGGAAGGCCGCAGAGAGATCAAAAGGTATGGTTTGCTCATCACATGTCTGGCATCTAGAGCTGTGCACGTTGAAGTCCTGGATGATTTGAGTACTGATTCTTTTCTCAATGGGTTGAGATGCTTCATAGCCCTGAGAGGCCGAGTTCGCACCATCTTCTGCGATCGGGGAACAAATTTTGTTGGAGCCAAACACGAACTTGGCAGAAATCTCGAACAGCTGAATCAAAAAAGGATATCGGCCAGGATGCTTGATCCCCAGTGCGAGTTCAAATTTAACCCTCCTACATCCAGTCACATGGGTGGAGACTGGGAAAGACAAATTCGGACTGTCCGCAATGTTCTGGCTGGCATTTTGGACCACTCTTCAACTCGACTTAATACCTCATCCTTGAGAACACTTATGTATGAGGTCATGGCCATAGTCAATAGTCGACCCCTCACCGTAGATCACCTTGAGAGAGCTGACGGTCCTCTTCCTCTGACACCAAATCACATCTTGACAATGAAGTCTGGCCTCATCATGCCACCTCCTCCTGGTCATTTTGTCAGGGAAGATCTCTATATTAACAAAAGATGGAGGCGGGTTCAGTTTCTCGCTGATCAATTTTGGACAAGATGGAAGAAGGAATATCTGCAGTCTCTTCAAAGACGAAGCAAGTGGCAACAACGACAACTAAACATTGTCGTCAACAATATTGTTCTGCTTCAAGACGAAGGCGATTGTCGTACTGATTGGAAAATCGCTCGCGTTGTAGAAACTTTCCCAGGCAGTGATGGTCTCGTTAGGACGGTGAGGCTTCTCATGTCCACCTCAGCTCTTGACAAACTAGGCAAGCCTGTACAAAAGAGAACTCTACTTGATAGACCCATTCATCAACTGGTTGTCCTTATCAAGGAGAGCAGTTGACTCTGATTGACACCTAAACTTTGAAAAACATTCTTTAAAATTGTTTATTAATTTTCTTATTCACCTTTTTTGTGTTTTGGGTGGGAGTGTTGCTGCCGCAAGTCATAACTTCGAACACTCAGTGGTCTAGGGGAAATAACTGCGTACTTTCTCTGGTAAAAAGTTAAAGGATAGTTCCCCCTTGTTTGACTGCGACTGTTTTCTCATGTGTGCATCTGCTGAGTAAATTAGTCCGCCTCCAGTACCTTTAATTCTATGTAATTATTATTATTACTTAGGATATAAATTCAATTAAGTTGTTGTTTTAAAGCTAGTTTTTATGTTAAACTATAAAATGTATGTACCTTTCATAGGTTTATTAATTTTGCAGTTGAGCAATTATTACGCCAGTGGTGGCGCTGTTTTTGAGGTTTGGGTAAGGGTGAGTTCCCTTGAGAAAGTTCCACTGAACGGACCTGTGTTGAGTTCGACTGTGTTGCGTCGTCCCCTTTGATTTTTGTGGCAACCAGACTGAATGGGAACTATCTTCGCTGGAATGATTTATGTCATATATAGTGTTTCGCTGTCATCATACTAAGGGAGAAGACGAGGTACGAATTATTTATGGTTTGTCATGAAATTATGCGTGCAACGAAATGAGGGTCAAGTTTGCATGTTGGCGTTTGTTTGCACAACATGATATAGGTTTGATGTAACTTCAGTGGTTTTTTATTCAGTTCAATAAACTGTGATTTTATTATGTCAATTTAATTTACATGATAAATAATGTGATATATATAAAATGATGCACAATGTGATAAAATTTTCGTTTTTGAATGACTTGACTATGTATAGTATGTTATTTATAACTTGACTTTTTAACTGTTTTTAGTGAATTTTGCTTTGTCTGGTTTATTCCAGTTTTTTACGGCCCTGTATGGAGAATAAATGAAAGATTCCTTTACAACCGTTTTGGCGTCTTATGTGTGAGGCAGCGACACTCCCTTCAGCCTCTCTCAGCCTCCCTCAGCATCCCTCAGCCTCTCTCAGCCTCTCTCAGCCTCCCTCAGCCCCTCCCTCAGCCTCCCTCAGCCTCTCTCAGCCTCTCTCAGCCTCCCTCAGCCTCCCTCAGCCTCTCACAGCCTCTCTCAGCCTCCCTCAGCCTCCCTCAGCCTCCCTCAGCCCCTCTCTCAGCCTCCCTCAGCCTCCCTCAGCCCCTCTCTCAGCCTCCCTCAGCCTCTTTCAGCCTCCCTTAGCCTCCCTCAGCCTCTCTCAGCCTCTCTCAGCCTCCCTCAGCCCCTCTCTCAGCCTCCCTCAGCCTCTATCAGCCTCCCTCAGCCTCCCTCAGCCTCTCTCAGCCTCTCTCAGCCTCCCTCAGCCTCTCTCAGCCTCTCTCAGCCTCCCTCAGCCTCCTCAGCCTCCTCAGCCCCTCTTCAGCCTCCCTCAGCATCTCTCCCTCTCTCAGCCTCCCTCAGCCTCCCTCAGCCTCTCTCTCAGCCTCCTTCAGCCTCTCTCCCTCTCTCAGCCTCCCTCAGCCTCTCCCTCCCCTCTCTCAGCCTCTCTCCCCTCTCTCAGCCTCCTCAGCCTCTCTCCCCTCTCTCAGCCTCCCTCAGCCTCCCTCCCCTCTCTCTCAGCCTCCTCAGCCTCTCTCCTCCCCTCTCTCAGCCTCCCTCAGCCTCTCTCCCCTCTCTCAGCCTCCCTCAGCTCTCCTCAGCCTCCCTCAGCCTCTCTCAGCCTCCCTCAGCCTCTCAGCCTCCCTCCCTCTCAGCCTCCCTCAGCCTCCCCCCTCCTCCCCTCCAGCTCTCTCTCCTCTCTCAGCCTCCCTCCCTCTCTCCCCTCTCTCAGCCTCCCTCAGCCTCCCTCAGCCTCCCTCAGCCTCTCTCAGCCTCTCTCAGCCTCTCTCAGCCTCTCTCAGCCTCCCTCAGCCTCCCTCAGCCTCTCTCAGCCTCCTCAGCCTCTCTCCCCTCTCTCAGCCTCCCTCAGCCCCTCTCCCTCTCTCAGCCTCCCTCAGCCTCTCTCAGCCTCCCTCAGCCTCCCTCAGCCTCTCTCCCTCTCAGCCTCCCTCAGCCTCTCTCCCCTCTCTCAGCCTCCCTCAGCCTCCCTCAGCCTCCTCAGCCTCTCTCCCCCTCTCAGCCTCCCTCAGCCTCCTCAGCCCCCTCTCAGCCTCCCTCAGCCTCTCTCCCCTCTCAGCCTCCCTCAGCCTCTCTGCCTCTCAGCCCCTCTCTCAGCCTCCCTCAGCCTCCCCCTCTCTCAGCCTCCCTCAGCCTCTCTCCCCTCAGCCTCTCAGCCTCCCTCAGCCTCTCTCCCCTCTCTCAGCCTCCCTCAGCCTCCCTCAGCCCTCTCCTCTCAGCCTCCCTCAGCCTCTCTCCCCCTCTCAGCCTCCCTCAGCCTCTCTCAGCCTCCTTCTCAGCCTCCCTCAGCCTCTCTCAGCCTCCCTCAGCCTCTCTCAGCCTCCCTCAGCCTCTCTCAGCCTCCCTCAGCCTCCCTTTCAGCCTCTCTCAGCCTCCCTCTCAGCCTCCCTCAGCCTCCCTCAGCCTCCCTCAGCCTCTCTCAGCCTCCCTCAGCCTCCTCTCAGCCTCCCTCAGCCTCTCTCCCTCTCTCAGCCTCCCTCAGCCTCTCTCAGCCTCCCTCAGCCTCCCTCAGCCTCCCTCAGCCTCCCTCAGCCTCTCTCCCCCCTCTCAGCCTCCCTCAGCCTCCCTCAGCCTATCTCAGCCTCTCTCAGCCTCCCTCTCAGCCTCCCTCAGCCTCTCTCCCCCCCCCTTCTCCTCTCAGCCCCCCTCCCCTCTCTCCCAGCCTCCCTCAGCCTCTCTCTCTCCTCTCTCAGCTCTCCCTCTCTCTCAGCCTCCCTCAGCCTCCCTCAGCCTCCCTCAGCCCCCTCAGCCTCCTCAGCCTCCCTCAGCCCCTCTCCCCTCTCAGCCTCCCCTCCTCTCAGCTCCTCAGCCTCCCTCAGCCTCCCTCCCTCTCTCAGCCTCCCTCAGCCTCCCTCAGCCCTCTCTCAGCCTCCCTCAGCCTCTCAGCCCTCTCTCAGCCTCCCTCTCAGCCTCCTCAGCCTCTCTCAGCCTCCCTCAGCCTCTCTCCTCTCTCAGCCTCAGCCTCCTCAGCCTCCCTCTCAGCCTCCCTCAGCCTCTCTCCCTCTCTCAGCCCTCCCTCAGCCCCTCTCTCTCCCTCCTCGCTCCCTCAGCCTCTCTCAGCCTCTCCTCCCTCTCTCTCAGCCCTCTCCCCCTCTCAGCCTCCCTCCCTCTCCTCCCTCTCTCAGCCTCCCTCAGCCTCTCAGCCTCTCTCAGCCTCAGCCTCTCAGCCTCCCTCTCCTCCTCTCCCTCCCTCAGCCTCCTCTCCCCCCTCTCTCAGCCTCCTCAGCCTCCTCCTCCCTCAGCCCCTCCCTCTCTCAGCCTCTCTCCCTCTCAGCCCCTCCCCCTCCTCTCCCTCTCAGCCTCCTGCCTCCTCTCCCAGCCCTCAGCCCTCTCCCCTCTCCCTCCCTCTCCTCTCTCCCTCCTCTCAGCCTCCCTCAGCCTCTCTCCCTCTCTCTCAGCCTCCCTCAGCCCCTCTCTCCTCAGCCTCTCTAGCCTCCCTCAGCCTCTCAGCCTCCTCTCCCTCTCTCAGCCTCTCTCCCCCTCAGCCTCCTCTCAGCCTCCCTCAGCCTCTCTCCCCTCAGCCTCTCAGCCTCCCTCAGCCTCTCTCAGCCTCTCTCCCTCAGCCTCTCAGCCTCCTCTCAGCCTCTCTCCCTCTCTCAGCCTCCCTCAGCAGCCCTCCTCCCCCTCTCAGCCCTCCTCAGCTCCCTCTCTCCCCCTCTCAGCCTCTCTCAGCCTCTCTCAGCCTCCCTCAGCCTCTCAGCCTCTCCCCCTCTCAGCCTCCCTCAGCCTCTCTCCCTCTCTCAGCCTCCCTCAGCCTCCCTCTCAGCCTCTCTCAGCCTCTCTCAGCCTCCCTCAGCCTCTCTCAGCCTCCCTCAGCCTCTCTCAGCCTCCCTCAGCCTCTCTCCCCTCTCTCAGCCTCCCTCAGCCTCCCTCAGCCTCTCTCAGCCTCCCTCAGCCTCCCTCAGCCTCTCTCAGCCTCCCTCAGCCTCTCTCAGCCTCTCTCAGCCTCCCTCAGCCTCCCTCAGCCTCTCTCCCCCCTCTCAGCCTCCCTCAGCCTCTCTCAGCCTCCCTCAGCCTCTCAGCCTCCCTCAGCCTCTCTCCCCTCTCTCAGCCTCCCTCAGCCTCTCTCCCTCCTCTTAGCCTCCCTCAGCCTCCCTCAGCCTCTCTCCCCTCTCTCAGCCTCCCTCAGCCTCTCCCCCTCTCTCAGCCTCCCTCAGCCTCTCTCCCCTCAGCCTCTCAGCCTCCCTCAGCCTCTCTCCCCTCTCTCAGCCTCCCTCAGCCTCTCTCAGCCTCTCAGCCTCTCAGCCTCTCTCAGCCTCCCTCAGCCTCTTCAGCCTCTCTCAGCCTCCCTCAGCCTCCCCCCCTCTCAGCCTCCCTCAGCCTCTCTCCCCCTCTCTCAGCCTCCCTCAGCCTCTCTCCCCTCTCTCAGCCTCCCTCAGCCTCCCTCAGCCTCTCTCAGCCTCTCTCAGCCTCCCTCAGCCTCTCTCCCCTCTCTCCTCCCTCAGCCTCCCTCAGCCTCCCTCAGCCTCTCTCAGCCTCTCTCAGCTCCTCTCAGCCTCTCTCAGCCTCCCTCAGCCTCCCTCTCAGCCTCTCTCCCCCTCAGCCTCTCCTCAGCCTCTCTCCCCTCTCTCAGCCTCCCTCAGCCTCCCTCAGCCTCCCTCAGCCTCTCTCCCCTCTCTCAGCCTCCTCAGCCTCTCAGCCCCTCTCTCAGCCTCCCTCAGCCTCCCTCAGCCTCTCTCCCCCCTCTCAGCCTCCCTCAGCCTCTCTCAGCCTCTCTCAGCCTCCTCAGCCTCTCTCAGCCTCTCTCAGCCTCCCTCAGCCTCCCTCAGCCTCTCTCAGCCTCCCTCAGCCTCTCTCAGCCTCTCTCAGCCTCCCTCAGCCTCTCTCCTCCCTCAGCCTCCCTCAGCCTCTCTCAGCCTCCCTCAGCCTCTCTCAGCCTCCCTCAGCCTCTCTCAGCCTCTCTCAGCCTCCCTCAGCCTCCCTCAGCCTCTCTCAGCCTCCTCAGCCTCTCAGCCTCTCTCAGCCTCCCTCAGCCTCCCTCAGCCCCTCTCTCAGCCTCCCTCAGCCTCTCTCAGCCTCTCTCAGCCTCCCTCAGCCTCTCTCCCCTCTCTCAGCCTCCCTCAGCCTCTCTCAGCCTCCCTCAGCCTCCCTCAGCCTCCCTCAGCCTCCCTCTCAGCCTCTCTCAGCCTCCCTCAGCCTCCCTCAGCCTCTCTCTCAGCCTCCCTCAGCTCTCAGCCTCTCTCAGCCTCCCTCAGCCTCTCTCAGCCTCTCTCAGCCTCCCTCAGCCTCTCTCAGCCTCCCTCAGCCTCTCTCAGCCTCCCTCAGCCTCCTCAGCCTCTCTCAGCCTCCCTCAGCCTCTCTCAGCCTCCCTCAGCCTCTCTCAGCCTCTCTCAGCCTCTCTTAGCCTCCCTCAGCCTCCCTCAGCCTCTCTCAGCCTCCTCAGCCTCTCTCAGCCTCTCTCAGCCTCTCTCAGCCTCCCTCAGCCTCTCTCACCCTCTCTCAGCCTCCCTCAGCCTCCCTCAGCCTCTCAGCCTCTCTCAGCCTCCCTCAGCCTCTCTCAGCCTCCCTCAGCCTCCCTCAGCCTCCCTCAGCCTCTCTCAGCCTCTCTCAGCCTCCCTCAGCCTCCCTCAGCCTCTCTCAGCCTCTCTCAGCCTCTCTCTCAGCCTCTCTCAGCCTCCCTCAGCCTCACTCAGCTCCCCTCTCTCTCAGCCTCCCTCAGCCTCTCTCTCCTCCCCCTCAGCCTCCCTCAGCCTCTCTCAGCCTCTCTCAGCCTCCCTCAGCCTCTCTCAGCCTCTCTCAGCCTCCCTCAGCCTCCCTCAGCCTCTCTCAGCCTCTCTCAGCCTCTCTCAGCCTCTCTCAGCCTCTCTCAGCCTCTCAGCCTCTCTCAGCCCCTCTCTCAGCCTCCCTCAGCCTCTCTCAGCCTCTCTCAGCCTCCCTCAGCCTCTCTCGCCCCTCTCTCAGCCTCCCTCAGCCTCCCTCAGCCTCTCTCAGCCTCCTCAGCCTCTCTCAGCCTCTCTCAGCCTCCCTCAGCCTCCCTCAGCCTCTCTCCCTCTCTCAGCCTCCCTCAGCCTCTCTCCCCTCTCTCAGCCTCCCTCAGCCTCCCTCAGCCTCTCTCCCTCTCTCAGCCTCCCTCAGCCTCCCTCAGCCTCTCTCCCCCTCTCAGCCTCCCTCAGCCTCTCTCCCCTCTCTCAGCCTCCTCCCTCAGCCTCTCTCTCCCCTCTCTCAGCCTCCCTCAGCCTCTCTCCCCTCTCTCAGCCTCCCTCAGCCTCCCTC